>JBBBVM010001040.1:0-381240 GCA_037355625.1 Petunia x hybrida | reverse complement strand
CCAAATAAAACCTCATGGTCCTTGGCTTTGGACAAGCCTCTCAACTTCTTAGGATTTGCAAGGCTCACAGACCTTGTTCATAGGGCTCCTCACTAGTCCTCGGCTTTAATCAAGCCTCTCAGTTTTCTAGGTAGCCAAGACCTCACTAGTCTTCAAGGAGGGGCTCCATTGGTCATTCAAAGACACAGGGGCTTCATTCTCCTAGTATGCGACAAGCATACTTCAATTTTCATAAAGTTGCAGCTGGTCAGTCAACATGAACCTGCACACACACAGGTCTTCATAAGAGAGACCCCACTGATCTTTTAAAGACACCAGGGGCTTCACCTCTTAGTATGCAACTTGCATACTCCATTATATCGCCCATCTAGCAAAATCCAACAACATTCATACCTGCATCCACAATAATTACACCCTAAAATTACTATTACACCCTACATAAACACCTAAACTAGATCACATTTTGCAAGGACTTGAACCAAATCAACCAAAGCTGCCTAACTTTCCTCCGGACTGCAATTCTGTCTTGTTCACAAAATTCTGCACTATGATCTCAAATTCTCCATGGACTGCTATGACCACACAGATTCTGCTAAATTCTTTTATTTTCTAACCTAAAAGACAAAATAGGAGACAAAATTCTAAATCTGATTATGCTCAAAACATGGCTAGGACTGTGGATTCGTTATCACATAGCACATAATATGCATTGTCGTTGGGTTTCAAAAACCCGTTGACGTAAAGGCGGTTTCCTAACTATGGAGGTGGTACCAAGGACTGGGTCCAAACTAAGGTGTATATGCATGCATGTCCTAAAATCTCCTTCTAAGAGTGGGCTAATGGTTGAGGCTGACTCGACCTATACGGGATAGAGCTGGCCTCATAACACAGTAGAACCAGCTATGGCAAATCAGGCAACATCAATATCCCAAACTAACTTTTGGTGACACAAAAGAAGTTTCAAAGAGTGAGGTAAGGGCAATGCCCGTCCTGCGTAACTAGTACTTGACCTCCAGCAGCAGCATCTACCACAATCTTCGTGTGTGCATTCAACCCCTCAACAAAAGTGTGTGCAATAACCTCATTGGATTGGTTGTGGTGTGGACAATCCCTCAATAGAGCCTTAAATCTCTCCCAGGCTGAGTACAAAGATTCACTATCTAACTGTCTGAATGACATGATTTCACTCCTCAGCCGGGCTGTCTTGGCAGATGGATAAAATTTAGCCAAGAATTTCTTAGCCAAGTCCTCCCAAGTAGTGATAGACCCAGGCTTCTCAGCCTTTAACCACTTCCTTGCTGTCCCTATCAATGAAAATGGGAACAAAGTCAAACGAACATAATCAGTAGGCACACCCGTTGGTGTATAAGTATCACTGATCTCCAGAAAGTTTTGAATGTGTTGCTGTGGATCCTCATGAAGTAATCCAGCATATTGCCCCGTCACATGCAGCAACTGAATCATACCGGGCTTGATCTCAAAGTTTCCAGTAATAGCAGGCTTCACAATACTAGACTCCACCCCTTTCAGACTAGGAAGAGCCACATCTCGCACTGCTATTGCTTGTTCTTCTGCCATTTCAATAGGTAAAGAAGCAGGTACGATTGCTAGTGCTTCTCGATCTCTTGCTTCCTTTCTTAACCTTCTCAAGGTTCTCTCAGGCTCGGGATCAAAAGGTGCGAGTGATTCGTCCTTCTTATTCCTTTACATGCAAAACCTGTAGCCTGAAATAGCACAAGACACTCAACAAAAAATTAAACCTGAATAGAAATTAAGTAATCGTTCAAAAAGAAATTAGTCCGTAATAGTCCCCGGCAACGGCGCCAAAAACTTGTTGCTCCCAAACGCACACGCAAGTATACGCGGTCGCCAAGTAATAAAGTGACAAAGTCGAGTGTCGATCCCACGAGGACTGTGCAGACTAATACTTAGTAAACAATTTCTAACAAACTATCCAGGGGTCTTGTTCTTTAATGGTGAGAGTTTTTGTAACCAAAAAGCAGTAATTTAAGTGCCAGATGTGTAGTCAATCAATGGTGCAAACTTTGGATGTTATCAATATTAAGAGGACGGTCCAGGGTCAGAGTTACGAACAATCCAGTTGATGTATTCAATTGATTCCACTTCTTAAATCCCGGGTTACTAACTGACAGAGTAATTGTAATTATGAAAACCTTTCAGTTATTCACAATCTATGCAAGCTACTTCAATCCCTATATGTCTATGGGTTAAATCACATGCACGCATTAACGATCTCTGTAATGAGTTAAACTAGGCAAGCAAGTATATGTCTATCCTACTCGCGAATTGGTTCCCCGATGCCCGGGTTCACAAACTAGTTCTATTCTTTCTTATTACGTAATTAGATTCTCTCTTTCGAGTTCAACCCAAAAACCATAGATAATGCATAATTATCGAGCTCTTAACAATTATACAAGTGAAATCAAGAAAGAATAAGTAACCCGTTATGGGATTCAATCAATGGGAATCAATCTTCAACAATCAACTTTCATGTAAAACTCTAACCCCAGAACGTAATGAAATTAGCCACACATATTCATAATCACAAGGCAAAGATTTGATGTAATAATGAATTAATTGATGAAATAGATGAAAGATTAAGAATCACCCTTGTTCAATGGAGTATGTAGCTCTCAATATTGCCCAAAGTCAAGAACTCCCTATAAAAACTAAGTAATAAACTATTTATAATGTTTCCAAATCCTTGGTAATAAGTTAGACCCGAAACTAGAGGGAATAGGGAGTAAAATCGCGCACAAGGGGCGCTATAACTGGCGCCCCGCGCCCCGAAAAGCGTGACATCGACCAGACCACGCCACCAGCCTTCGTGCTTTAGCCCTGCGGCGCAAGCCAAACGCGCCAGTCACTGCGCGCTACAGGCTGCGCGGCGCATGGGCCATGGCGCCAAGCCAAAAATTGCTCTTTTTCGCTCCAAAACTCGGCTCGTGTCGTGCCTTTGTGTGCTCAATCCAATCTTCAAACATCCTTCAACCAATTCATGCTCAATCAAGCTTCGAAACGCTCCAAATGCATCGCGTAACGACCTACACACGAACAACACAACATCAGCGTAAAACCACATTCACAAGCTACCAAACAAGTGCAAAACAAGCTCAAATGTGCGGAAATATTAAGGAAAAGTAGGCATAAAATGCCAAACATCACCACCCCACACTTGAACCTTTGCTCGCCCTCGAGCAAGTCACAACTAACTCCCCAACCTAGGTAAAACAGGTCTGCCTATGACTATGGTTGATACCGACCATTGAACCAATGCGCACATGACTACCATGGATCCACAATATGCCAATAATTTACCAAAACCAAAAACATGCGAACAACCACCCCAAAATAGCTCAAATGCACAAACTCAACTCAATGCAACCATGCTCCCACAAAATCACACCTATCTACTCAACCAAGAGCCATCAACTTTACCTATTTCATGCAAACCACGTGCCCTCACCAATATGAAAGAGAGTGCCCCCCCAAAGATCACACACAAAAACAAATATCATGAATAGAATGGGGGCAATAACAAATGAATTCTCTCACTCTCATGAAAGTCTCACATGTCACACACAATGTACCATAGGCTTGCCTGTAGTGTAGAATTCCACTAATGTAGCTCACTCCAATCGGAATTAACTAGGACTTTAGAAAGGTTGTAATGTAGGCTAAGGGGCGGGTAGGATACATATGGTAATAGTGACTACCTCCCTAAGCACTTTAATACATCACAATTAATTCATCACAATTCTCAACAAGCCACCCAATCAACAACTTTCACACATACACCTTCTCAACAAGTAGCATATTTTCTTTTATCACACACTAGCAAGGAATGGATATTCTTTCTCTTTTTTTCTTTTCCACTTTTTCTTTTCAACTTTGCATTTTTTTTCTTTTCTTTTTCATTTCATTTTTTTTTTTCAATTTCATCAACTTCCAACCTTGCCAATGTTTTTCACTACTTCACACTTTTTACAAATAAACCCCTTCATTAGCTCCACTCAAGAACCTCCCAACATCCAACCACAACTCCAATCATCTACACAATATCAATAAAGTGCTTAAGGAGTAAGGGCCAAAAGAGTCAATTAAGAATAAATGGGTAGGCTCGGGGTGTGGGTGCCAACAAAAAGGGTCAATTCAAATCACAACAACAATTTTTCAAGGTATATATGTAAGGGTAGGCAAGTAAAAGAAGGCCTTGTATCATTTCCCGACTAGAGCAAACCTAGGATTTTGCTTTGCACACACACGGGGCAAGTTCTAGACATTAGTATGCCACACGGAGCAAACAAGAACATGCCTCACAACACACAATGCACATGATCCACACAAAAAGGTTCCATCAACAACTCTCAACCAAGCTTCTAGAATGCAACTTGTGGAAAATTAAGCACTAATGCACAAAAGTTCACAATAAAGTCAAGCAAGCGGACTCAAGCATCTCAAGGGGGTCATTCCATTTTTTTTTAGGCATGCATCACAATTAAAACCCAAGGACACCACAAATAGCACATGCAATCAATTCAAGTCCACCGGTATCAAACAAATCAAAGGCACCTAGCATTCTACCTATTTCCTTCCGTCTAGGGCCATCTAACAACTAACTACTCTAATCCTAAAAAATAAAGAAACTACCCGGTTCAAAGGTCTACCCGTGAAAAAGAACTGAGGCCATAAGAAAAACCACGGGGTGGATGACATGTACCACTAAAAAAACTAAAAGGAAAATCTTTTTGGAATTTTTCATTGGTTTTCTAATTTTTTTTCATTTTTTGAATATATTAAAGCAAGAAATAAATCAAAATAAAGTCAAGTGACAAAAATAAAAATCCTAAGGTACATGCATCCTAAGCCTCAAAAATAAAAACTAGATAAAGGGCAGTACCCCCACCCCACACTTAAACTAAGCAATGTCCCAGTGCGACAAAGAAGTAAGTGCAAAAGTAAGGGTACAAGAAAACTGCCCTGAAAGCTGGATGGTGCACAGGAGTGTGGACCTAGGCCTCCGCCTCATGATCAGTCTCATACTCACTGTCCGGATCATTGGCCACAACATCTGAATCAGTGTTCTCATCCTCCCACGGATCCACCGTTCCAGCCTCAACCTCGCCCAGCAGGACCTTCGAGGTCTCCGTCAGCGGGACCTTGCGGTCAATAGCAGTCATATCAACGCCCGACTGACGGGCCATAGCCTCCATCATCAAGTACTGACGCGCGGCCAAGTTGGCACTTGTCTCCCGCCACTCGTCCGCCGTCAGCTTCACCGGTGCTGTGGTGATCACCCCCTTGACCGAAGCAATATCAAAAGGCCTCCCGATATCAAGGACAATGCGATCCCCAACCTCATCTACGGGGACGCCCGCCTTCTCTAAGTAACGGGTCAAGAGGTTCCCAAAATACAACCTACTACATGATTTTTCGTTCCTTTCTTTTTTCATCATTCTCAACATGTAGTATCCAATGTTCACCGGCCTCCCGGTCATGAAAAAGTACACCATGCACGCCCGAGTCTTAGTGACCTCGGAGTAATGGGAACATGGTAGAATCCGTGCATTTATGAACCTCATCCATACACGCGCCGGCTTGAGAAACTGTGAGAAGTGCATAAACTTATGTCGCCCAGACGCTCCTCGCCCCCACTTATGCGTGGAGCCCTCACCACACAAGGTCTCCCGCAAGGCCGTGTAATCCGGTTTCTTGATGTAATTTCTCAACTCATCATAATCGGGGTCAGCTACCCCCAAGAAGGCATTCAATGCCGATGGATCTAATTTCACCTTCACTCCCCTAACCATCACCATGTCATCATCTCTCCACACCTCATCGGGCTCCCAGTTAGCATAAAGTTCTTGGACCATGTCCAAGTTGGCGTGCCCCGGACTCTCAAACACTGAGTCCCACTTGAGGGCAATGATCTTCTCGGCCACATCTCTAAACTTTTGTAACACCGGCCGTTTATCAATGGCTTGCTCGGGTATGTACCCCGCAAGCCGCACATTTTTGTACCATGTTTGGCAATCCCCCTTCTTTACACAAGAGAGGCCATACTGGGTCTTGCCTCCGGGACGTGGTATCGGCACCGCGTCCTTTGGAATTTTAGCTTTTGCCTTTGCTTTTGCCTTGGGCTTGGCCGGTGCCTTGCCCTTTTGAGTTGTGGAAGAGGGCCCGGCTTGAGTTGCTCTCCTCGGACCCGTGGTGGATGAGGAACTAGCTTTATGCGGGGTAGCAACCATGGTACCTACACAAACACAAGATCAATGTGAGATATATAGCTAAGTACCAAAAATACAATTCAAGCTCAAGGGTACCACCCCACACTTATCACACACTCAATGTGTCAATCACTCAATTCAATGGCACGAGCAACCCCACACTTGAACAAAACTAGCCTTGAGCAAAATATGCCACGTTTTGAATTTTTAAAATCAAGCTAGTGTGGGTGCCTCTTGATCAATTCTAGTGTGTATGCAACACCTAATGTTCATAGGAAGCCTAAGGAATGCATTGCTACTCAAGAATTCACAATGTCATTGATATTTCATCTTGAGGCTTTTTCACAAACACCTAGTGTGCACAACTTTGAACTAGCAATTTCAATGGATTTTGTAATGTGCCAACCCTCCCAAATTGTTGTGAGATCTCTTTTTACAAGTCACAAGTTCTATACTAAGCATCATAGACAATTAAGCATATCAAGATTGAATTTTATGAAAAAACTTGTAACTAGCTAAGAGAATCACCCATGAACAATAATGAATACAACTTACATGTTATGGAGAAGGAAGAGTAGTAATGTACTTACTTGAAGGTGTTAGAAGTGAGTGCACAAGATTTGGGATGAGTACAATTGTTGCTAGTGAATTAGTGCGTGATTAGAGAGAATTTGGAGTGAAAGTAATGAAGAAAAGATGTTAGGAATCGGGGTTATAGGGGTTGGGAGTTAAGGAATTTCGGGTCAAAACCCGTTGACCCGCGTTTTCAAAAAAATTTTTCTCTTCCGCGTTTGGGCCCGCGCCGCAGACCTGTAGCGTGCCAATTTTTGGAACTTCTGCCAAGCCTCGCGCGGTGGGAGGCGCGGGGCGCTCCCAACCGCGCCTGGCTACTTTGCTTCAGCTTTTTCTCGCGCTTTGGGAGGCGCGGGGCACTCCCGAACGCGCCCGAGCACGTTTTTTCGCACCGATTTTTAATTCTAAGTACAAACCCAAGCGTGGGACGTGTCTCGAGACGTCCCATACCCCTCAACGCATGCATTTCACCTTATTTAGCTCACCCGATTCCTGCAAAAACGACACACAAAAACAACAAAAATGTGACACTATAAAAACAAAAGAAAACTAAACTATTACAAGTACAAACTCGGGTTGCTTCCCGAGAAGCGCCTTATTTAACGTCGTGGCACGACGGGTATGAATCAAGGGTCCCTCAAAGTAATTGAGGTGCGGTGATTCACCGCACCTCCCCAATAATGTTTCACCCGTTGACCATTAACCAAAAATGTGTTTCCCGAATCTTGGGCTCTCAATTCAACTGTTCCATGTGCGGTAACCCGAACAACTTCAAAAGGCCCCGACCATCTCGACTTCAACTTGCCCGGAAATAATTTCAACCTCGAGTTGAACAACAATACAAGCTGCCCGGGCTCAAAAGAACGACGCGCAATGTGCTTATCATGCCATTTCTTGGTCCGCTCCTTATATAATTTCGCATTTTCATACGCATGGAAACGGAACTCTTCAAGTTCATGCAATTGGAGCATCCTCTTCTCACCCGCTAAGGCCATATCAAGGTTGAGCTTTTGAATTGCCCAATACGCCTTATGCTCTAATTCAACCGGCAAGTGACAAGCCTTACCATAAACAAGCCTATATGGAGAGGTTCCAATAGGTGTTTTGAAAGCAGTTCGGTAGGCCCAGAGAGCATCATCTAACTTCATAGCCCAATCCTTCCTCGAGGCAATCACGGTCTTCTCAAGGATTTGCTTGATCTCTCTGTTAGACACTTCCACTTGGCCACTAGTTTGGGGATGATAAGCAGTAGCCACCTTGTGGCGAACCCCATACTTAGCCAATAACTTATTGAACAACCGGTTACAAAAATGTGTACCTTCATCTCTAATGATAGCCCGCGGTGTCCCAAAACGAGTGAAAATATTCTTCTTCACGAACTTCACCACCACACTCGCATCATTCGTTGGAAGTGCAATAGCCTCCACCCATTTCGACACATAATCAACTGCTACAAGGATGTATTTATTGCCCATAGAAGGTGGGAATGGACCCATGAAATCAATACCCCAACAATCAAACAGCTCAATCTCCAAGATATTGTTCAAAGGCATCTCGTGACGCCTAGTAATGGTACCCGTTCTTTGGCAACGATCACATTGCTTCACTAGTGCATGAGCATCTTTAAATAAAGTAGGCCAAAAGAAACCAGATTGAAGTACCTTTGCAGCTGTTTGATCTCCACCAAGGTGGCCACCATAAGGAGAGGAATGGCAGCTCTGTAGAATCGGCTCTACTTCTTCCCTTGGAACACATCTCCTAGCTAGTTGATCAACTCCTATCTTGTACAAATAGGGCTCATCCCACACATAAAATCTGCTCTCATGAAGTAGTTTACGCTTCTGCTCAGCAGTTGCCCCAGGGGGATACACATTACTCACAAGTAAATTTACCATGTCAGCATACCATGGCACCTCAGCTGCATCAAGAGCAAAAAGTTGCTCATCAAGAAATACCTCTTTAATCTCAGGCCCTTCATCTACATGATCTCTATTCTCCAGCCTCGACAAATGATCAGCTACTTGATTCTCAATCCCCTTGCGATCTCGAATTTCAACATCAAACTCTTGCAATAGGAGAACCCATCTAATGAGTCTAGGCTTGGAGTCCTTCTTTTCAAACAAATACCAGATTGCGGCATGATCAGTGTAGACAACAACACGAGTGCCAACCAAATAAGATCTGAATTTATCAAAAGCATAAACCACGGCTAGCAACTCCTTCTCAGTGGTAGTATAATTTGACTGGGCTGCATCAAGCGTCTTGCTTGCATAATAGATGGAGTGAAAAATTCTTCCAATTCTTTGGCCTAGAACAGCCCCAATAGCATTATCACTCGCATCACACATCAATTCAAACGGCAAAGACCAGTCAGGAGCAATGATGATTGGTGCGGTCACCAACCTTTTCTTCAACTCTTCAAACGCCTTGAGACAAGCATCATCAAACACAAATTTCACATCCTTCTCCAACAATTTGCACAAGGGAGTGGAAATTTTGGAGAAGTCCTTTATGAAGCGCCGATAGAACCCTGCATGTCCCAAGAAACTACGCACCCCCTTAACAGAGATAGGTGGTGGTAATTTCTCAATAGCCTCTATCTTCGCCTTGTCAACCTCAATCCCTTGCTTTGACACCTTGTGCCCAAGTACTATGCCTTCTTGAACCATAAAGTGACATTTTTCCCAATTCAGCACCAGATTTGTTTCTTCACAACGGCTCAGCACAGCATCAAGATTTTTCAAACATTCATCAAACGAATCACCAACCACTGAGAAATCATCCATAAATACCTCCACAAATTTTTCCACCATGTCAGTGAAAATAGCCATCATGCACCGCTGAAACGTCCCAGGGGCATTACACAACCCAAATGGCATCCTCCTAAATGCATAGGTGCCATATGGACAAGTAAAAGTGGTCTTCTCTTGGTCTTCAGGAGCTATCACAATTTGATTGTAGCCCGAATACCCATCCAAGAAACAATAATACTCATGGCCTGCAAGCCTATCCAACATCTGATCAATAAAAGGGAGTGGGAAGTGATCTTTCCTGGTGGCCTTGTTCAGCTTCCTATAATCAATGCAAATTCGCCACCCTGTAACAGTTCTTGTAGGAATCAACTCATTGTTCTCATTCTTCACCACTGTCATGCCCCCCTTCTTAGGAACACATTGCACTGGACTCACCCACTTGCTGTCAGAGATAGGAAAAATAATACCAGCATCCAGCCATTTGATAACTTATTTCTTCACCACCTCCTTCATGATTGGATTTAGCCTCCTCTGCTGCTCTATGAATGGCTTATGATCTTCCTCCAAGAGAATTTTATGCATGCAGAAAGAAGGACTAATCCCTCTAATATCAGCAATGGTCCAGCCAATAGCTCTCTTGCGCTCTCGCAATACCCGCAACACCTTCTCAACCTGCACATCAGACAACAAAGAAGAAAGGATCACGGGCAAAGTATTACCTTCACCCAAATAAGCATAACGTAAATGTGCGGGTAAAGGTTTGAGCTCAAGATTAGGAGCTTTCTCAATAGACGGTTTAGCAGGAGCTAAGGTCAACGGTCTATCAAGCTCCTCAAATTTCTTCCATCCTGGGATGAATCTACTCTGCATATTAAGAACCTCCACATATTCTTCAGTATCTTCATCCTTCAGGATATCATCATCATCACATAAGAGTGCCCTTTCCAAAGAATCAACATTAGAAGCCAAGAATGACCTCTCATCAGCAGTCAACTCATCATCTATCACTTTTACCATGGACAACTCTTCATAATGAGAAGGAAGCTGGGTAGCTCTGAACACATTAAACACAGCTTCTTCCCCATTTACCTTCATGATCATCTTGCCAGCTCTGACTCTAATAACAGCATCAGCAGTAGCCAAAAATCCTCTTCCCAAGATGAGAGGAACCTCAGGATCAGCTTCATAATCAAGAATAATAAAATCAACGGGTAATATGAACTGACCCACTTGAACAAGCACATCCTCAATAATCCCCTCGGGGCATGTCAAAGATCTATCAGCCAGCTGCAAAGTCACAGTAGTGGGTCGTGGCTCACCCAGGCCTAGCTTCCTAAAAACTGAAGAAGGCATCAAATTCACACTAGCACCCAAATCACATAAAGCACGGCCAACCTCATGTTCCCCAATTTTCAAAGGGATGGTAAAACTGCCAGGGTCCTTCAATTTCTACGGAAGCTTGCTTCTAACTCTCGAACTGCACTCCTCAGTAAGTGAAACTGTCTCAAACTCAGTCAATCTTCTCTTGTTAGCAACAATATCCTTGATGTATTTAGCATATTTGGGAACATCCCGCAAAAGCTCCACCAAAGGAATATTTACCTGAATTTGACTCAATATCTCCAAAAATTTCTTGCATGCTGCATCAACTTTCTGCTTCTGAAGTCTCTGCGGGAAAGGTGGTGGTGGTCTCACAATAGCAGACTCGGGCTGCTTTGCTATCACTTTTTCTGCTTCTTTCTCCACTTCCCTATCAGCATTTGGCTCTAACTCACCAACAGGCTTCTTTGGCTTTGGGGGAACTTCTTCCAAAGCTCTTCCATTCCTCAAATTAACTGCTTGCACAAATTCTCTAGGATTCTTCTCTGTATCACTCGGTAAAGCACCCCGAGGTCTATTGTTTTGTGCTTCAGCTAGCTGCCCCAATAACCTCTCAAGATCTTTCTGCGCATTGCTCAAATCTTTAATTGTCTGTGCCTGAGATGCTGACTCATCCATGAGCTTTTGCTGCCCTGCAAGAATTTTCTTAAGCATATCCTCAACTGAACTAGACTGCTGCGGCTGACTCTGCGACTGTGACCCCTGTTGTGGTGCATTTTGGGACCTCTCATTGCCTTGAGGCTGCTCACGACTATCCCTCCAAGAAAAATTTGGGTGACTATGCCAACCCGTGTTGTAGCTGTTACCATATTGATTGCGATTCTGACCCTGTGATCTGTTCTGATTACCCACATAGTATACTGACTCTGGATAGAGGGGCAGACGTCAGTAGCATGATCCTCTCCACAAACCTCACAAAAAGTCTGAATTTGTTGCACTGGAGCTGCTGGTTGTTGAGTCTGCGATAAAGTTAGCCTGCTGATTTGATTGGAAATAGCATCCATTTTCGCCCTTAGCTCTGAAACTGCATCCAATTGAAGTACCCCAGCAGACTTCTGCGTAATAGCTCTACCAACACCCTGCCAATCAGGATTGCTCTGCGAAAACTTGTCAAGTAACTCATAAATTTGATCAAAGTTTAAAGCCAGTACTTGACCTCCAGTAGCAGCATCTACCACAATCTTCGTGTGTGCATTCAACCCCTCAACAAAAGTGTGTGCAATAACCTCATTGGATTGGTTGTGGTGTGGACAATCCCTCAATAGAGCCTTAAATCTCTCCCAGGCTGAGTACAAAGATTCACCATCTAACTGTCTGAATGACATGATTTCACTCCTCAGCCGGGCTGTCTTGGCAGATGGATAAAATTTAGCCAAGAATTTCTTAGCCAAGTCCTCCCAAGTAGTGATAGACCCAGGCTTCTCAGCCTTTAACCACTTCCTTGCTGTCCCTATCAATGAAAATGGGAACAAAGTCAAACGAACATAATCAGTAGGCACACCCGTTGGTGTATAAGTATCACTGATCTCCAGAAAGTTTTGAATGTGTTGCTGTGGATCCTCATGAAGTAATCCAGCATATTGCCCCGTCACATGCAGCAACTGAATCATACCGGGCTTGATCTCAAAGTTTCCAGTAATAGCAGGCTTCACAATACTAGACTCCACCCCTTTCAGACTAGGAAGAGCCACATCTCGCACTGCTATTGCTTGTTCTTCCGCCATTTCAATAGGTAAAGAAGCAGGTACGATTGCTAGTGCTTCTCGATCTCTTGCTTCCTTTCTTAACCTTCTCAAGGTTCTCTCAGGCTCGGGATCAAAAGGTGCGAGTGATTCGTCCTTCTTATTCCTTTGCATGCAAAACCTGTAGCCTGAAATAGCACAAGACACTCAACAAAAAATTAAACCTGAATAGAAATTAAGTAATCGTTCAAAAAGAAATTACTCCGTAATAGTCCCCGGCAACGGCACCAAAAACTTGTTGCTCCCAAACGCACACGCAAGTATACGCGGTCGCCAAGTAATAAAGTGACAAAGTCGAGTGTCGATCCCACGAGGACTGTGCAGACTAATACTTAGTAAACAATTTCTAACAAACTATCTAGGGGTCTTGTTCTTTAATGGTGAGAGTTTTTGTAACCAAAAAGCAGTAATTTAAGTGCCAGATGTGTAGTCAATCAATGGTGCAAACTTTGGATGTTATCAATATTAAGAGGACGGTCCAGGGTCAGAGTTACGAACAATCCAGTTGATGTATTCAATTGATTCCACTTCTTAAATCCCGGGTTACTAACTGACAGAGTAATTATAATTATGAAAACCTTTCAGTTATTCACAATCTATGCAAGCTACTTCAATCCCTATATGTCTATGGGTTAAATCACATGCACGCATTAACGATCTCTGTAATGAGTCAAACTAGGCAAGCAAGTATATGTCTATCCTACTCGCGAATTGGTTCCCCGATGCCCGGGTTCACAAACTAGTTCTATTCTTTCTTATTACGTAATTAGATTCTCTCTTTCGAGTTCAACCCAAAAACCATAGATAATGCATAATTATCGAGCTCTTAACAATTATACAAGTGAAATCAAGAAAGAATAAGTAACCCGTTATGGGATTCAATCAATGGGAATCAATCTTCAACAATCAACTTTCATGAAAAACTCTAACCCCAGAACGTAATGAAATTAGCCACACATATTCATAATCACAAGGCAAAGATTTGATGTAATAATGAATTAATTGATGAAATAGATGAAAGATTAAGAATCACCCTTGTTCAATGGAGTATGTAGCTCTCAATATTGCCCAAAGTCAAGAACTCCCTACAAAAACTAAGTAATAAACTATTTATAATGTTTCCAAACCCTTGGTAATAAGTTAGACCCGAAACTAGAGGGAATAGGGAGTAAAATCGCGCACAAGGGGCGCTATAACTGGCGCCCCGCGCCCCGAAAAGCGTGACATCGACCAGACCACGCCACCAGCCTTCGTGCTTTAGCCCTGCGGCGCAAGCCAAACGCGCCAGTCACTGCGCGCTACAGGCTGCGCGGCGCATGGGCCATGGCGCCAAGCCAAAAATTGCTCTTTTTCGCTCCAAAACTCGGCTCGTGTCGTGCCTTTGTGTGCTCAATCCAATCTTCAAACATCCTTCAACCAATTCATGCTCAATCAAGCTTCGAAACGCTCCAAATGCATCGCGTAACGACCTACACACGAACAACACAACATCAGCGTAAAACGACATTCACAAGCTACCAAAAAAGTGCAAAACAAGCTCAAATGTGCGGAAATATTAAGGAAAAGTAGGCATAAAATGCCAAACATCACCACCCAATTTAAGGAAAAATAGGGAACCAAATAAGAAAATGCGTGGAAAACTCCATTTTTGGAAAAAAGGCAGTATTTTAGGAGATTCTAAAGTAAGAGGTTTTGTTAATTTCGAAAGAAGGTTTTTAGGGCACTTTCGAAATTCCGTTAACAACGGTTAATCCGGCAGGTTTCCAAATTAATTTGCAAGTGCTATTTATGCACTTTTCTAAAAATAATTAATTGAACTATTAATTAATTCAACTAATAAACTTTAGCAAGTTTTTCAAAAAGATTTAAAATTTATTAAAAAGCTTTAATTGTTTTTTCAAAAATAACAAAGATTAAATGAAATAAAATAACTAGCGCATTTCTTTTGAAAATGAACGATTTGATCGTCCTAATTTCTTCGCCAATTCGTATGTGGTAGCACATAAATGACACTTTCTTAATTTCAACTTTAAAACCCGAGTGTCTCAGCATAAGATGGAATTTAGGTTTCAAGTCGCAATTTTAGAAAGTTTTTTCGGGACATTTAGAAGTTAACTAAAACTTCTTTATAAATTTTGACTTTTTAAAAGAAACTACTTCATATCAATAAGATAGAAGTCTTTTCTTATAGTCACTATTAAGCTTGATTTCGAAAATTTATGAAATTTTGCACGCATTTGCATAATTGGCTTGATTTGCAATAAATTAAATAACGACTTCAAAATAAAAGCTAATGAACATAAAGTGAATCAAATAACTCAAACAAATCATATATATGTTAATAAATAAAATATTTCTACAAAGTTTACATAAATATTCTAAAGGGGAAAGGAAGGATAAGAGTTAAAAGATAGAACCCGGGAATTTGACAAATTCGCGGGAGCTTTGAATTTTCTAAAATTTCTAAAGGTCTCATTTCTTGAACGCTTGAGCCCGAACTCGATCTTAAGTGACTTCAATGCAACTTAAGCCATCCCAATTGGAGTTTTAGTCTAACTCATCCCAAGGATGTTTTCATACCAAAGAGAAATAATGAAGAATTAGTAAAAGTCCAAGAATAAAGTGAAACTTCTTAAGCTTAGCAAAATGAAACAGAAGCTTCAGACACAACAAAACATTTCGATAACTCCAACAACCAAATATATAATGGATACCGAAACAGAAACTTGAATTGGACATATAGCCATTAAGCGACAAAACTTAAACTAGTGGCCACACGATGCATTTCATCTAATGCACTATTTGGTATAAATAAACTACAACCAGACAGAACTCTCATCATATTTCACAACTTCAACCAAATAGGACATGAAAAACTAAGTTCCCATGTCATACTAAAGCTTTGAAAGAAATTTCCATACCACAAAAAAGTCACTTTTATAAATAAGGCTAGGCTTAAACTAACAGGATACAATTTAAACTCCGTCATTTTTTTTTGTAAAACAAAGAATTTATTTTTCTACTACGCACCAAGGCCATATAGCTTAAACTAATAACTTCAATACATAACTTATCTTTATACTCAACCAACAGTAACAGAGGAAACAACCATCATACTCATTTATGTGGAAAAACTTTCAAAACATGACTAAACTCACAAGGGAGAAAAAAAGATTCAAACTTTGACAAGAAACAAGAACAATTTGATAAGCTTGTCTTCAGAAATACCAAAACAGAGATTAAGAGAGTACAAACTTCATCTTTTATGCTAACAATTATCTAGTCCTACAAGAATGATTTTCACTCAAAGATTAAATACACTAAAGCTTGGAGCTTAAACTAAATGCAATAATTAACATTATAACAGGGAATTGACTTTGAAAAATGGAAGTAAAATGATTAATAATTTTGACTCCTAACCTTTTCTTTTAAAAAGAAAGATACGACAAGATCAACTTTGTCTCGGTTTAACTAAATATCCATCATCAACTCGAATGTGAGCAGATTATAAACATTTCTTAAGACAACACTTTATCTCACATGAATACTTAAAGGTCTCACTTGAGACTACTAACAGGAGAGAGAATCAACAGGAGCTCAAGCAAAACAAATGGTCTCTTCTTATTCCTGAAACCTCAAACAAACAAAAGCAGCACCTCTCCAATTCCTGGAACAAACATATACATATACTTCATTAATCAGCCAGAGACACCCCCGCTAACACCTGCTTAATTCCACTTCCTTAACAAACTCCACTTTCCACAGGCATAAGAATCAGCTTCACTACTCTCCTTACCACCTGGAACTACTACAGAATATCTAAATCGCAATGAAACCAAACCAACAGAAATACAATGCAATGCTAAGCACCTCCCCGACTACCCGAGGACAGAAACATCCCTCACTACCCTCCTGACTCCAAGCCAACTAAAACAACCCTATACCAATCAAAACTACCTTCAGCTAGTTCTAACACTCTCATACACACTTACAACCCTCTCTACACTCTTAAACAACCTAAACAATCAGGAAAACAGACTCGCCAAACTTTCACACACAACCTGCACACCTCTATATAGCTACAACACAGAACACCTGACTCACAAATAACAGGAATCACTACCAGGCCTCCCCTAAACCATCACAGCATAGCAGACCCTTAACACCACCTGAAATAAATCTACTACCTCACAGTAAAACAAGAACCAGAACTACCCCAGACCAGAACCTGCAGCCCTTTTCTACTCCTTTAATACGAGCCAAAACTGCAAAAGAAAGCACAGCAGAAGAACACCCCTGCTGCATCTATGCTTCTCCTGAATGCCCATTCAGAATCTTTCAACTCCCTCCTTTTCTCCTTTATAAACTCTCTCAACATTCAACCATAACAAATAGAAGAACATAACAGATAAAACTGCATTGCGGAATTAAATTTAGGTCTGTGAACAAGCCACTGGAAACTGATTTTTCTTTTAACTCATTTCATGATAAAGCTATTAGATTGACAGTTATTTAAGCTTATACAAGCATATGAACAGTGAAGATTGAAACTCTAACTATTTCATATATCAAACATGGTTCCGAATGATAAAGATTATGATTTAAACACACGGATAAAAGACAGTTAAGAACAAGTTGACTGCACTCAGAATATAAACAATATCTCACTTGAAACTGATGTAAACAAATTTTATTCAAGGAAATAAAGAATAGATTAAAAAAAAAAAGTTGCGAGATTACCTCTTTGCGGGCAGTGAATAAGGGCTCGACTTGAAGCGACACCACTCGAACAAGTCAACAAGTCAACGACTCAAATGACAAAGAAGCAACTCGAAAACGATGAAGCGACTCGAAAATGACACGATAACACACACGACAACCAGAAATCACAGAAAAAGTCACATTATGAACCTGAACCTTCACCTAAAACACAAAGCTTATGTATATATGTATATATGTTATATATTTTGCCCCTTTTTCCTATTTTCCTCCCCCTTTTTTTCTATTCCCGGCTGCTCCTCTTGATGCTAAATGACGATATTTCTATCCGAGGATTAGGGTTTCTAAATGAGGTACAGTTGAACCTCCAAAACTGACTAGTTTAGCCTGAAATGGCTCTTAATGGATAAGGTGTATGGATTTGCTGATGGAGAGAGTGGGGACCAAGGATTTTTGGGGGGAAATTATTCTGATTTAGGGATTTTAGGATGTTTTATGTGGGTTTACGCAGGTAGGCCAATATTTAGGTTACGCATTGCAATTTTGGCTCCTTTCTTTAAAATTACGCAATTCGCTTTTGATTTTTAAAATTAGCCCTATTTAAAAATAATTTTACATTAATTCAAAAATTTCGGGACAAAATTGGGTGTCAACAGGTGCCCCTCTTTACCCGAAAAGGATGAAAGAGTTTTCAGGGTACAGAATTTGACATAAAGCCAATTTTGTCACGATAAACCAAGGACTTCTGATTCCATGGACCATAATGCGAGGCTTATAGGCATGGATGAACTCTGGTTTCCGAGTTGCCTACATATCTTGGGCTAAAAGAGAATCAGGCCATAGGTAGTTCGACGACACGAAGACTCGCACGATTAACCGAAACAGACTCATGAATAGGAAGGAATCTGACTGACCCCTAATCTGGAATAAAAGATTAGGTAAGACTTGCTTGTTCGAGTGCGATTCTTCAGATCCTCGTTGACGAGTCCAGCTCATATCAACGATTGCCCCAGTTCACTGCTAAGAAAGAGTTCCACGTTATGCTCCAAATATTGGTGCGGTGCTGCTAAAATCCTGTAATAAACTCGACAAACGGTAAGCGAGTAACTGTAAATAAGGCTTAATAAATGGAATAGAAATAGATAATGATAATAAAACTCGTAGATGCTGGTTTCAATGATAAGCTCGTCTCCAATCAACTAGTGAAGAAATCCAGCTTTGTGACGCAAGATGACTTCAGGGCTGTTGGTAGACTGAAAATAAAACAATAAAGGACTTCAATCTATAGAAACATAAAAGCAGACTTGAATAAAATGTAAGGATAAAAATGCCCCCTTTCGACAATGACTCATGATCGAGTCTCCAGTTGTCTATGGTAGGATCATAACAAATAGCGCCTTCGATTGTTTACGATAGGCTTCATAATAAGGCCTCCAATTGTATATGGAAGGCTTCAATGATAATGACGTCTTCGCCTGTTCACGATAGACTTCATAATAAGGCATCCAATTGTCTATTGTAGGCTTCAATGATAATGTCTTCGATTGTATACGATAGACTTGATAAAGAACCATGCCTCCGATTGTCTATGGTTGACTAGGTAAATGTGATGCCTCCAATTGTTTACGGTAGACTTTATAGAAAAAACGTCTTCGATTATATACGATAGACTTCATAAAGGATGCCTTCAATTGTCTACGATTTGCTTTAATAATGTGGACTTCGATTGTCTACGATAGGTTTCAATAATAATGTCTTCGATTGTATACGATAGACTTGATAAAAAACCACGCCTCCGATTGTCTACGGTAGACTTGGTAATTGTGATGTCTCCGATTGTTTACGGTAGACTTCATAGAAAAAACGTCTTTGATTGTATACGATACACTTCATAAAGAATGCCTTCGATTGTCTACGATAGGTTTTAATAATATGGCCTTCGATTGTCTACGTTAGGCTTCAATAGTAATGTCTTCGATTGTATACGATAGACTTGATAAAGAACCATGCCTCCGATTGTCTACGGTAGACGAGGTAAATGTGATGCCTCCGATTGTTTATGGTAGACTTCATAGAAAAAACGTCTTCGATTGTATACGATAGTCTTCATAAAGGATGCCTTCGATTGTCTACGATAGGCTTTAATAATGTGGCCTTCGATTGTCTACGATAGGCTTCATAAAAAGGCCTCCAATTGTTTATGGTAGGCTTTTAAATGATAAAGACGTCTTCGATTATTTACGATAGACTTCATAATAAGGCCTCTGATTGTTTACGGTAGGCTCCTACAATAGCGCCTTCGATTGTCTACGATAGGCTTCATAAAAAGGCCTTCAATTGTTTATGGTAGGCTTTAAATGATAATGACGTCTTCGATTGTTTACAATAAATTTCATAATAAGGTCCCCGATTGTTTACGGTAGGCTCCATAAAAATAGCGCCTTCGATTGTCTACGATAGGCTTCATAAATGATGTCTCCGATTGTCTACGACAGACTCCCAAAATAACGTCTCCGATTGTATACGGTAGACTACATAAATAAGCGTCTCCGACTGTACACGGTAGACTTGATGAAGTAACGTTTTCGATTGTATACGATAGACTGGATAACAAAACCATCATAATAAAACTGTTGAGATAATGCAACCGATTATATACGATAAATCCGATATAAACACCAATTGTATATGATTGATCCAATAGAAGAAAGTCATTGGAATATTTCCACCGATTGTGTACGATGGATCCAATAAAAGCCGTTGGAATAATACCACCAATGGTATACGATTGATCAAATATAATAAGGTCATTGGAATAATACCACCGATTGTGTACGATGATTCCAATATTGAAAGTCATTGGAATAATACCATCGATTGTGTACGATGATTCCAATATAGAAAGTCGTTGGAATAATACCAGCGATCGTGTGCGATGATTCAAATATAGAAAGCCGTTGGAATAATACCACCGATTGCATACAATGATTCCTATATAGAAAGCCATTGGAATAATTCTACCGATTGTATACGATAGATCCAAAGTAGAAAATCCTTAATATAATACCATTGATTTACGATGAGTCTGATTAAAAGCCATTGAAATAATATCATCGATTGTGTGCTATGATTCAAATATAGAAAGCCGTTGGAATAATACCATTGTGTATGATGGTTCTAATATAAAGCCGTTGAAATAATATCATCAATTGTATGCGATGGATCCAATAAAATGCCATTGGAATAATATAAGAAGGTCATTAGAATAATACCACCGATTATGTACGATGGATCCAATATAGAAACTATTGGAGTAATGCCACTGATTGTGTACGATGGTTCCAAGAAATTGAAAGCTATTGCCTTCAATAATAACATCCTTGATGGTATGCGGTAGGTCGGGAAGTAATAATTGCAATAGTAATTCAAACCAATTGTCTATGATAAGTTTTGGCAACAATTTTGCAAAAATAATATCACTGGTTGTCTACAGTAAATAATGACAATAAAGTGACGTCTTCGGTTGTCACTAACAGACTCGATGTTGATACTTGTAAAATAAATGGTAGAATTACCTGCAAAATAAAGTTTTCATTAAATTCATATAGACAGGAAAATATCAAAGATAAAGGAGATATAAAGTGAGAGTTTAAGCCGTCCGGCTTATATTTGGTGAAGCCATAAAGAGTTGAGTGTTGTCCTTAAGAAAAACTGAGTTAATTCTTAATTCCTGCAAAGTGTAAAGTAAAGTTGTAAATAAAGCAATAAAGTTTTGATTAAGCAAGGGCAGAAAAAGAGAGAGAAATAAAATCGTTTGGCATATGCGATGAATCAGATAACGCTTCTAATCTAGGTCGCTTATCTTGGCAACATTGTCCAATGTGTATGACAAATAATCTCTGAGGAATTGATGGTTGCTAGTTTTCCTCATTTTGTTGCTTTGAGAGTTCCTGCTATTGACACCCAATTTTGTCCCTCCTTTTTTCAAAATTGGATATATTTAACTTAAAGTGCGATGTTGACTGTTTGAGCAAATTTGCATTAGAAGTCATGCATTTACGTGTTTTATCCCCTATTTATACATTATATATTTTAATTGTGATTATATTATGTAATTACATCACTTAGGATATTTGTTAAATACATGTCAAATTGTGATCAGTTATGGTAAATTATTGTATTTATTCATATTTAATTAATTCAATTTAACTGCAATTGTTTTATATGTGCATTTTTACTTATTATATAATATATACTTATATTCTTTAGTGTATTTAAATTAATTATTTGTCCAATTAAAATAGTTCAATTCATTTTATCATAATTTACCATATTACTTTGAAATTCAAATTCTTTTAATTGTTACAAATTTTCTCAATTCTACTTTGAACCTTGACATAAAAGTAGTCCGAGTATAATATTCATTGTTTGAATGCATATCGAAGTTATGGTTATTTGTGCAAATTCATTGCATAAATAATATTTGATAATTATTTGTAATTACTTATACCTAATTAATTCAGTCTGACCTTAAATTATTTTATGTGTGTAATTTTATTTTTCTTTTATATAAATTAAATATATTAATATTTTTATTTAGTTTGCACCTTCAATTGAATATGAGTATAACTTAAATGCATAAGTCCAAACTTTATTCATACTATTCATTATATTTGAATTCTTTCAAATTTCATTGAACCTAGACTAAAAGTCACACCAAATACATACCCTATATTTTGAATTTGTTATTTTGCATTTAGTCCTAGAATCACTACAATCCCTTGACAAAATCTTCCCCAACTTTCAGAATTAAATTCTCCCTTCAATTTCTCCCATATCTCCCTTTATCTCTCCAATCTTTATCAAATCTCCCCAAGAATCCCTCTCAATCCCTAACGCCTTTAATTTTCCTTCTCTTTAAAACCCATAGCATCAACACAAATGAGGGGAGGAGAGATCAGAAACACAGACACACGCTTACCCCTGATCCTCCCTCGACATAGCAGCGAACACATACCATCTCCAAGTCCCTCTCTCCTCCCTCACCCATATCTATACATACACCCTTACAATACACACATTCACAGATCTGAAAAGGAAAGGAGGGGAAATTGGGAAATGGGTCTGGGGGTTGACACCAGTAGCGAAACACCATTAGAACGACCACCATCGCCGTGGCGGTGACGCCGCGGTTCTGTTTGTATAGCCGTTGGCGGTCGCTCCTCCTATTCACGTCTACCTCCTTGGGGAAATTTGAATCGGGTCTTATCATTCTTGAATGGTTGTTTTGGCTATATATCATCGGGTCCCTGTTTCTCGTTGTTTTTATCCGCTTCTGGTGGTTTGGTGTTTGAAACTGAAATAAAAAAGGGAGATCGGAGAGGCAGGCCATCGGAGGCAGTGGTGTGAGAACAGCCGCAGTGACGCCAAGGAACCTCGGATTCGCAGCGGCGCCGCTGCTCGTTTGCTAGCAGTTGCTCCTCCGTATGTTTTCTTCTCGAATGGGCCGTTGCTCCTTTTGATATTGTTACCCCAGAATCTGATTGGGTTCCTCCATTGTTGGTGATAGTTCCCCATTGTTCGATTGGTTACCTGTTATCATGGATGATGGTGTTTGTTGCTTATCTGATGTTTTTTGAGTACTAATCTGGGATTGGTATTATACTTACGCGTATGTGCTATACTATTCTTGTGTTACCGAGGCTTGGGTATTTTATTGATGGAATTGAACATACAGAACTCTCGGGCTCCGCTAACTGATTTGAACATATATTATACAGTGGGGACTCTTTAGCAAATATTGTAATGTTTGCTAGCCTATGAAAAAATATTGTATTTGCGGCACCTACACTGATTTGAACATATATTACACGGCCAATGATGTTTGGAGACCAATACATATCCCGTCCCTTACGTGTCCTGAAAAATAAACAAAAAAAAAAAAGGGGCGATGACGATAACATTTGTACAATGTTGAAAAATGAATGGGATAGGCAACAAGACTCGCACTTGGCATGGCAACACGACCGGCCGGCGTGTTTGCAGCCGTGACGGTATCCTTAGCCTCTCATCACCGAATCTGAGCCTAAACTTTCAAAAAATTCCCCTTTTCCTTTTGTTTTCCTTTTATTACTATTATTTATTTTCATTACTGCTAACATCTTTATTTTTTATCGTTATTGTTGTTGTTGTTGTTGTTGTTGTTGTTGTTGTTGTTGTTGTTGTTGTTGTTGTTGTTATTATTATTATTATTATTATTACTTTCTTATTATTATTATTATTATTATTATTATTATCATTATCATTATTATTATTACTTTATTTTTTACTTCATTAATTTTGACATTTTCGTTTTATATTTTTTTTGCGAGGTACATTTGGATGAGTCTATCGAAGGACGACGGATTTAGAATGGATAATACTTTATTACTTTCATCTCATTTTATTCGGACTAACTATTCGTTTTCTTTTCAAGGGATATTTGAGGCAGTATTTGCTAAGGATGAAGACATTTGAGAAGATGAATATTTATTTTTTTTTATGCGACTTATCTGTATTGTAGAATATTAGTTAAAATTTCTTGTTTGTTTTACTTTAATTTATTATTTCAATCCCAATTATTTAGTCCGGCCGGGAACCACACTTGATGGAATCTGAGAGGTGCCTAACATCTTCCTCTCGGGTCCGTAGATCAAGTTTCAGAGTTAACATAAAATTGGCTAGAAATAAGGTAGGTGCCCTAATACGCCTAATTAAAAAATATGTTAGGTGGCGACTCCAAGTCTTTACCCGCAAGTCCCAATAAGTCGAGCCCTTTTTCGAACCTTAACCAGGTTTGGGAAAAATGGGCTTCGACAAAACGGCGACTCCGCTGGGGATATTCATTTAGGTTCAAACCATAATGGACCTTAAATTGGGATTCTCTACTTGCTTTATTTTCTTGTCATTTATTTGGATACTGACTTTTCTTCCTTTCCTTTTTTGCAGGATTAAAGTTTATTTTTGAGTTTTGGTGTTTTATTCTTTAATTGTTTAGTTATATTTTCTTTATTACTATTTGTGTCACTTACACTTCCTCCACTCCTTGAAATTTTTTTTACACTTGCACACACCATAAACGGTTACTTGAATCCCACGGCTGTTTCACTCTCAAAAAACCCTTTAGGGGGAATGGTTTGGGGTATAGTTGGTCCGTGGTACAACCAACAATTCCAAACGTTCGCACCCTTCAGTTGTGCGCCTGAGGGAACCATGTCCTTGTCTAGTAAACCAACTCTTGGAAGGTTCTTTAGGATAGCACAACACGTCCTACACTTCAACTATTTTCAAATCTTTCATAAATGGCTAAATCTTTTTCTTTAAAATAATTTCATGTCATAATTCTTTTGTACTTTTTTTATTAGCTAGTTTCTATTATCCTATTTTTTGAAACTAATTTGTTTGTTTCGTTCTTTTTACTCATCCTTTTTAAAATTATTTTTTACAAAATACCTCAATATGTGCATCCTTTCCATAAATTTGCTAAATTCCTTTTCTTTAAAATCATTTTACTTAAATCAATATTGTCTAGTTTTTATTAATTCTATTTTGCAAAACTAATGTGTGTTCATTTTGTTATCCTTTTTAACTTATTTTGTGAAATATTTTCATATGTGCATATACTTAAGCATTTTTAGGAAACTTGTGCATTTCTTTCAAGACTTCTAAACTTGTGCATATCACGCACATCTTCCGCCACTCCTGGCAGCTTTCTAAATCATGCGTTGAAAACACGATGGTAACAACCACTTCTTCCCTCACATAAAAATTCCTTTAGGGGGAACGACTCGGAATCTATTTGGTCCGAGACATTCCCGCTCCCGAGCCGTCCGCTTGGAAGGATAATAAAACCCGGTCTAGCTAACTCCATTCCTTAGTAGCAGCGCTATGAATCATGCATCACGACATATCATTAGTCGACTTGTCCTCAAGTCTGATAGGCCAATATGTTCAAAAAATCTGAACGGGTTTTTGACCCCCAAAGAGCATTGAACATGATTTATTGGCATATACTTAAAGGATTGAATGTGTAAATGTAGACCGTTTATTGGAATTATTTTGCATTCAATGCCATTCAAAGGCACAAATGGTAACCGAAGAGGCATCAAAGCCGAAATTGAATCAGAAACGACTGTTTGTTCCTAAGCAGTTGGAATCATTCTATATTCAATGCTATTCAAACGCGAAAAAGGTAGCCGAAAAGGCATTAAAGGACCAATTTGAAGCAGAAATGACCGGTTTGATAGACGGGATGACACATAATACGCATTTATCCTTTAGGCATTATATAAAGACTTGTCATCCGTGGTTTGTCAAAAGTCCATTAGCAACTTTTGTCCGAAGTGTCTAAAAGATTCTCAATCCATAACGACACTTCTCTTCATATTTCATACTGGATTGTTTTCAAAAGCTTGTGCCACACGTTAATCGTTTGCTTACAACCAAAATTTAGGCATCTTCCTTCCTTTTTTTCTCCTTCCTTCATCTTTTCCAAAAGATCATGGCCACTAGAACATTTGACATGGTTGTTGAAGTCTCTCAGTTGCTAAGAGATTGGTGGGAAAACCTAAGCATAGATCAACAAGATCACGTCAAAATGGCGTTGGGGAATCTAATTTCGCTAATGGAGCACACTGCAATAAAAGGGATAGTAGAAGCAGCAATACACTATTGGGATGCGGACTGAGCAGTTTTCCACTTTGGAAGTGTAGAGTTGACACCGTTGCTGGAAGAAATAGGCCGGTTAACTCAATTACCATTCAAAAGTGAAGAAGTCTTGATGCCTAAGAATATTGCACCCGAGGAGTTCTTCGAAATGGTAGGGTTTAAGCCCGAGTTATGCACAGACAGCATAAGGCAGTCAGGAATTTCTCTGACTTCCCTCTACATCAAATTTGGGTATGGAGAAGCATTTTAAGAAGCCGAAGACTATTTCAACATTAACCAGGTAGATTGGCAAGAGCGGAGGGTGCTTGCTTTTGTCACCAGCTTTTTAGGGACTGTCGTGTTTCCATAACACAAAGGTCGAGTTGATGTTTGCATGGTATCAATTGCCGATACCTTACTCAAGGACTTCAACAAGAAATACACTTTGGTACTGATGATTGTTGCAGAAATGTACTGAGCTTTAGAAAGGTGCAAGAAAGGTGCTAGCTTTTTCGAAGGTTGTAATTTACTCCTACAAATTTAGTTGATGGAACATTTGCAAAGGATGAGCAGCACAGACCAAGGCTTCCACCCAATACCAAGAGAAAACTACATCTTGACTCATACCGCCTGCATGAAAAACGCTATTGAGAAATGGGACCAGCCAACGACTGCCAAAGGCTTGTACCACATGCTTTCTCAGTTGACAGCCGAAAATATACAATGGATGTTTGATTACTTTCCCGGCACAACAGTAATCACAAGATCCAAAAGAGCTTCTTTTCGTGTCTTAGTGGGATTTAGAGGAGTTTACTCATACACTTCTTTAAGGGTACTTAGACAAGCAGGGAGAAAGCATACTGTACCCCAAGTTGCAGACATCAGAAGTTTCAAAGCAGATATCTTCGAAGGAGTGATACCGTTCAAAGACAAGATATTAGAACTTTGGAATGAAAGGCAACAAATGGGATTCGAGACTATTGGACGAGATAGGTTTGATGCAGGCTATGATGAAGATTATCCAGACTGGCTAAGGAAAGACATAGCAAAGGCAGTTCAACCAAGAGCAACAAGAAAAAGGAAAAGAAATGCTGATGAATTAGAATCTGAGTACAAGAGGCTACACAAACAACTGGCAAAGGCACGAGAGAAAATAGCGAAAAAGCAAAGTTTGGTCGAAGCAAAGAACAAAGAAAAAGACAAATGGCGCAATAAGGCCGAACTCCTAACAAAACACATAGAGTCTATCGGCGTATGGGCTAGCGAGGGGATGAACTCTGTGGCAAACAAAGGAATAGAGAAGAAAGGAAGAAAGGCTTGGGAAATGTTGAAAAACTTCACTTTCAACATATCCCGGCTCTTAACTGATGCAGACAATATCATCTTCCAAGGGGACTCGTCAGGGGCAAGTTCGTCTAACGAAGATTCGTCTGAAGAGGAAGAAGATGAATCTTCTGAGGATGGATCAACATGAAGAATGCTCGCTCAGGCCATGATCTGATTTCCTAGCAATGTTTAGTCTTTTCCTTCTCTTACGTTGCTTCAATATCAACCATTGTAATAAAGACCAATGTTCGATAAATGCAATATTCTCTTTTAGACTCTGCATTTTGTAGCAAATGAAATGATACAAGTGGCACGAAACTCTTTCTAAATCATCATGCATAAAGCGGTCATAGAATGCATTTTTATTTGCTAGGTATGCATTACTTGAATTTGCTTGATTGCTCTAGGTCTCTTTCTACCTAAGTCAATCCCTTCCCAAATCCAATCTCCTATCAAGGCACCTCATCTCCATACTCTATGCCTAAATCCTGATATCAAAATCTTTCGCATGTCTTGATAATTCCCTATCCCTTGCAAACTCAAAAGCTATTATCCAAAAGGTTGGCTTAAGTTGAATACCAAGACAAAAGATAGGGTTAAGTAAAGCGCATTTGTCATTGATTTGTTAAAATAAGAAGAGTTCGTCACATCGAGAATTGTGCACACAAAGCAGAAAATTGACAGGGCAAGATATTTGTTGGTCAAAGTCAAAGGCACACATGACTTACCGAAATACTTCGTTTTGACATAATGTTTGAGGATCATTTTGTCGGTCTAGTCCCTATTGTAATACATTTAAGGCAATCCAAAATATTTCCAAACTTGCACCTATTCATGGCCAAAAAGACGTTCAAAGGGTTATCACAAGGCAATAAGGAAGTGAGAAATGATCGGAACCTGCTTGATGATACAATGGTTTACGCATATCAACCTGAATTAGCAGGCTAATTCAATTTGGAAAAGAATGCAAAGGCGCACACGATCGCCTGCCAATGGAAGGTTTTCTGCGTTCAGTCACATGACGGAGGTAGAAACACTTGCTGAATATTGAAAGCATATCCCTACCAACTAGGAAGTGTGGGACGAGACGATGAACTCAAGATGAAGCTATTTGAGACACTTACAAGACCATGAATTAATTTGATACAAAACATGGGCAAACAGATTTCTTGGAGCGATTTTGGTCAAAAGCTTTATTTGAATAAATTTTCATGACAACAACTACATGGAGCAAGGAATACAATATGACCAAACCTCTAAAATGATCTTGACTGAAGCAACGATCTAAGAATATGCATGATACACCGGGATCAGTCTCTTGGCAACAAAATCTACCTGACAAGCAAAAGTTGAGGCAAAGATTGAATTGCAGCAGTTGGTTGACAAGTATGAAAGACATTGAGTATCTCTCTCAAAGACACGCGGGCATCATGACACACAAATTTGCAAGAAAGGATGACAAATGCACTAAGGTCTTGGTGGTCAACAAAAGCCAACTTCTTTTTCAGTCATATATATACCCCTTACCCGAAATTTTTGTCAACTTTTGATTGAGATCTAAACAGACCCATCTCCCGCTTAAGCAAGTATCAATCATTTAACCAAAATTCTTGCCCTGACTGCTACATAAAGTACTCAAGCAATCTTTTGGAATCTCTATACAATTTTCCATAATCTCCAAATTCAAGTGCTAATCTATCATCCGCGGTCTAGGCATTCTCTTATGCTTTATGTGTTATTTTTGCTTCAAATCTTTGCTAAAGTGCTAACGCAGTTTTGTGCATATTGCCACCTTATTACGGCTGCTTTGCATTCGAACACCGAGATTGGTTAAGAATCTGCATTCAGAGAAAGCCGAAATGGCAAGCCAAGCTGATAACATTTACTTCTAAAATAAAGTCTTTCGAACCACCAGCATATGACCCCAAGAAAACTCAGATAATCCCAATTCCACTTCCGTACAACTTGTAGTATGAATGAACCAAATCAGCTGACATTATACCCATACAAGAGCTGCAAGAAATAAATCCAATCACTATACAACCGAAACTGGCAAAACTCACAACCTCACACTACACCCGACCTACACAATAAACAATCTCCCTCTGTCAAGACTTTCAACAACAACCTTATTAGGCCCGACACAATTGAGGACAGATGAAAAGACAAAACCTCACACCTTTACTCCTTTAGCTCAGTCAAAAGATATTGCAACCAACAAATGAACTACTGCCAAGAGACCTATTCCGGATTTTGATCCAATAAAGATCTTCACCTATCACTCAAACATTCAATGCCATGACATCAGAAAATACCCAGCACCGAAACACAAAATTCAGAGTCTGATTGACCATATGATACAATTAGAACCAACAAGGAGAAACTCCAACTCCCAAACCACAAATACATTTTTTACAAAAGCCAATCCATCAAAGTTAGCTCCATGTCTGTTGAAAAGAAGAGCGCGAAACATGAAGACATCCCGACACAACCCAAGACAAATACAGCTTTGGACAACCTCCAAAACCGACAAAATTCAAACGCCAAACCTCAGTCTAAGTATGCAAGTACCCATATAATCAGAGTCATCCAGATACCCATTGTCACACCAAAAAGACGAATACAGATTCAAGCCGATACATTAGTGTTCAGCTCAATGCGACCATTTTGTTTCGACTAACAAATCTTTCTTTGACAGCAGATTTTTCAACACAAACACAAGAATTCGTAGGCAATCACAATGGACATGATAGCACTCTAGCCACGTCAGGCTTAAAATATGACGACTAGCCACGTCAGGCTTAAAATATGACGACTAGCCTCGTCGGGTTTATAATATGACAATCAGCCACGTCAGGCTTAAAATATTACGACTAGCAGGCTTATAATATGACGACTAGCCACGTAAGCTTAAAATATGACGACTAGCCTCGTCAAGCTTAAAATATGATGACTAGCCTCGTCGGGCTTATAATATGAAAATCAGCCACGTCAGGCTTAAAATATGACTACTAGCCTCGTCAGGCTTAAAATATGACTGCTAGCCTCGTCAGGCTTATAATATGACAATCAGCCACGTCAGGCTTAAAATATGGCGACTAGCCTCGTCAGGCTTATAATATGACGGCTAGCCACGTCAGGCTTAAAATATGACGATCAACTCTGTCCGGCTTAAAATATGACAAACTCGTATATTTTGTTTTGCAGGCACCACTACAATAGGCTTGTCCGCCTTAGAATTGGACATACAGACGTATTTTTTTGTTTATTTTTCAGGCAGTACCATAATATGATGATCTATCAAAGGCAATAAACTGGGGCAGAATTTTTGAGGATCCCCTCAAAAATTCCAAAAGACGCAAGCTGAAACTGGGGCAGACCTCAAAAATTTCAAGAAAGACGAAGTATAGAAACTGGGAATTCACCGAAGAAAGCTTGACCAAGGCCCTGGATTCATGAAAGAAGGCACTATAGGAGGAAGGCGCAGAATAGATGAAGAATGCACAAATCAAACCTTTCCCCGCAACTCACAAAATTTTTCTTTGAGTGCAGGCATTACGAAAGTTGAAAAACAACGACCTTCTTAGAAATATTGTAGACATAATAATGTCATTTTATTTTTAGCACTTTACTTTTTGCTCGTAGGGTACACAGCTCGGCGACAGGCACTTTACTTTTTGTTCGCAGGGTACACAGCCTGACACGATAGACAATTAGCTCCTGACGAGCAGACAATTATCTCATGACGAGAGGCACTTAGTAGCTCCTGACGAGCAGACAAATATCTCTTGACGAGAGGCACCTAGTAGCTCCTGACGAGCAGGCAAATAGCTCCCGACGAGCAGACAAATATCTCCTGACGAGAGGCACTTAGCAGCTCCTGACGAGAGGCACTTAGCAGCTCCTGATGGGCAGACAAATATATCCGGACGAGAGGCACTTATGATTCGTGACAAATAGGCAAACATCTCATAACAAGAAACCACGACAAATGACAGTTGACAATCCAACGACAGGAGGGTCTACTTTACATTTATAAATATTATTTGCAACAAGCTCACCATTATTGCAGGAAACAGCGTGACAGTGTCTTGGGGTATACAGCCCGACATGACAAACAACTATCTCTTGACAAGATGCACCTAAATGAATATTCCCAGAGGAGAAGCATATATTTCCTCACACTCAAAGCACCTGGAAATAGACTAGACAACTATATGACAAAGGAGAGCTCAGCTCAACAGGGTGTTCACTTTATCTTTATTTCTATTTCGCACTTATATTGATTTTACTGCAGGGCAATCTCTGATGTCCCGACAAACCCTTGAGCCAATTCCTATACTTTCATACTTGCCCCCAAAAATCACTATCGCACATGAATTTGTGAAAACCGCAAAACCTCAAATGCATATTGTGCACTGTTCTGGAACCTATGCTAAATCCTACAGTCAATGTCTTTGCTATACCACACAAACTATCTATTTTTCCGAGTTCTAAAGCGCTCAAATCTACATTTCTATACGCTCACAAGTGATCTACCTAATCTCTCATTCCTGATTAGATGTCGGTTTGTGTTCCTTCATATTCAAGCTTATCTGTGTCAATCGTGTGTGTTCTTGCGTTTGATCGTGCCCACCTGTTTGAATCATGCACATTTATAAAGCTTGCTCCTAAATGTTTCCCAGCTCAGTCAAGGAAATATTGAAGGCGAGATGACCCATTTATCGAGATGAAGTGGAAACTATGTCCGTGTAAACTCCTCTTTATGGGTGTGTCGTGCACCACATCTTCATAACTAGGATGATTACAAGCTCTTTTCTCACGCTCGATCTACTGATGATATCTCGTCTTCGATAGTGCCCCTGCTTTATTTTTTCAATCGTTTATCTCGCCAAGAGGCGAAGCATACACAAATTTGAACTTCGCATACTTGAACAAGTTCACTCTTGACATCTCAATCGTGCATCATAAACATCTCACACAGGCAACATGCCATTCTAGAACTACACACGGCCTGATTCTCGTGAAACCCGAGATATGTAGGCAACTCAGAGACCGGAGTTCGGCCAAAATACCCCAAACTCTTATTTTTTTTCTTCAAGCATTTTGCCCCCCCTCCCCCCCCCTCCCGTCGTGACAAAATTGGCTGCTCCGTCAACTAGCTTTGCCCGAATATTCTTTCATCATCTCCGGTCAAAGAGGGGCAGCTGTTGACACCCAATTTTGTCTCTCCTTTTTCCATAAGTGGCTATATTTAACTTAAAGGTGCAATATCAACTGTTTGAGAAAATTGACATTAGAAAACATGCATTTAGCTGTATTATCCCATACTTATGCATTATATACATAATTTTGGCTATATTACGTAATCTTGCATCATTTAGGCTTTTTGTCAAAACTATGGTGGTTTGTGCAGTTTAGTGCATTTATAACATTTAGTAAATATTTGTGGCTATTTATACTTAATTAAATTAATTTGTATCCCAATTTTCTTTTATCTGTGCATTTTGCTTTTTATTCATTTTATACAATATACATATACATATACATATACATATTTATATATGTGTGTACTTAGCACAAGTTAAGTTCAATTTTTTTATTCTTGCACCGTATCTATTTGAAAATCCAGATTTCTTTGGTAACTTGAATAATTTCTTTACCAAATTTCAATTTATTTTTAAACTCCTTACACCTTGAACCTAGGCCAAATACATCACCTTAAACTATTTTCTTTACACTTCCATAACAACTCTAGCAATTACACAAAGTCACAGCCCATTATTCCCCTAATCTCTTAATTAGATCAGATTTCCTTAATCTCACCCAATCTCTTCAATTCTCCTGATTTCTCTCCCAAAAATGGCTCCAATCACCAACGACACTTCTCCTATCTAGTTATATATACATACAGACACCATTACCAGGGGAAACATTCATATAATACACATACACACACGCAAATTGAGTCCCCCCATACTTCCTTCGTCATTCTCCTCTTTACGCCTTACAACATACGACGCAGTGAACACACACCCATCGGAAACACCACCGAAAAATAGAGAAGTGACCGGAAAAGGAGATCGGGACTAGGGGAAAGCAATACAAAACAGAGTTGTGGCGAAACGCCCTCACCACCACCATTTGTGGTGAAGATACAGTGAAACAGAGGAAAAGGACGACGATGGTCCCCACACAGATCTTGACCGGAAAATCCCATCACCGGTGGTCTTTTTTCTATTTTTGTCGCCGAATCGGAAATTGAAAAGGGTCGGGGTGGCAGTGACGCCACCGTTGAAAAATGGTTAGGGTTTTGCTCCTCCACCCTGTGCGACTGCTGCTGCGTACATATCGACGGCTCCACCTTGCCTGAGAATTGGGTTTCTTATTTTCCATTTGTGCTGCAGATTTCTTGTTCGACCCATTTAGCTATTGAATCGGGAACTGTTACAGCTTCTACTAACTGTGTTTCTCACCGGAACTTGACCGGTTTATCTGACTTATGGGAATCATAATTGGCTTTGTTGTCGAGTTTGGCGTTGACTGGTTGATTTATTTGAGGCACTCATGTTTTGTTGTTCTTCTGTTGAATTATATTTTGCAGGCCCTCTTTTGACATTGTTTATGCTCTGTTTGGATAGTCCCACGATGAGCTGCTTTGAAAAATGCTTAAATTATTAATTGGAGGTGTTGACGGGAGTGAACAAATGACGATGCTATAAGAAGCCTATGAAAAATACTAATTTTGAGGCTTACAGGCTGATTTGAAACAGATACTACATGGCCAATGACGTTTTGGAGGCCAATACAAGTCCCGTCCCGTTATGTGTCCCTTACGTGCCCCGAAAATAAAATAGGCAATGACGATAACATTTATATATACAATGTTGAAAAATGAATGGGATAGGCAATAGGACTCGCACTTGGCATGGCAGCACGGCCGGCCGGCATGTTTGCAGCCGTGACGGTATCTTTAGCCTCCCATCACCCGAATTTGAGCCTAAAATTTTCAAAAAAATTCCTTTTGTTCTTTATTTTCCTTTTTATTATTATTATTATTATTATTATTATTATTATTATTATTATTTGTAGTCTACTTATTATTTAATATTTTACTTTATTGATTTTTGTACTAATTCATTTTCATATTGTTTACGAGGTACTTTCCTACGAAATCCACGACATCATTGGAGGAAACAAATGTTTCAAATACTTGCTATTGTGTTTTTTTGGCTTATCATTCAATTTTATTATTTTCGGCACACTAACTAAATTGTTGTATTTTGAAAGTCCTATTTAGTTTAAGTTTACTAAGGAAGAAAACAATTCGAGAAGATGAATCATTTACTTTAAATTCAATTTTGTGTACTTGTATATTATAGTGAAAACTGTTCAATTTTATTAAGCTTAATTTATTTTAAATCTCAATTATTTAGTCCGGCCGGGAACCACACTTGGTGGAATCTGAGAGGTGCCTGACACCTTCCTCTTGGGTTAATTTGAACCCTTACTCAGAATTTCCGATTCGTAGATCAAGTTTCGGAGTTAACATTAAAATTTGCTAGAAAAAAAATAGGTGTCCTAATACGTCTAGTTAAAAAATATGTTAGGTGGCGACTCCAAGTCTTTACCCGCGAGTCCTAATAAGTCGAGCCATATTTCGAACTCTAACCGGGTTCGGGGAAAAATGGGTGTCGACACCTACACTCAAAGAAAAATTGTTAGTTTTGGGAGGGAGGGGGGAGCGTTTGATTCATGCTGACTCGAGCCTTCATCCTACAACTGCTTCCTTCTTCTCACTCTGCCTAGATTTGTGATCCGTCTTTTGAGACTTGGCCAACGAACTCTGTCGTATTTCAGATTGTGACATACATTTGAACAAATTGAACGTCCTTTATCTTTGAAACTCTACATTATCCCTCAAAATAACTCTCGAAACTTCGCCAACTTATCTTTGTCAAGCAATACGTCTTTTGCAAAATCTGCCCCAGTTATGATCTTTACGCCTTCAACTTGCTTTGCAAAATCTGCCCCAGTTGCTATCTTTCAAATCTTCAACTTGCTTTGCAAAATTTGCCCCAGTTGACTTTTAGGTGGGGAACTAAAAATTTTAATATTACAGAGTCGAGCCCGTTGAGAGCGCCTACATATCCCTCCTTTGGAATCAGACCGTGCGTAGTTTTTCTTACATAAAGCTTTTGGGGAATATGGAAATCTAAGTGCGAAGCCGAATCCGAATTGGAATGCCTACACATCTGCCCAGATGCATAGTTTGAAATTACATCATCAAAGATAAACAAACCTAAAGCATTACAAAATCTGATTGAACCCGATGTGGATTGCTTACTTATCCTGTTGCCATTCCAGGAATCAGACCAACAGTAGTTCAAAATTGCATAAAAGAGGAAATAGGGGATTCCTATGCTAGTGTAACCGAGCTCTATGTGAGTTGGTTACATATCCCGCCTTGTGAATCAGGTTACGCGTAGTTTGTATTACATAGAAAATTACATTGAAATGAAAAGACTGATTTTGCCGCTTGCCAAATGTAGTATCTCTTGATAGTTCTTGATTTGATATTGGCCAGGCATTTGCCTTTACCTTCTTTGGCAAAAACAATTTCTTCAATAAAATCTGCCCCAGTTTGGGTTTGTCTTGATTTGTCCTCTACGTTGAAAGCTTTTGGTCCTCCTGACTTTGTAAGTTCGAGAGCTCATCTTTGTTGTTTGGCTCTTTGGGATCACAATGGTCCCTTTTTCATCCTCATCAACGGATATCAAGTGTATGCCATACTCATCATCTACCAAAGGGTTATTATCAGCTGGTGTATTTCCAATGAGTTGAATCGAACCTTCTTGGATTAAAGTTTCAACTGTATTTTTTGGACTGTAGCAATTTTCAGTGTCATGCCCTAGAGCCCCTGAATGATAAGCACAATGTTTGGTTCCATCGGACCATTTTGGAAGAGGATTAGGGGTTGCATCAGCAATAGCGTGAATCACTCCAGCTGCCCTTAGCCTTTCATAAAGCTGACTGTAAGGTTCCGCTAAAGGTGTGTAGGTTTTATGTGTCTTCTTGACAGGATTAGTGCGTGGCTTTGGTATGGCTAGGCGATTTTGAAAAGTGCAGACTTGGGGATTGGTAATTTCTGATTGGTGGCCAAATGATTGCGGGTAGTAAACGGGTTGAGCGTTGTAGCCTGGATATGGAATGCTTTGGTGAGTAGGCTGAGGTAATGAGTTCTTTGTAGTAATAATGCCAACTTCCTTCTCTTTTTTCTCTAAATTTCCCAAACCAGTCTAGATGGCTTACGCATTTGCTTTCACTGCAGCAAAACTTACAATTCTCCCTGTCTTAATCCCTTCTTCAACCATTTCTCCCATCATAAGAAGTTTAGAATAGGGTTTATCCATCATAGGGAGCAAATTCATATAATAGGAATTATCTTGGGCTCGGATGAAGTACTTTACCATGTCTTCCTAAGTCATTTGTGGTTGCACCCTTGCAGCCTGTTCATGCCATCTCAGTGCGTATTCCCTAAAGCTTTCTGTTGGTTTCTTCTTCAGATTGGACAAAGTTATAAGGTCAGGAACCATCTCGACATTGTACTCGAATTTCTTTGTGAAATCATTGGCTATGTCATCAAATTCATGCCATTTGCTTGTATCTTGTCGTGCAAACCACTCAGCCGTAACGCCCTCCAGACTATGACTGAAGTAAGCCATTAAAAGTTCTTCTTTGCCTCTACACCTCTCATCCGGTTAAGGTACTTGGTCAGATGAACAAATGGGTCGCCATGACTATTGTACATGTCAAATTTTGGCACTTTGAATCCTGGAGGAGGTGCGACATCTGGGTATAGATAAAGATCGCGGTACGACATCCTTTGATGCCCTCCTGACCCTTGCAAATTCTTCAAGGACTGTTCAAGACTTTTCATTTTTCAAACCATGTATTGATGTTCAGCTCTCCTACCTGGCATTTCTCTTGCTAAAGGAATCTCTGTTTGAGGCAAATAACCATAAGGATTAGAGACCTTGAAGGTTGACTCGTGTTCATGATATTGATTATCTGGATTTTTTAGCATTAGTTCACTTGCGGATCTTGTATGGTAGCCAATGGGATGGGAGCATTGGGTGGTGCAGGGTGAGAAGTGTTCTTGGCTGGCGGATATTGGAAGTGTGGCAAGTTATTCTGGTTAATGAATACATTTGGGATGTTGTTAACTGGTGCAAGCATATGAATGACACTGGAATTTAGAGGTGTGTGCGGATTGGCAGTTTGAACATTGGGATTCAAAGTTGATAGCACGGCTGGCGCGTTACTGTGGTTCGACCCTCTCATTCTTTCTAGTTCTGCTTGCATACATTCAATCTGCTTAGCCATTCTAAAATTTGTTAATCAGGAACAACAACCGCTTGCTCATTAGATTATTCAGGGATACCAGTCTGATTATTAGTCAAATCAGTCATTACTTGCTTCACTTTGGATTAGACGCTAAACCCACTCGGGAGTCAACACGAATAAAACTCTCTCTTTTAGGGATAATCAAAACAAAAGAAAAATTCAAAAGGTAACTATGTTAGTTTCCAGGTCATTGGCATAACTGCACACAATATGCATTTTAAACAAGGAAATATAACAATAAATTAGCATGTGGCAATCACACATAGTCAAGCGTAAATAAAATGCGAACATGTCCTACCCTATAGGGTGCCTCTTTGTGCTAGAAGTAAGCCTAATCGCACAAACAAGTGGTAACGAAAAATAGTCCATGCCAGTTCTGAGCAATTCAGATTTAGAGTAAGCAATAAATAATAACAATAATTGATAACAATCATCTCTCCGCCTTGACACTGTAATTCCGTTATCCCAACTATCTTACAAAAGTTGGTGTCAACTAGAAATTCTAACACAGCTCATGGCACTTGCTTAATTTCAACTTTAAAACCCGAGTGTCTCACCATAAGATGGAACTTAGGTTAAAGTCGCATTTTTGCAAAGTTATTTTGGGACATTTAGAAGTTAATTAAAACTTCTTTATAAATTTTGACTTTTTTAAAGAAACTACTTCATATCAATAAGATAGAAGTCTTTTCTTATAGTCACTATCAAGCGTGATTTCGAAAATTTATGAAATTTTGCACGCATTTGCATAATTGGCTTGATTTGCAATAAATTAAATAACGACTTCAAAATAAAAGTTAATGAATATAACGTGAATCAAATAACTCAAAAATCATATATATGTTAATAAATAAAATATTTCTACAAAGTTTACATAAATACTCTAAAGGGGAAAGGAAGGATAAGAGTTAAAAGATAGAACCCGGGAATTTGACAAATTCGCGGAAGCCTTGAATTTTCTAAAATTACTAAAGGTCTTATTTCTTGAACGCTTGAGCCCGAACTCGATCTCAAGTGACTTCAATGCAACTTAAGCCATCCCAATTGGAGTTTTAGCCAAACTCATCCCAAGGGTGTTTTCATGCCAAAGAGAAATAATGAAGAATTAGTAAAAGTCCAAGAATAAGATGAAACTTCTTAAGCTTAGCAAAATGAAACAGAAGCTTCAGACACAACCAAACATTACAATAACTCCAACAACCAAATAAATAAGGGATACTGAAATAGAAACTTGAATTGGACATATAGCCATTAAGCTACAAAACTTAAACTAGTGGCCACACGATGCATTTCATCTAATGGACTATTTGGTATAAATAAACTGCAACCAGACAGAAGTCTCATCATATTTCACAACTTCAACCAAATAGGACATGAAAAACTAAGTTCTCATGTCTTACTAAAACTCTGAAAGAAACTTCTATACCACAAAAATGTCACTTTTATAAATAAGGCTAGGCTTAAACTAACAGGATACCATTTAAACTCCTTTATTTTTTTGTAAAACAAAGAATTGATTTTTTTACTAAGCACCAAGGCCATATAGCTTAAACTAATAACTTCAACACATAATTTATCTTTATACTCAACCAACAGTAGCTAAAAGTTATGCTAATTCAAAGCTATGGCTGTTTTAACAGAGGAAACAACCATCATATTCATTTATGTGGAAAAACTTTCAAAACATGACTAAATTCACAAGGAAGAAAAAAAGAGTCAAACTTCGACAAGAAACAAGAACAATTTGATAAGCTTGTCTTCAGAAATACCAAAACAGAGATTAAGAAAATACAAACTTCATCTTTTATGCTAACAATTATCTAGTCCTACATGAATGATTTTCACTCAAAGATTAAATACACTAATGCTTGGAGCTTAGACTAAATGCGATAATTAACTTTATAACAGAGAATTGACTTTGAAAAATGGAAGTAAAATGATTAGTAATTTTGACTCCTAACCTTTTCTTTTTAAAAGAAAGATACGACAGGATCAACTTCGTCTCAGTTTAACTAAATATCCATTATCAACTCGAATGTGAGCAGATTATAAACTTCTTTTAGGACAACACTTTATCTCACATAAATACTTAAAGGTCTCACTTGAGACTACTAACAGGAGAGAGAATCAACAGGAGCTCAAGCAAAACAAATGGTCTCTCCTTATTCCTGAAACCTCAAACAAACAAAAGCAGCACCTCTCCAATTCCTAGAACAAACATACACATATACTTCATAAATCCACCAGACACCCCTGCTAACGCCTGCTTAATTCCACTTCCTGAACAAACTCCACTTTTCACAGGCTTAAGAATCAGCTTCACTACTCTCCTTAACACCTGGAACTACTACACAATATCTAAATCCCAATGAAACCAAACCAACAAAAATACAATGCAATGCTAAGCATCTCTCTGACTACCCGAGGACAGAAACATCCCTCACTACCCTCCGGACTCCAAGCCAACTAAAACAACCCTATACCAATCAGAACAATCTTCAGCTAGTTCTAACACTCGCATACACACTTACAACCCTATCTACACTCTTAAACAACCTAAACAATCAGGGAAACAGACTCTCCAAACTCTCATACACAACCTGAACACCTCTATACAGCTACAGCACAGAACACCTGACTCACAAATAACAGGAATCACTACCAGACCTCCCCTGAACCATCACAACATAACAGACCCTTAACACCACCTGAACTAAATCTACTACCTCACAGCAAAACAAGAACCAGAACTGTACCAGACCAGAACCTACAGCCCTTTTCTACTCCTTTAATACTAGCCAAAATTGCAAAAGAAAGCACAGTAGAAGAACACCCCAGCTGCATCTATGCTTCTCCTGAATACCCATTCAGAATCTTGCAACTCCCTCCTTTTCTCCATTATAAACTCTCTCAACATTCAATCATAACACACAGAAGAACAAAACAGATAAAACTACATTGCGGAATTAAAGTTAGGTCTGTGAACAAGCCACTGGAAACTGATTTTTCTTTAAACTCATTTCATGATAAAGCTACGAGCTTGACAGTTATTTAAGCTTATACAAGCATATGAACAGTAAAGATTGAAACTCTAACTATTTCATATATCAAACATGGTTCAGAATGATAAAGATTATGATTTAAACACACGGATAAAAGACAGTTAAGAACTAGTTGACTGCACTCAGAATATAAACAATATCTCACTTAAAACTAATGTAAACAAATTTTATTCAAGGAAATAAAGAACAGATTAAAAAAAAAAGTTGCGAGATTACCTCTTTGCGGGCAGTGAACAAGGGCTCGACTTGAAGCGACACCATTCGAACAAGTCAACAACTGAAATGGCGAAGAAGCAACTCGAAAACGATGAAGCGACTCGAAAATGAAATGATAACACACACGACAACCAGAAATCACAGAAACAGTCAGATTGTGAACCTGAACCTTCACCTAAAACTGATGCAATCCAAATTGGGCTTAGAACCCAACCATCAAGAGCCGAGCCTAGAGCACAAAGGATACAAGGCGAGAGCTTCGAAGAAAGGTCAGAGAGTAGCTCGAAGATCATGATTTTGAGCACCATGGATGGGGGGACACTTGGACTCCAAGGGGATCCACCCCAAGCTCATTTTGAGCCTCTTGCACAACTTCCAGAAGGAGGCGGAGCGCCTCAAAGCTGAGGCGGAGCGCCTACCAAAATGCAGAGAGCTGAACAGAAGAAGGCGGAGCGCTTCAAAAGGGAGGCGGAGCGCCTCATCAGCAGGAGGCGGAGCGCCTCATCCTGAGGCGGAGCGCCTCAGCCCTGTGACAGCATGCGGGATTTTACTACTTTTTGCTTGAACTTCCAACTATAGCCCTGCGTGGCCTTATTTGTTTTAATCCACTTTGGGGGTATTTTAGACATTACATTAGGCATAGAAGAAGACTATAAAAGCCTTCCTTAGGTCTTCATTTCATTTAGACTCCTTTGAATGATGAACATTAAACTTGAAACCTTGAGAGCATTTCAATGAAAACCCCTTGTGCGGGCTCGATTTCACTTGGTGGATTCCAAGTTGAACTTCAATCCTTTCCGATCATTCTGTTTGCGAGAGCCAGGTGTCTCTCGAGGATAGTTGCATAGCGTAGGTGATTCTTTCCAATCGTTCGGGGTGTAACGAAACAAGTTCTTCGTTGCTACTTGGACTTTCGTGTGAGTCTCGTCTCGTCTCGTCTCGTTTCTTTATCTTTTAAGCTTCCGCATTTTTCGATTGCATCAGTTTGGTATCAGAGTACGGATAGGTTTTGTTCTTACAAACCCTCGATCGTGACTCTTTATCTTTGTGTTTGTTGTTCCTGTTCTTGAAAAAAAATTGAAAAAAAGAAAAAAATTCAAAAGTTGAAAAAATTCAAAAATTTGCTACATCTTGTTGGTTGTATCGATTTTGTTGGTGTGTGTTATCGGGGAATGTTTGTATACACATTCTCTTCGATTGGGTACCATCGAAACACGATTTGAAGTTGTGAATCGAAAATCTTCAAAATCAAATCTCAAAGTTGAAAATTCACCAAAATTGCTAGAACTTGTTTGATGTTGTGAATTCTTGGTTGTTTGGTATCAGGGATTGTTCCTTATAGTTACCCCGTCATTTTGATACCCCCATAACACCATTTGGAGTAGCGGATTGAAAATCGAAATTTTAAAGTCTTGAAGCTTTTGAAAATTTTGAAGAACTTGCTCCAAATCTTTGAATCAAGTTGTTTGTTGGTTGTTTGTTGGATTAAACCATTGGGGTTTGTTTGTTATAGCATATAATACCTTTGGGTATCATCAAAAGTGCAAAACAACTCAAAAACCATTGAAAAATTGGGTGCCAAAAGCCAAGAACGCGTTGTTGCACGTTGCAGGAAATGCAAGTAGGCGGACCGCCTACATTTTGAGGCGGACCGCCTCCCTCTGGGCTGCTCTCTGGACTCTTGGAGGCGGAGCACCTCAGGTTTGAGGTGGAGCGCCTCTTTCTGGAAGCTGTCCGGATTGTAGTTTTTCGTAGGTTTTCGCTTTTTGTTGGCTTGTATCCCTTCCGGCTAGTACTTTTCAAGTAACACTCCTACTTTACTAGTACTAGTTCATTGAGCGATTAGGACCTTCGTGCTTAGAGGAGAGTAGAACTCAAAGAAGACTCGTAGTTAATTTTTGCTTCATGTGCGCACCTAAATAGCCTAGCGCTCATCGAGTCCCATCAATTCCACTCTTCCCGGAGAGTATTTGGTTATTGTGAACTTGAATGGTTATTTAGGAGGTTGTTCAACTACGAGGAAACCTTTGAAATCAAGCTTGAGTGAAAAATCCCCCACCACTAAACGAGTGTACCCGAGTGACATTCCAAAAGTGAGGGAGCGGGTGAGGTTTTTACTCTAACCTCTTTCTTGTCTTTGATTTATGTAGGTACATGGCTGGAGACGTTGACGAGACCAATAAGGTCCCGGTAAGCACTTTGGCCTACATATTGGCCAAGGTGAGATCTTTAGACCAAAGGCTTGAGAGCCTTGAAAGAGAATGGACCCCGAGTGTCCAAAAGGGTACCAAAGAAGGTACTAGTGATGAAATGTTGGGCATTCCCCGACAAGTGGGCATTCCCCACAACTTGGGCATTCCCCAAGATAGTGTAGTTACTCACTCTAAGAGTAAGTATACTACCCCTATGAGCCAACCAATGGCAAATGAGGGAGTTGGGGAAAGTGAGCGAGGTGATAATATTATTGGACCTCATCCCCACACACTTGCACATGAGAGCGAATTGAAAGAAAGAAGAGGAGAGGAAAAACAAATTGAGAGTGAGGGCACCCTTTGTCCTAACCCTATGTTATCTTCTTCTTCTTGCCATAGCTTTTGTGTAGGTACTCTGGGAGGCGAGCTATTGGAGCCTCAACCGTTTGCCTTGGAAGGAAGACAAGAGGATGAAGATCATCATTGTGAGCTTCATGACGGAGGAATTGAACGCGACACTACAAGCTATGTGAGTGCTCACGGGAGCGACTCAAATGTAAGTGTTACCTTCCCTTCTCATGAACATGTTAATCCCTTGTCTTGTAGAGACTCAAGGCTAGTTGTTGCTTGTGATGCCTATATTGACCTTGCAACTAGTGAAGAGTCCAATGGTCAACTTGTGTTTGCGTGTGACCTAGTAGAGAGGATTGAAAAGCCACATCATGATGTGAGCCCGGTAGTCAAAGAACCTCTCTCTAGCGAAAATATGGTAGTTGACCTTTCTTGTGACCCTTGTTATGATACCCCACCCCTATTTGATAAAGGGGAAGAAGAGTTATGTGACTCTACCCTTGTTGGTATATTTGATTTTGGTGGCCTTGTGTGTCGTAATAAGGATGAAAGTGACCTTGAGGAGTCCAAATTGCATGAGTTAGACAAGGTTGTCTACGATGACTCCTCAAGTGAGGGTGAAAATTCTAGTCTTGATACTATACCTTTGTTTGACTATGAAATTGAGGTGCATGCTTTTATATTCCTGTTGCGTGGGGGCATCTTTAATTGTGAAGGTGATTTGTATCGGACTAGAGTTGAGGATGAAATAGAACCTCCGTGGTGTGAGGGATTTGATCCCATAGACAACTCTTTATTTGAAACTTCGAGTGAGGTAGATGATTCTTCTAGTGACCCTACTCTTGTTGGTTCGGGTTACGATGATGGAGAGGCCATTAATAATGCCTTCCTTGAGGGTTTTCCTTGTGAGGGGGGTTGTCTCAAGGATGAAATTGGAGGTGAGGAGGCACCTCTTAGTGTGAGTATGAGAGCTTTTAAGAAGGGGAGTGGGGTATTTGATGCTAATTGTGTATTGCACTATTTTGTCTATTCCCTCCCACATGTTAACCACACTTTGAGAATTGCGCATGCCAAAACCATTGTGCCAAGATGTGAATGTGATGCATTAAAGGTTTGGTATGTTGCTCACGAGCTTAGGGGTCGTAGGAACTTTGATTGCTTAATCTTAAATGTTCCATGCCCTATTGATCCCCTTGCTTGTTATGGTTGTGAGTGCTTGTCACTATGGAGCCAAGAACTTGTTGTCTCCTTTGGGGACATAAGCTTTTTGATTTGTATTGATACTTGGCTCTATCATAAGAGTGAATTTTCCACATCACTTGCACTCACTCTTGTTGGACTTGCCTACTCGTGTAGTGGGAAGTCATGTGTGCTAATCTTGAACCTAGGGATCGTAGGGATTTTGGTAGCTTGCCTTTGCATATACCACGCACTATTGATCTCTTTGTTTGTTCTTGTGTTGGGTGCACTTCTTTGTTGAACCAAGTAATTGCTAGTTCCCTTGGGAACATGAACTTCTTTATTGCTATTGATACTTGGTTATACCATAAGAGTGTGTTTTCCCACACTTGTGGCACTAACCTACTCTTGTAGTAGGAGTTTTGTTTTTGTTTGTGCTTGACTTTGATTGTAGGACTTGGTGGTTTGATTTCGAGGACGAAATCCTTTCAAGAAGGGGAGGATGATGCAATCCAAATTGGGCTTAGAACCCAACCATCAAGAGCCGAGCCTAGAGCACAAAGGATACAAGGCAAGAGCTTCGAAGAAAGGTCCGAGAGTAGCTCGAAGATCATGCTTTTGAGCACCATGGATGGGGGGACACTTGGACTCCAAGGGGATCCACCCCAAGCTCATTTTGAGCCTCTTGCACAACTTCCAGAAGGAGGCGGAGCGCCTCAAAGCTGAGGCGGAGCGCCTACCAAAAAGCAGAGAGCTGAACAGAAGAAGGCGGAGCGCCTCAAAAGGGAGGCGGAGTGCCTCATCAGCAGGAGGCGGAGCGCCTCATCCTGAGGCGGAGCGCCTCAGCCCTGTGACAGCATGCGGGATTTTACTACTTTTTGCTTGAACTTCCAACTATAGCCCTGCGTGGCCTTATTTGTTTTAACCCACTTTGGGGGTATTTTAGACATTACATTAGGCATAGAAGAAGACTATAAAAGCCTTCCTTAGGTCTTCATTTCATTTAGACTCCTTTGAATGATGAACATTAAACTTGAAAGCTTGAGAGCATTTCAATGAAAACCCCTTGTGCGGGCTCGATTTCACTTGGTGGATTCCAAGTTGAACTTCAATCCTTTCCGATCATTCTGTTTGCGAGAGCCAGGTGTCTCTCGAGGATAGTTGCATAGCGTAGGTGATTCTTTCCAATCGTTCGGGGTGTGTAACGAAACAAGTTCTTCGTTGCTACTTGGACTTTCGTGTGAGTCTCGTCTCGTTTCTTTATCTTTTAAGCTTCCGCATTTTTCGATTGCATCAAAAACACAAAGCTTATGTATATATGTATTAATGTTATATATTCTGCCCCTTTTTCCTATTTTCCTCCCCCTTTTTTCCTATTCCCGTCTGCTCCTCTTGATGCTAAATGATGATATTTCTATCCGAGGATTAGGGTTTCGAAATGTGGTACAATTGAACCCCCAAAATTGACTGATTTTGCCTCAAACAGCTCTTAATGGATAAGTTGTACGGATTTTCTGATAGAGGGAGTGGGGACCAAGGATTTTTGTGGGGAAATTATTCTGATTTAAGGATTTTAGGATGTTTTATGTGGGTTTATGTGGGTAGGCCAATATTTAGGTTACGCATTGCAATTTTAGCCCCTTTCTTTAAAATTACTCAATTTGCTTTTGATTTTTAAAATTAGCCCTATTTAAAAATAATTTTACATTAATTCAAAAATTTCGGGACAAAATTGGGTATCAACATGTAGGACTCCTTGATGGCACCATTTCAACCATGGAATGAAGTTCTCGCTTCTTGCTCCTTTGCATAGCCAAAGAAGGTGCACTAGTAGGCAATTGACCTCTTGCCCGATAAGGTACAAAGTCATAAACCCTTTGACCTATGCCCACAAGATACGCATCCTTCAAAACACTATATCGCACCCTCTTGTCATTCAACCATGGCTCACCTGTTACACGCCGTATGTCTAAAGTGACGTATATCATTCTAATGACATGTTAAGAATGATTTAAGTGAGTTTAAAGTCATAAAATGACCATATATGATGTTTATATGTTGAATATAAAGATTGAGAAAAGTCAGATTTAAGTTGCGGAAAAACCGACTAAGGAATTGCCTTGTAATGGAGCTTTTTCAGCAATTAATTTCGTGTGATATATGAGGTCTTTTGGGGACATATCATATATCAAATTGAAGCTCTTGGAGTTTAGTTTCCAACACTATTGACGGTTTGTTCATACAATATCTGGATAAAAAGATATGAGTATCAGAAGTCAAGCCAGAAAAAAGGACATAAGCGCAAAAGAGGGCTAGAAATGAAATATTTTTATTATAAAAGGGAAATCCTTCTCTTTCTCGACATTTTCCAGAAAACCCACGATAGAAACAGCCCATAACACCAGACAGGTACTAGTTCAGTTTTTCAGTTACCTGATTTGGGGGGACACAGCCCATAACACAAGACAGGTACTAGTTCAGATGTTCAGCTACCTGATTTGGGGGGATATAGCCCATAACACCAGACAGGTACCAGTTCAGATAACAGTTCAGTTTTAGCTCAGTACCAGTTATCAGTTCTCAGTTATCAGCCACCAGTTCATAGCGTCAAGATCAGTTGATATTTATCAGTTCCAGTTTCTAGTTACAAGTTATCAGCCAAATTAAAGTTATTTATCAGTATAGTTCAGCTCAGTCTTCAGTTTCAGATTCAGCTAGACTTCAGTTTATATTCAGATCATGTTTAGTACGTTCTTCAGATTTCCAGCTATATTGCTATGCTCCAGCTCATATTTACATATTTATATTCCAGCCTTACAGTTTCATTCAGCTATGATATATTATATGCTCATGCCTTACATACTTGGTACATATCGTACTCACGCCCTTTTCTGGGGCGCTGCGTTTCATGCCGCGCAGGTGCAGATAGATCAATGCTTGGACCACGTTAGTAGGCCATCTATCAGCTATTGGAGTCACTCCGCTTACTCCCGGAGTTACTTATCTTTTGGTATGTGTACAGTCAGCCAGCTTGGATATGGCGGGGCCTTGTCTCGTCCTTTGTATATTTAGTTCAGCACTCTTAGAGGCCTGTAGATATGTCCCTGTATGGTGCAGTCAGTATGTTATGTATGTCAGCTTATGTTAGCCTTGTCAGCTTTTTGCATTGCATATTCCTTATCAGTTAGGTTTATGCTTATTCTGTTTATTAGTTATATTCATGGTTATTTATAACCAGGTTGCCAGCTCATCTCTATAATTCATAGATTATTAACAGGTTTAGCGATAATCGACACTTAGTGTCGGTTATCCGTCGCGGCCCTAGGTTGGGTCGTGACAAAAGTGGTATCAGAGCAGTTCAATCCTAGGGTTGTCTACAGGCCGTGTCTAGTAGAGTCTTGTTCAGGAGTATGTTGCGCGCCATACTTATGAATAGAAGGCTACAAGGCACTTCAGGACAGTTGTCTTTCTTTCTTTTCTAGATCGTGCGATTGAGCTATGATTACAGAATTCATTCCTCTAATAATAGTATTTTCAACAAAGCGATGTCGCCGAAGAAACTAACAGCTACTCAGAAGGGCAAGGCTATTGCCAGCCAGAGTACTAGTAGAGTTCCACCTGAGGTGGATGAGAGCGAGGAGTCCAGACCTGAGGCTCCATCTGAGGCTTTACAGATCCCTTCAGTTCAGGGCGATATTAGAGGTACTGCAGCTTCCATACCTCCAGCTTCTCAGCCTGATAGTCAGGGGCAGGAAATGAGGGATGCCATCAGATTATCGACCAGTGTTGTAGTTGTTCAGACTAGACCGCACAGTGCAGATGCCCAGGGAGATGTTGGATCCATGATCAGGAATTTTGTCCGACTAGAGCCTTCAGTCTTTACTGGATATGTACAGGAGAGGACCCTCAGGATTTTATTGTGAGGATAGCCAGGGTGTTGAGGGTCATGCATGCGTCAGAGACAGAGTCAGTAGAGTTGGCTGCATTCAGATTGTATGACCTAGCAGCAGGGTGATATCAGACATGGGAGCTATCTAGAGGGCCAAATGCTACTCCGGCGACTTGGTAGGAATTCTTGGATACCTTCTTTCATCCGTATATGCCTATAGAGACATAGAGAGAACGTGCCGATCAGTTCCTGACCCTGAGACAGGGAAGTTTGAGTGTAGAAGAGTATAATTATCGCTTTAATTCTCTAGCAAGGTTTGCCCCCACTGTAGTAGCAAGTATGGAGGATAGAATTCACAGGTATGTAGTGGGACTTGGTCCACACCTGGTGAACGAGTGTATGATGGTTGCTATGCAGTCAGGTATGAACATATTACGCATTCAGGCATTTTCTTTAATACTTGAGGAGAGGAAGCAGAAACAGAGAGCCGACAGGGATAGAGTGTTACAGAAGAGGGGCAGATTTTTTGGTTCGTTTGGAGAGACGTCTGGAGCGAGCAGACAGCAGAGTGTTAGACAGCCACCATCTAGTATACCTCCACAGTCTCGTGGCCTGAGATCTGATAGACCTCCTCAGTCCAGATCTAGTCACGCATCACAGACTTCAGGATTTTAAGCATCGTGGTACTTCTGTACAGGTCGGTCAGACATATCCCAGATGTCCAGATTGTGGTAGATGCCACTTGGGACCATGTAAGTTAGGAGTTGATACTCGTTATATTTGTCAAAAGGCAGGCCATTTCATGAGAGGTTGCCCGATTGGGGGTGGTAGTTGTGTAGCCCAGCCAGCTAGATCAGCAGTAGCTTCCTCAGCACCAGCACGCCCTCAGGGGCAAGTTCCTCGGGCACCTGCAGAACTCAAAGAACTTAAGGAGCAACTGAAGGGTTTGTTAAGTAAAGGCCTCATCAGACCTAGTATTTCCCCGTGGAGAGCCCCGGTATTATTTGTGAAAAAGAAAGACGGCTCTCTACGCATGTACATAGATTACAGACAGCTGAATAAAGTCACAATCAAGAATAAATACCCTCTGCCCAGGATTGATGACTTGTTCGACCAGCTCCAGGGTAGCAAGTACTTCTCGAAGATAGATTTGCGATCAGGCTACCATCAGGTTAGAGTAAGAGAATCTGATATATCTAAGACTGCATTCAGGACTAGGTATGGATATTATGAGTTTTTAGTGATGTCGTTTGGACTCACTAATGCCCCTGCAGTATTTATGGATTTGATGAACAGCGTATTCAGGCTTTATCTAGATTTATTTGTGATTATATTTATTGATGATATTCTTATCTATTCAAAGTCTGAATCAGAGCATACGGAGCACCTACGCACAGTATTGGGTACTCTTCGGGACCAGCAATTATATGCCATGTTCTCAAAGTGTGAATTCTGGTTAGATTCAGTTGCATTTCTTGGCCATATAGTTTCAGCAGAAGGAATTAAAGTAGATGGCCAGAAGATCGAGGCTGTGAAGAATTGGCCCAGGCCTACGACGCTAACTGAAAGTACATAGTTTTCTGGGTTTGGAAGCTTATTATAGAAGGTTTTTTCCTCCATTGCAGCTCCACCAAATTGACACAGAAAACAGCTAAATTTCAGTGCTCTGATTCTTGTGAGCACAGTTTCAAGAACTAAAGAACAGGTTGATAACAGCTCCAGTACTTACACATCTAGAGGAATCTGAGGGCTATGTCATTTACTGTGACGCTTCTCGAATTGGTCTTGGTTGTGTTTTGATGCAGCACGAAAGAGTTATTGCCTATGCTTCTAAGCAGCTGAAAAGGCACGAGCAGAACTACCCTACTCATGATTTGGAGCTTGCAGCAGTCATTCATTATTTGGAAACATTATTTGTACGGGGTTCATGTTTATATTTATACAGACCACAAGAGCCTCCAGTACATATTTAAGCAAAAGGAGCTAAAGCTACGACAGAGGCGGTGGCTAGAGTTGCTGAAGGACTACGACGTGGACATTCTTTATCATCTAGGTAAAGCGAATGTTGTTGCTGATGCCCTTAGTCGTAACTCTATGGGTAGTATGTCTTACTTACAGCCACAAAAAAGAGAGTTAGCTCATGCACTCCACCAGTTGGCCAGCATGGGAGTCTGATTAATAGATTCAGAGGACGCAGAAGTTACAGTTCAGAATGCAGGCACTACTGGCCTAGTGACAGAAATATAACAGCGCCAGTATGAGGATCCAGTTCTAGTTGAATACAGACAGATAGCCAGAAGAAAATTGGAGTCACCATACAGGGTTACTAGTCATGTGATTCTCATGTATAAAGATAGACTTTGTGTTCCTGATGTTGTAGATTTACGTGGACAGATTATGACTGAGGCACATTATTCCAGGTACATTATTCATCCAGGTTCGACTAAGATGTACCATGATCTTAAGCAGATTTATCATTGGGATGGAATAAAGCGTGGCATAGCAGAATTTGTGGCTCAGTGTCCTAACTGCCAGCAGGTTAAGGTTGAGTATTAAAAACCTAGTGGCTTGTTCCAGAAAATCGAGATTCCATCATGGAAATGGGAAGCAGTAAATATGGACTTTATTACAGGCTTGCCCCGTACGTGGAGCAGGTATGACTCTATTTGGGTTATAGTTGACAGGCTTACTAAATCAGCTCATTTCTTGCCTGTTAGAACTACATATAAAGCGGAGGATTATGCTAGACTTTATATCAGAGAAATAGTGCGCCTACATGGTATTCCAGTATCTATCATTTCGGACAGGGACGCACAGTTTACAACTAATTTATGGCAATCATTCCAAACAGGTTTAGAGACACAGGTGAATCTGAGTATAGCATTTCATCCTCAGACAGATGGACAGGTTGAGCAGACCATTCAGACATTAGAAGATATGCTTAGAGCTTGCGTGTTAGATTTTGGAGGCAGTTGGAGTGATCATCTACCGTTGATAGAGATTGCATATAATAATAGCTTTCATTCTAGCATACAGATGGCGCCATATGAAGCTTTGTATGGGCGCAAATGCAGGTCTCCTATAGGATGGTTCGAGGTTGGCGAGTCTCAATTGATAGGTCCAGATTTAATCCAACAAGCCGTTGATAAAGTCAAGTTGATCAGGGAAAGATTATTAGCAGCGCAGAGCAGACAGAAGTCCTATGCAGATAACCGACGTCGAGATTTAGAATTTCAGATTGGCGATTGGGTATTCCTGAAAGTATGGGTGTCAAACGGGTAGGGGTCTACCCGTCAAAACCCGGACCCGGACTCATTAAAACCCGACCCCACCCGGACCCGCAAAAACCCGGACCCGAACCCGTAGACCCGCTAAAATACCCCTACCCGAACGGGTTTTTTTTTTTCTTAACAAATACCCATATCCGTTAAGACCCGTCAAAATTATGGGGTATTAATGGATATACCCGTACCCATACCCGTTAAAATAAACTGAGTAATAAAACTTGTACGTGGAGAGAAATGTATACACAAGTTTTCCACTCATGGTTTAATTTGTTTTGTGTCCATATTGTTAGTAGTAAAATATGTTCAAGAAAAACAAATTATTTATTTAATTAAAAAAATACTTTATATTCCATAATAAATCAACACTTTGAAGTTTGAATATATATTACTCTAATATGGTATAGAACTTCAACTATTAATTTCGATATATACCTCAGAAAATAAGCTACTTGGAGTCGGACAAAGTAATTATGGGATCGTATTTATTAGAAAATTACTTTGGACTTATAAAAATAAACCAGATTATATGGAAGCTGTATCAGATATCCGATTCTTGCAGCAATGGCCCGAGATGTTTTAGTTGTACCAGTTTCAACAGTTGCATCAGAAAGTGCATTTAGCCAATGAAGACAAATGATAGGTGATACCCGCCACTCTTTGGGTAATAATGCTTTGGACGTTCTAGTTTGTTTACGAGACTGGATTAGATCGGAGCGAAGAAATCAAGGAATTGAAGACTCACTAGAACAAGATGATAACCTTGAAGAAATTTTGTTAAGTGATCAAGCACCATCAATGGCACCTACACCGGAGCATGATGGAAATGACATGGAAGAAATTACACAAAGAATTAGGTATATTTAAATTTGTAATTTGAATTTTCATTATAGTTTTGATGTTGCACTTTTTAAATTTGGAAGTTTAATATTTAAGACTTTAATAGTTCAAGTATCTTAAATAAAGTAACCCTTTGAGTTTTTCCTATTGATCTTTTTTTAATTTGTTTTAAGTATTTAAAATAATATTATTAAAAAATAAAATTATAACCCGTAGCCAAACCCGATTTGTTAGGACCCGACCCGTACCCCTACCCGCTAAAACCCGACCCGTACCCCTACCCGCTAAGACCCGAACCCGCACGGGTTTTTTTTTTTCTAGCCGAAACCCGTATCCGTTAAAAACCCGTAATTTAAACCCGTACCCGACCCGTACCCGGAACCTGTGGGGTTACAATTTTACAACCCGAACCCGGACCCGTATACCCGTTTGACACCCATACCTGAAAGTATCACCTATGAAAGGCGTTATGAGATTTGGAAAGAAGGGGAAGCTTAGCCCTAGATTTATTGGTCCATATCAGATTATCAGGCGAGTTGGGCGTGTAGCCTACGAGTTAGACCTTCCAGGAGACCTTCAGGAGGTACATCCAGTATTTCATGTTTCCATGCTCAGAAAAATATGTCGGAGATCCTTCTAGAGTTGTACCAGTAGATAATGTTCAGATCACAAAGTAGTTGACTTATGAAGAGGTGCCAGTTGTAATTTTAGATAGATAGATTCGTCAACTAAGGACGAAAGATATTCCTTTAGTTAATATGCTATAGCAAAGCTATAATGTAGAAGAAATAACTTGGGAAGTTGAAAATGACATGAGAGCCAAATATCCACATCTCTTCACTACTTCAAGTATGTATCAGATCGTTGCTCAATGTTTCTACATACTTCATTTAACATTCGAGGACGAATGTTCCTAACGGGGGAAGATTGTTACACCCCGTATGTCTAAAGTGACGTATATCATTCTAATGACATGTTAAGAATGATTTAAGTGAGTTCAAAGTCATAAAATGATCATATATGATGTTTATATGTTGAATATAAAGATTGAGAAAAGTCGGATTTAAGTTGCGGAAAAACCGACTAAGGAATTGCCTTGTAACGGAGCTTTTTCAGCAATTAATTTCGTGTGATATATGAGGTCTTTTGGGGACATATCATATATCAAATTGAAGCTCTTGGAGTTTAGTTTCCAACACTTTTGACGGTTTATTCATACAATGTCTGGATAAAAAGGTATGAGTATCAGAACTTAGGCCAGAAAAAAAGGACATAAGCGCAAAAGAGGGCTAGAAATGAAATATTTTTATTATAAAAGGGAAATCCTTCTCTTTGTCGACATTTTCCAGAAAACCCACGATAGAAACAGCCCATAACACCAGACAGGTACTAGTTCAGTTTTTCAGTTACCTGATTTGGGGGGACACAGCCCATAACACCAGACAGGTACTAGTTCAGATGTTCAGCTACCTGATTTGGGGGGATATAGCCCATAACACCAGACAGGTACCTGTTCAGATAACAGTTCAGTTTTAGCTCAGTACCAGTTATCAGTTCTCAGTTATCAGCCACCAGTTCTTAGCGTCAGGATCAGTTGATATTTATCAGTTCCAGTTTCTAGTTACTAGTTATCAGCCATATTACAGTTATTTATCAGTATAGTTCAGCTCAGTCTTCAGTTTCAGATTCAGCTAGACTTCAGTTTATATTCAGATCATGTTTAGTACGTTCTTCAGATTTCCAGCTATATTGCTATGCTCCAGCTCATATTTACATATTTGTATTCCAGCCTTACAGTTTCATTCAGCTATGATATATTATATGCTCATGCCTTACATACTTGGTACATATCGTACTCACGCCCTTTTCTGGGGTGCTGCGTTTCATGCCGCGCAGGTGCAGATAGATCAATGCTTGGACCACATTAGTAGGCCATCTATCAGCTATTGGAGTCACTCCGCTTACTCCCGGAGTTACTTATCTTTTGGTATGTGTACAGTCAACCAGCTTGGATATGGCGGGGCTTGTCTCGTCCTTTGTATATTTAGTTCAGCACTCTTAGAGGCCTGTAGATATGTCCCCGTGTGGTGCAGTCAGTATGTTATGTATGTCAGCTTATGTTAGCCTTGTCAGCTTTTTGCATTGCATATTCCTTATCAGTTAGGTTTATGCTTATTCTGTTTATTAGTTATATTCATGGTTATTTATAACCAGGTTGCCAGCTCATCTCTATAATTCATAGATTATTAACTGGTTTAGCGATAATCGACACTTAGTGTCGGTTATCCGTCGCGGCCCTAGGTTGGGTCGTGACATCACCTAACCAAACATCAAAATGTTGCATGGGATACACATCACACCAAACATAACTCTTGTAGTTCCTATGAGATAGGAGCACCCAAGCTTCCTTGGAAACCCACACTCGATCATACTCATAAGAATGCTCTAGTGCACGACATGGTATCTTTAACTTATCAACCAAAGAGGTGCTAATGCAATTGGTGTCGGTATCACCGATCTTGAGCAAGTATCCTCCAATACCATTTACCTCAACAAAGAACCTACGTCTTCCCATGTTTTGTAGAGATGCATTTAAGAGAGAACTTGAATTCCCACGAGTATCAACACCAACAACTTGGGTCTCCCTTATCCCTCCTCTCCTAGCAACATTGCTAGGGTAACATTCACTTCCGGTCACTCTCCCAACATTAGAAGTATTGTTGAAAGTCGAGGAAGGAACTTTGCCATGGAACCCATAAGAACCTCTCGCCTTGGTTCCATTGGCAATAGCACTACTCCTACTACAACTATCCAAGCCCCTCACGGAATTGATGGAACAATATAAGTCTTTTGTAGCAAAAGTAACACCATTTCTCAATCCACCATTCACATGGAAATTAGGAGCTTTGAGCCGCTTAGCACAAGTAGGATAGGCAAGCTTCCCCTTTCCCATGGAACAACCACCACCTCCTCCAAAACTAATGGAAGGCCCTCTACTACTCCCTTGTTCACATGCAACATTAAGAGATGAGGATGCACATGAATAATCTCTATAAGCAACTTCATCATCAACTCTTTCTATGTCACTATCAATAATTTCAAATTCATCACAAGAAGAGTAAGTAGGAACATTGTACCTTGAAGCATCACCATCTTCGTATTCTTGACTAGAAGCACAAGGATCAACACATTCATCATCATAGGCTTCATAGTCTTCATCAACCTCACGATCATCATAGTGAACCGCTTCATCACCATAGGAGCCATGGTTTCGAGTCATCATTGTAATACCCATCATAATCAACATAGGAACCATGGTCTCCATCATCTCCATATGAGTCATAACAACTCGCATCACCCCCCATGAGTCATAACCTTCACAATCATCATCCGTCATAGTTGCTACAATAAGAGAAAGAACCTCACAAATTCACTCTCACATGTATCACTCAATATATGAACACTCAAGGGCAAGGCCTTAATCTCTTAGAAACTACGGTGATCGCAACTAGTATGTCCAAGTATTGGTTCAGAATGGAGTTAATGAGACTCTATGGACGGACGATTATTTAAGTGCGCACTTAAGGCCAAAGAAAGTTCTACGACTCTTCTTTAAATTCTAATCTCCTTTACGCACGAATGTCCTAATACGCTCAAGAGTTACTCTCAATGGAGTAGGACAATTATCTAAGAAACACTAACCAAGAAGCCCGGAGGCAAAGAACAAGTGAAAACCTACAAGAAAAACTACCCGGAACCCCTAACACGGGGAGGCGCTCCACCTAAAAAAGTCCAGAGAGGGACTTTTACTGAGGCGGTCCGCCTAAATCCTGAGGCAGTCTGCCTAAAGCTGAATCTGCAGCTTTTCAACTATGGTTTTTCGGCTCATTTTGCACCCAAATTCCAAATGGTTTCAACTTGTTTTTCCAATCCAAAGGTACCCAAAGGTATTTTCAATGAATCTAAACAATTCCCCATGGTTTTTACACCCAAACAAACAACAACAAACTTCGATTCTAGTTTGAAGCGATTTCAAGGGTTTTCAAAATTTTGGGATTTTGATTTTCGAATTTTCAGTCCGTAACACCAAATTATGATTTTGTGGTACCAAATGAACGGGAATATGATATAGAACAAACCCCAATAGTTTTCAACAATAGGGAATTCAAATCCAACAAGATCTAGCAATTATTTTTTTGAAATTTTCAATTTTTTACTTTTTGTTTATTTTTCTTTGCCAAGAACAACAAGAACACTAAATCAACAAACACAAGGATAAAATGGCATGATCGAGGGTTTGTAGAAACAAAACCAATCCGTGCTACGATACCAAACTGATATGGGGTAAACTATGTGGAAGAAAACAAACTAGACAAGCGGAAGCGATAAACGAGATAACAAGAAATTAAAATTGGGAAGGCAAGAAATAAGAAGAAAGAAACGAATCAACTCACATACATGGATTGAATTCAATGAGAGAAAAATAAACTTGAACCGAATCCCGGATTCATACTAGGATGAAATCCTCGGGTTCCCAAGTCTTAAGGGATACAAGAGCTTCAAGCTCCAAACAAGAAGGCCAAGCCTCTTAATGTTCTTTCTTCTAATTCTATCTTCCTAAACAAGCTAATGAACTAAATGAACTAAGGAAGGTATTTATAGTCTCCCTTTACATGTTTGTAAAATGTCTAAAAGCCCACAAGAGGGGTAAAAATAATAAAGGCTACTTAGAGCTGAAATAGGAATTACACGCGTAAACTAGTAAAATCCCGTATGCTTCCATCAAGGGTAGGCGGTCCGCCCATCCCCACTAGGCGGTCCACCTAATCAGTGAGGTCTTGAGGATGCTGAGAAAGAGGCGGTCCACCCGTTTGCAGAGGCGGTCTGCCCATTGAGATCCAAAAAGTGTGCAATTCAACACTTAACCAAATTTTGAGCCCAAAGCCTAGTAGGCGGTCCGTCCACTGAAAGAGGTGGTGCACCTCATGCTGGAACTTCTAAAGAAGTGTCAAAATCATTTTTGGGGCCCTCCTCCTTGGTTCTCAAGTTCTTTATCTTCAAATCACTCCCGAAGTCTCCTTCTAAGCTCTTGACCTTGCATCCCTCGTGCTCTTCAAGTTGGGCCCTTGATGGTTGGTGTCTTGGCTCGATTTGCCCCGCACCAGTTATGGCACAACATTCATGCCAATTTAACCATAAGCTCATTTATTGTCCATAAGCTCATTGTATGAAATTTGTATTTTGACCAATCATCATTGTTTGAAATACTTGCTGGAGCAAAGAATTACTATTGCTAGCCAACATAAATCTACTTAAGCTACTTGGTTATTATACTCTGCTCAATACAAGAAAAAAAGAGATAACATTGCATCTAATGCACTATCTAGAGCTCCACACTCTTAACCAGAAGTGACATATTAATGCTACAATACAGAGTGTTCAACCAAAGTGGGCGGTCCGCCTCTGTGTCTAGGCGCCCGCCTACTGTGTTCTTCAGCAGAGTCCAATTTCGTGTTTCTTGGTTTTAGCACCCAAAAATCCAACAAATCTCACGATGTTTTAGCTATCCGAAAGTACCCAAATGTGTTTTCAACCACAATCATCAAACCCTAATGATTATTATCAAACCCCAATAAAAAACAATCAAATCACCATGTTCATCAAGTTCATAGCTAGGGTTTCAAGAACAAGGGTTTCAAATTTTCAAATCTTGTTTTACAACTCCAAATCGAGAGTTGTGGGTACCAAATCGACAGGTTTCCAACAAGGAACAAACCCCGATATCAATCACACAACGGGTCAATCAATCCGAGAACACATGATCAAATTTGTTGGTGTTTTTCAATTTTTTTATGTTTTCTTTTTTTCAACAATAACAAACAAGAAACTAAGATAGAAACCGACCTAGGCACAAAAAATCAAGGGTCGGGGGTTTGTAGAAACAAAATTCGAGCCTTGCTCTGATACCAAGATGATACAGGTCAAAATAAAAGACAAGAAAATGACTCCCTATGAAGTATCCACGGAGAACTAGTTCCGTGAAACCCTCGTACCGTACCAAGATTTACCTACGCTAAGCAACTACCCTCGAGTCACACTCGGGACCCGCAAGTAGAATGATCGGGTGTTGGTTCGACAATCAACTAGTACCACTAGAAGAATCAAGCCAACCAAAGGTTCTTTCATTAACTAAAGAGAATCCACTCTTCAAAGGGTTTTCATCATTCATCAAAGCTAACTAAGTAAAATGAAAGTCTTAGGCCCTTTTATAGGTGCCAAATACAAAGGATATAAAGTCTAAAAGACCCCCAAAGTGGGCTAAAAAGATAGAAGCCACGCAGGGCTAGAATAGGGATTTCATAGCATTTTAAATAGAACTCCCGTCAAACAAAAGAAGGACTGGGTGGTCCGCCCATTGGACCAGGCGGTCCACCCCCTTTGAGCCTCCATGTTCCACACTGTGAAGTGGGCGGTCCACCTTGTAACAGGGGCGGTCCGCCCCTTCCAGATTCAGAGAGTCTCCCATTTTGTACTTAGCCAAATTTTGCCAATCTTCAACTAGGCGGTCCGCCTCATCCTAGGAGGTCTTGAGACGGCTTAAAATGGTCTCGAAATGCTCTTCCTTTGCCTTGGATGGTGCTTTGGATGGTTGCACGATTTGCCCCGCATCAGTAACATCACAAGTCTTACTACTGTTCATATTCTTATCAAGAACTTGTTCTTCACTAACTCCTAGAGTTGTGAGTATAGTAGACTTACCTGGAAAGTCATAAGGTTTACCTTCACCCATTTCATCTTCAAGCATAGAGTAGGCACTGTCGGTCTCTTCATCACCGAGGACAGCCTCCGAATCGACGTCTTCGGGAGCTTCCGTTAAGTGGTGCTCACTCTCAAGCTCTTTGTCCACGGTACATGCAAGAGATTTTGAATAAACAAAATCGAAAGAAGAATTGCAATCGTTAGAGTGATACTCTTCCTCCGTTCTTTCAACAACATTCTCTTGTCTCGTTTGTAGCACTCTGTTTGGACCTCCCTCCGTAAGTGGCAATGGCATTAGAGGCCAACCCTCGTCATCCACTGCATATCTCAACCAATCCCATAGGTTCGAAACATTGTGACTTACAAACAACGACTGCCCGAATCGCAAGTCATATGTTCAGAGTGGGTACATATCACACCAGACCGTTTCAATGTACTCTCCTCGGGTCACCAACACTTTGATTCTCTTCTCCACCATATATCCATTGTAGAGATATGGACATTTCCTTCTCACCGAGGTCAAGTGTAGAATACCAACCACTTTGGGAGAAATAAACATGGTTTCACACAAGTCATCCAACTCTAGTGTGAAGCCCTCATAGCCACAAACACTCACCTTTAACTTGTAAAACCTCGAGTTCGGCACTGCAACTTGGGGATTGCCTAAAGCTTGCTTTCTACGGTCGGCTCCTTTCCTTGGATTAAGTATTTCTACTTGGGGATTCCCAAGTATTGTGTTCCAGCTTGGGAATCGCCCAAGTGTTGTTTTTCAATTTGGGGAATGCCCAAGTTTTGTTGTTTTGCTTGGGGAATGCCAAAGTTTGATTCACCTTGGGGATTGCCCAAGTTTTGTTGTTCGGTCGGAGGATTGCCCACGACCTCTCTTCAATTGGCCACGTTTTTCAACCGTTGTTGATGAGCCAAACAATTGTTTTGCTTTGGGGTCACACTAGCAAAATTGCTAATTTCGTTCTCGAGCTCTCTTTGACTCCTCGGGGTCCTTCCTTGCTCAAGGTTAGCAATTCGGATGCCCATACCTTGAATTTTAGCTCTGAGCCTTTTTAGTTCGGCCATAAGATCGGCCACAGTGACATCGGGCTCGTTTCCCATCATCTATTCGTTTTAAGCCATTAACCTGCAAAAATCAAAGACAAGAAGTGTTCGGTTAGAAATCACCTCACATACTCCCTCACTTTTGTAGGGTGGCACTCGGGTCCACTCAATTTGTGGGTAAGGTTTTAGTCACTCAAAGAACTTGTCAGCAGTGGCTTTGTCGGAATGATCAATGTCCTCTAAGATCCTTCAAGTTCGACAATAGTCACTGACTCTTCGAGAAGAGTTAAGTGATGTTCGACTCGATGGAACAGACACTTTTTTTACTGTGCTCGGGAATTCAAAGAATTTTCTATGAAATATGGACTTCGGTCACCCCATGCACGAGTTCCTATAAGCTCAAACAAGTTAGTACAACCTCGAGTAGAAGGAATTACTCCAGAGATCCACTAACAAGATTTATCGAACACAAGAAAAGTGAGAACCTAGGAGAATCTACCCTTCGATTCCTCTTGGAATCCTCGAATAGACCAACTCTTGTACGGACAAAAGTGGTCCCAACTTGGTACGGATTAGGATTTTAATCTTATCCACTTTCCCTTTTCTGGCCGACAAAATTTCACCTGAGGTTTTGAATGTAATAGTTTATCCCTTCTTCAATGGAACAGTGAACTCAAACCTCTGATGTACAGACAAGTTTTACGTTGTTCACAGTCCACGATTCAACTCAGACTTTGGGTCGCTCTTCTCTCCGGTAACCTTCAACGTCGGAGAAGGGTTTAAAGTTTCCAGTCGACCTAAGAACACAGCTTCACTTGTCCGTACACTGTTACAATGTAACAATTTTCCGGTGTACGAACGGTGGCTATTCGATGGAACTTTCAATTTGAAACACCAACTTCGACCCAAATAAACTTAGAACCACCAGACTTTAAATGATAACAACCAAAATCAACTGGGGTTTTGAAACACCGCCACACCACGTCAACAGTCAAAAACGACGAGAAAGCCTAGTTGACAAACAGTGTACGACAGTTACTCAATCGAATCCTCGGATAGTGGTGAACAAGAATCAATAGTACTTTGATCCAAACAACCAACAATCAATCCTATATTTTTGAATTTTTTTCTTCTTTTCACTTTTTTTTTTGGTAAAATAAGAACAACAACAGTAACAACAACACAAAAATTAACAAGAATACGAAAATGGAAAACAAAGACATAAACACACGATAAAATAAAGATAACATCGAACAGGTTTTGGGGTTGTAAAAACAAGCCCAAACTGTGCTCTGATACCAAGATGGTGCAAGCTAATCGGAGATTAGGCTTAGCAACTGAAAACAACAGCTGAAAATAAAGATAGAAGCTTGACACAGCTTTTCTTGCTAGAACGGCACCGAGGAACTGGTCTTGGTACGATTCTAGTAGAAGGAAAGAGCACCTAAGCTATGCAACAGTTCTCAAGAGAACAATGCCTCTTGCAAACTGAATGATGAAAGAGGAACTGTTCAATCGGATTCACCGAAAGCCACAAGTTCCAAAGGACCTCATCGGATTCGCTCACATCTGAGACAAAGGAGAAAGTGCTCACGACTACTCTCATTCAATATTCAATACTCAAAATCTAGGTGTTTACAAATGAAATGGAAAGGAGTTTATATAGACAATACTAAGTGAAAAATAGTAAAATGGTCACATGCGACCAATAAGAATAAACCACGCAGTGGCGGAATAAGCTAAGTGTTCGGACACTCCTTTAACCGAACACTTGAGCTCGAACTCTTGAACTCGGATGCCCTCCTTTCGATTGCTTGCTTTATTGTTCGGCGTCGATGTTGAGTGTTCGAATTGCACTTGAATTCGAACACTTGAGCTCGTACTCTAGAATTCGGACGCTCTCTTGCCTCAGGCACATTTGTAGCCCTTTGGTCGATTCGCTGCTCGGCGTCATTCTTCTTGGGTTCGGTCACCTTCAGCTTCAGGCTCATAATTCGGACACTTCCTCCCTCAAGCTCAAGCTTGATCGTTGAGCTTCTATAAGTTGTGTCCGGACTCATAGCTTCCCAATCAGCTCGATCACTTGTTAGCTTGCTCGATGGATTTCCATTGTTGTTGCTCGGCGAGGAAGTCTTCGCTATATTCCAGTTCAGCCACACTATTTGGTCGTGGGCATCATGTGACTCCTCGGCAAGGCTTCATGTGAACGGCCTCGATGACTATAATAAATAATAGCCAATTTGGATTGCATCATCTTTGCCTCTTCCTGAATGACCTTGGCTATTTGTTTCTATGGACTTAATCATCGAGTTTCCTAAGGTGAACGGTACGGTATCAATAATGGTTGTTGTTGATAGGTTTTCAAAGTATGCTGTTTTTATTGCTGCCCCTATTGCTTATCAAAGCGATGTTGCTACAGAATTTTTTTTCAAGCATGCGGTTAAGCATTTTGGCATGCCAAGTGATGTAGTGAGTGATAGAGATGCATGTTTCATATGCAGGTTTTGGCTAACATCTTGGGACATGATTTGAAATCCTCCATGGAAAATCATCCACAAATCGATTGCCAAACTGAAAGAATCAATCATCTGCTTGAAGAGTATTTCTGCCATTATGTGACAACAAGTCAATTGAATTAGGTGGATTTGTTGGATTGTGCATAGTTTTTTTATAATTTGCAAAAGTCCTCAGCTACCGAGATGAGTCCATTTGAGTTAGTGTTGGGACGGCAGCCTTTGACACCGTTAGATGTTGCAAAGAAGAAAATAGGAGAAAAGTGTCCAGCTGCTTACCGTTATACTCGTGACAAGACTGAATTATTGGCTGAAGCACAAGATATCCTTAGGAAGGCACAAAATCGGATGAAAAAGTATGCGGATCAGCATAGATAAGTTGTTGAATACAAAGTTGGTGATATGATCTTGTTGAAATTAACACCGCTAGATTTGGAAGAGAATTGAAAGCAAAAGTTGTCATAGGGGACTGATTCCCAAGTATGACGGGCCATTTGAAGTGATTCAGAAAGTTAGTGAGGTTGCTTACCGATTTAAGCTGCCCAAAAGATTTAAGGTACAACCTACCTTTCTTGTGAGTTTTCTAAAGCCTTATTACGATGATGCTAAAGAACCAAACAGACACAAAGTTAAGAGAGCGTCGCATGTGGTGTGCACATGGTTTGACGCTCAAATTGAGAAAATTCTTAATCATAGGATCCTTGGCATGAGTAAGAAGAATAGGCAGACTGAATTTCTGATTCAATGGAAAGGTAAGCCTGGGACTGATGCAACTTGGGAAAAAGGGAATTCTATGTGGCAGTTTGAAAAGGAGATCGAGGCGCACTTGAAAACAGCCTCGACAAAGCATCGAGTTCAGCTAGTAGTGGTGGTTTGTAAGCCCTTCGGATAGAGACTTGGCCAGAGTTTCATGTTGGCTATGCTAAAGGTTTGTGTGCATTTCTCCTTGGCATAGGTAGATTATGGGAAGCAATGTATAAGTCGTTCAAAGTGTGGGTATTATGTTTTTAAGTGTGCAAGCTATGCACTTAAGCAAAGACGACTTAGCAAGTGTCTTGATGTGGCAAGACAACCTTGCATGTGTGGGCTGAAATATGGGCAAAGACAAGGAGGGGTGCACGACACCAAGACTTGGGCGTGCCTACAAATCAGCTAGGCAACATAAGATGGCATGGCATGGCATTGACATGATCAATGTGTGCTGATGGGCATTTGGCAAGTAATGGGTGCCCACATAGCATCTAAAAAGAGCATATGCGCAGCTAAGTGTCAAGACAACCGGCTGATTATCATAGGCGATGGCTCAAAGCGTGCAAGGCACGTGAGCAGGCTGGAAGTAAGTCAGGCGTGCAAGAAATAGGCACCCACTTAGAACGTGGACTGAATGCTTATATAACCCCTTCCCCTTGTAATTGGCCTTGGCAGCCCCCTTTGTATTTATTCATTGTAAAAACGTTGCAAATACATTCAAAAACCAAGTGTAATAGTTGACAACAAGTTCCTTTGTATTATTGTGGAAGTAATAGTAAAAGGTTGGATTTTTACTCGTATATGATGTTTTCGTTTGTTCCTTATTGTTATGAAATTATTCTAAGTGTAAAATGTAGGCAAAAAGTAGGCTGGAGTCGCTAAGAGATTGGTGGCTGCCGTGTTGTATTTATTTATTAAAAATTGACCCTGTAACACCTATCATACTAATATTTCTTCCAAGAATTTGATTACTAAAAATGAAAGGTTCAAATCTTCTTGAGAGAAATTATTTGAAGTGAACATATCAATAAGTAATGGTGTCAATGTGTGGGTAAAAATACGCTACCTACTGTTACGGGGATACGAGTCCAGCTGGCAAGACTCGACTTATCCTACAAGTCACCGGGCACTGAGGATATACACATGCTCCTAGAATCAACGATCGTTTAGGCGATTTGGCCACAGGGAGCAGGGCACACATCCTGCCGCCTAGGGTTTACAGTCTTCTAGTTAGGGTTTAGTATACCACCGCCTTGAGTTGTAGGCCCATGACCCTATTAGTATTTGTATTTTACCTTATTTAAGACAGGGTATCACTACTATAAATAGCTCTCCTTACATTGCATTGTACATATCACACGATTCATCATCAACTTCGACAAATCTCAAGGAATAAGATTTACATTCTTTTCTCCATTATTTCTTATTTATTTATTTATTTGGCTTTATTCTCATCGTATTTACTTACTTTTCCGTCGTAATTACCATATTACTTGTGACCTCATTCAGAATTAATTGTTTAACCTAGACGTGCAAATTAAGGCATAAACAGTTTTGCGCCCACCGTGGGGCCCAGGCAATTGTAGGTATTCTACGAAGGAAAAGGAGCAATCATGCAGGTGATTGTAGCAGCATCCCAGCACACAACAAAAGGATCCTATCGAGCAGCCAAAGGATTCTTCTCATGAGCCTATCCCTATTGCCATCGACAGTGAAGGCGATAAACCGCCATGAGGTAACTCAGAATTCAGAGGCTTTCTCTGGACATCCTCAAAACTGCGTCTGAGTGGAACTCAAACAGCATAGCTGAAGGGATATCCCAGAGATTGGGAGCAATATTTTGTGGTTCCTCTCAAAGGTCATTGTCCCTGCGAGGATAGACACCCACGAACAATTCGTCGGCATCAGTTTCCAATCGCAGGTTCAACCTAAATGATGCTCTAGGAGGCTCATCAACAATCAACAATCAAGACCTTAAGGGGACCCCTGTCATTCAGGATCTCATCAAGGAGATGAAGGCCATCCATGACCGAATCGGAAACGTGCCGGGTGCTCCACACCAAGTTACCACGGTAGATAAGCAAAAGTTCTACAAACATGCTTACAAAGCGAGTGTCGCCACCGCTCTGCATACCAAAACACTTCCGCCTGCTGGATAACTTGAAGTACTACAAAACGACTGATCCGGAGGAGCACATCACTACTTACTATACGGCTGTGAAGAGTAACGAGATTACTGAAGAAGAAATCCAGTCTGCTCTGGTGAAGAGATTTGGCTCAATCCTGACCAAACGGGCCCTCGCTTGGTACTTTCAGCTACCAATGGGATCCATCGAACCATTCACTCAGATGTAGGACATGTTCAAGAAAGTGCATTCTGGTGCCCGCAAGCGAGAGAAGCGCATAGAAGACATCTTCGAGATACGACAATGTGACAACGAATTGCTGAAGGATTACCTCAATAGATTTCAGATGGAACGCATGGAGCTCGCTCCAGTCCCTAACAATATCGTTGTGGTAGCCTTCTGCAAAAGCCTAAATTCAAAGGGATCTTTAGCTATCCGAGAGTTGCAGTGGAGTTTAACCCAATACCCAGTATCCACATGGAGTGCACTACATCAGAGGTATACTAAGAAACTTCACTTGGTACCAGACCACTCTCATAACCCCGAGGACGAGCAAAGGAAGAGACTGAAAATCCCATCCCTGGAAGGTGAGGGGGATGGTAGAAGGATGAAGCCAAAGGTTCAAAACCAAGCGGGCGCCGGGCGACAGAATTCTCGAGCGTCCGGGTCCCAGGAGAAGCAAATTGAACCCCAGAATTTCAGAGACTTTGGTCTACATGTCAATGCTACAGACCCAGTCACCAATCACTTTGGTAAACTGTGTCCCAAGGTCCGATGGCCACCTAACACGAAGGGATCTACAAGGAGCAATACAACGCCCTATTGCGACTTTCATCGCAGCGGGGGCCATGCAACGGTCAATTGCAACACCTTGATGATCGAGATTGAACACTTGCAAAAGGAAGGACATCTCAAAAAGCTGATTGAAGAAGGACCCCGCTGTTTTAAGGGTTCAGAGTCTGAAAACCTGAAGACTATTAATGCGATCTTTGTGGACGAACGGCTGGACACGGCCTGAGGGACTGCAATGACCGGGATAACATTTAAGTCCATACCATTTGACCTGGAGAAGCAAGCAGACCATTAAGGAGAGTTGTACATATGGAAGTATCTGGCGTACATGTCCAGCAGCCTCATATCGACCCAGGGAAGAGTGCTAATATTATCCGGGGTGAGATGTTACACAAGATCAACCATTGTCCTCAAATATCCACGAGTATTCAAAACATAATGGGCTTCAATGGAATCCAGGAAGTATCTACTGGAGAATTAGCTCTACCGGTCCATATACCAGGCGTGATGAGCACAACCATTTTCCAGATGATGAATTTCTATCTCCCGTATGATCTAATCCTGGGACGGCCCTAGATACACGACGTCAGGGGAGTGCCCTCAACACTTCATCAGGTCTTCAAGTACCCGACCCTGAACGGGGTCGCCGGCCTACGAGGTGAGCGGCCTCTCCCCGAGGAATATCGCCTTACTCCAGACGGGATAACATCTTCCAAGTCAAGAGTTATTAAGGCCTTAGTACAAGAGGTTAGGGAGGAACTCAACGAGCTGCGGGATTGATTGGTGCTGATGGATCAACTAGCCTCGAGAGAGACTGAATTGGTGTGTCATCTCTCCGAGGTACTACGGAAGCAAGGAGGACCCCTCTGGCTGATACAAAATCACTTGACGGTGGCTCAGACGAACATCCAACTCCTGCAGATTCCAGTCATAACTGAGTCAGAGACACGTGAACACCTACTGTTATACGTTTCAATATCTGAGATAGCTTGGAATGCAGTCCTTGTACGAGAAGAGAACGGGCAGTAGTTTCTCGTGAGGTACACCAGCACAATGGTGCAACACATAGACAAGTTCTTGCCCTTACAACTCCAGTTCATAGCAGCCGTAGTAATGGCCACACAAAATCTGGGCTCGTACTTTCAGGAACACTCGGTCAGTTTAGTCTCTTCGACACCAGTGCGAGCCATTATATCTAAGTCCGGTCTGTCAAAAGATATGGCAAAGTGGGCTGAAGAGTTGGGAGAGCACGAAGTCATCTATCAACCCCGTACAGGTATCAAGACATAGGCTTTGGAAGGTTTTACCTTTTTGCAGAAAAACTAGGATGGATGGCTGAAGAGTCAATCATGAATGAAGCAGTCATCGAGTACGGCAGTTAGAAAATCCGCACAGGAATGAACCCCATTAGGGAGAAGATCAACCCATGGACCAGAATGCCATTTGAATGATCTACCACCAGGCCATGAAAGCTGATGACAACAAAGCGGAGCGTGAAGCCATAATTCAAGCTCTCGACTTAGCCTACACACTGAGGGCCAGGGAGATCAGCTTGTACAGCAGATATCTGCTGATGGTTGATCAACTAAAGGAAATCTTCATAGCCGAGGACATTTGCGAGCAAGATCCAAAGAAGAAAATCAGGGCAATCCTGAAAAATTTTCATTCATCCACCAAGAAGGAATCTCAGGAGACGCCGAAGCATCCGGAGACCTGGACGACTGGCAGACGATAGTTGAATTAACCCCCGCAGGCCTGATGAACCTTGAAGTTCCAGATACAGGATCCTTTGTAGGGCAGCATGATGCACTGGTCAACTATCTGAGCAAAGGAGAACTTCTCGAAGACAAGTCAAGAAGTATTTACTTGCGGAAACAGACGGCTCACTATTGCTTGGTCGGTGAGCAGTTGTACTACAGGGTCGTTAACGACCTCGGGGGATGACTTTCAAGGCTCAACACCCTTAAATAGGGAAGCCCAACTGAATGACCCCAAATCATTCAAGGATCGAACATAAAGTACCTTTGCTTGAGAAAGCATTTACTTTGTTTTTATTTCCTTTTGGTTATGATATTCATCAGACATGTTACAGGTTTTTACCCACAGCATCACAGGCCCTGCGCCTCTTCTATCAATAAATCTTACTTAGTAAGTTTTACTTATTTATTTAGATCCATCTATGATCCAACTATTCATAGCCTCGGCCAGACCTAAGTTGAAGTAATACACTCACTTTTCGCTACAAAAGGTAGAGTACACTACTCGCTTAGAGTTAGACCACGTCTAACTTAACCACCAGAGATTAATCGAGTGTTGATCTCGTTAAATCAACAATTACACGTACAGGCCGGTGGGGACGCCTGTTCACGTAGTGCCAAAAGTCTTAAATACTTGAATACTAAGCGAAGACGTTTTGTCTCAAAACACAAAAGGACCATTTCCACACGGTCTAAAGTCGTCCCATTGTGGGTGTCAACAGCCATCTACTACGAATGCAACCTAGCCGGCGTCTATCGGTGCACAACAGACGTAATTGCTCAGGGCAGGCACACTGACACACGTTCTTAAACTAGAAAAGTCAGGACGACCGTAAGCAATCTAATATCTAGGTGCACAAACATACTGCTTGGTTACACATTACAAAACGCGTAATAACACAAGTACGTATGAAATATTGATGAACATTCTTTTCATTAATAATAAACAGCCTGTAGGCTCATAATATACATTTAGTTCTTCCTGAATACAATATTTGTTTATAACAATTGTAGAAAAAAAAGGAAAGGGAAGACTAAAAAAAAGAGCACCTCAGGAATAACATGACTGAAAAATCCTTCATTTGGATTGTAGCTATATGCCGTAAAAATTCCAAAGTTCTTCTTTTCTTCTGACAACCCGGATATGTTGGCCCGAGCATTCTTTCAAGGTATACGGTCGCTGGTGCAATCAAAGCCTATCTGCTTAATCAAAGCAAGGGATCAGGGAAGCACCTGAGCATAGGCCTGACCTTCTCCCATCTCGTCCGTTGAACTTAAAGAGAAACTTGAAGACTAGTAGTGAAGCTTGTCCATCCGTTTCAACCTCAATTGGCCAAACCGGAGTGCACAATCCCGCAGATCTTCAAGCACAGACAGAAGTTCACCGAGAGCAGAAGGCTTTAGCTGTGGACCTATCACAAGGGAGACTCTTCCCTCGGGTGTCTCATAGCCAATGGCCGATGAGGCATTGCAATGCTGACAAGACCGTACTAGCAAAACCGAGAGACGACCTTGAGCCGTAAGTGGAGTTAGAACTTGGTAACTCGTTAATCTGCTCATAACCTAAAGCAGCATCCTCTTGCCTGCCATGAAATAGAGTCAGGAAAGTCGGCTTCATTCCTACTCCATCAAAGAAGCAACTTACACACCAGAGAAGTCCTGCCGGAGAAGCCTTATGGAAGCTGAAAGGGCTAAGCGTTCTGACCCTGCATGACAAGAAGAATATCACATCAACCGCTGTGTTAGAAGAAGAGCACACCGTAATCAGTGAACGTGAAGTAATGAAGACATCCCGAAGGACATCATTAGAATCTCGATTAAACTTTATTACTCGGGGGACTTCTATCGTTCCGTTATGAATCAAGAGAAAAGAGAAGATAACTGCAGATGAGTTTCCTCTTTCATGCAACATCCATTTGGAACAAAAAAGGTTTTTCTGGGAATATCAAACCGGGATAAAAGGCAAAAATTTTTAAGGGAAAAAAAGTTTCTCACTCTCATAAGAAGTTGCTGAAGAAGTGAATTATTTTTTGAAAAAGAGTTGTGATTTTCCCACTACAATGAAGTCACTATTTATAGGTAGAAGGGGAAAAGGATGAGGCATGAAACGGTCACGCTTCGTTATGGCTAGAGATATGAAACGATTCAGAGAGCACTTAATGGCAGTTTCTGAAAAGGTACATGAAACCGATATCAGTCAATCAGAAGGAAGCACGCGAAGTTCTCGAAGAGTTCACAATCATTCTTGGTCAAAGAGACTACGAGTCTCAAGGAGTCAATGAAATATCTTTTCACATCACACCACACAACAATGTGCTTACCCTGACTACCTTGACATGCATTCTGGCTCAACACAGGGAGCATTATAAGCGGATATTAATAGCCCAAGCTCACTATTACCGGACTAGGAAGAAATGGTAATAGACCGAGGATAGAAATAATTAGAACTTCAGGAAGCTCATCTTCTTATTGCTTGGCTACCAGAGCTAGACTACTTCCGAGTCAGGCTAGCCAAAGAATCGCAGTTGAAGAAATAGACATTAAATAAGCTTTATGGAATGACATCTATGCCAATTTAACCTCCCAATAAGAAGGAAACTCTGACAATTTACCAGAAAGCCATTTTATAACCGAGATAAGCTCATGGAATAACATGGCTCTACAAGCATCTTGACCCAAAGGAAGAAACATAGATCGAGTATTAATTACTAATCACTTTACATCAGAAGAAACAATAACACTTTCTGATGGTGACAAATAAGAATCCCATCACCATATTATCACTGAGTTCCAAAGAGAGGTAGACTGACTTGAATAATAGTAGAAGGTGGCACAAAAAGATTCCAAGCAGACCATACCGACACTCTATCCCAAATTTCTCACATTTAAACCAGATAAACTAATAGGGTCTCACAAATGCCCTGAATAAATCATACTAGAAGCTCACCCCTCTACTGCAACCGATTCTTAATAGAAACGACATCTGAGGAAACCATGGAAATATGATAGGACACCCCATCTCCAGATTGGCCGGAAGAATCAAATCTTACATATAATGGAAGGAAAAAAAATACCTGGGTCTACTACATCGAATACCTCAGCATCCTGCCAGACTGGTAGTTCACAGAACTGCCTCTGGAGCTGAGCTGAGCCACTACCCTGATAATCACCTTCTGAAGAACCACTGCCACCACGCTCTCAACCTCTACTGGATGGTTGCATTTCTCCGGTTGATTGAGATCTAAATGAAATCCCCTGCGACTGTGCAAGTGCCTGATGACAAGAGAAAGGACGACTGGCTACTTGCCGGAGTAAGGGAAAATTCCTCAAAGGATAACCAGACTCACGACAATGATAACACCTTTTCGCTGAAAATTGAAGCTGGACAGATTGTTGATAGTTGTAAAGAGAAGACTGACTCTGATCTTGATGAACTACTTGCGCCTTCTGAAAAACACGCGCCACAAGCTAAGATAACCTGGGAAGTAACCTCCCAAAATAATCAGAACTCTTACCTCCAAAGGAGGTATGGTGCCCACCAGGGCCGTGGGATCTCTCACTCTCCCACTCTAACTCGTCCCACTCTAACTTATGGTATGCCTAATACCTATGAGCAATATCGACAACGACATCAAATGAAGTCCCACCCTCAATTTCTCTAGCCATCTGGAATCTCAAGGAAGGAGAAAGGTCACCAATAAATCTTTGAACATTCTCGGAAGGTTCATGGACTAGTTCTTGTGCATATCCAGCCATCCTAAAGAATTTAATCTCATATTCTAAAATCCGACAAGCTACCCTATCCAATCCACTCAAATTGGCGACTTTTTTCATCTCGCTCGCTGCGCAAAGGAACTTTTCCACGAATCTAGAAGAAAAATCGAACCAAGTTAGCTAATAAGAGAGCAGTCCACCAATTCAAGGCTGGACCCCTGAAACTGGAAAGCAGAATAATCAACACCATACCAAGTATACCGCTCGATATAATCAAGAGCCTGAAGGATACGCTGACATCATTTTTTTTAAAAAAAAAAAAACTTACACAGGAATTATCTAATGCATTGCTTGGGAATATCGGAATGTTCAACTGCGTAAAATAATGCAACCACTTTGGGCACTCGGACCCAATAATTACCTCAGTTACCTAACCAGCCAGAACAACTAGAGGAACAACACATGCTGCCTCTGGAACATAATTTACTGGGGCAACATCAGGAATGGGAACAGGAGATCCCCGAAATCGAACATTTGCATCTGCAGCAACCTGATAGGAGGTTCTTGCGGTATTTGCGCCGCCCAGATTCTCATAAGAACATCGTAGATAGTTGAGAGAAACAAAAGGTCGTGCTCTCATTGCCCATCGCGAGCTCGTACAGCTGGGGCCTCCGCAACTGGATCGTCAGCACGATCCATAACTCTCGGGGATTGATCAGCTTTAGCCTCTGACTAGACTGCTTCGTCGTGAATCCTAACCATTTGCTAATTTGTCGCACAAGGGTTCACCATTACTACGAAGGAATTAACGAAAATATTTTTGCATCCCGGATAAACGCACGATTAGAAAAGAAGGAAGGGAAACTTCCTAAATGCCATCATAGCCTCTCTTAGATAAGTACGGACGTCTACGTACCTATCAGCGAGACTCTACTAGACACTATCTTAGTCTGGATAGACTCTAAACAAGGCTCGGATACCAACTAACACGACCTGAATTTTTTTGGCTAGGCCGTGTGGGCCCCCGACATCCTCCCCTAGACCCGTCGGGCGAACCCTTAACAACTGAATTAGGAGAATGAATATAAATCCAACTCATAAATAAGAATAAGACTTAGAAAAAAACACAGATATACTGATACATCTAAGCTGTACAAAAAAAAATTTACAGCTAACTACCCAACATACTAGGTTTAGAGCTATCCAGACTAGACATCAAAGAGTACGAAAGAAGACAGATACCTCCTGAAGGGAGCAAAATGATACTGAAATAATAAACATGAAACTGTAGCCATCCTGAATAAAAGTTGGCGCATCCTGACAGTTGAAGTTGTCTTCGCTCCTTCACAACGTGGCGAACTCAATCTTGGAGCGAACCTGCCGAAACGAAATAGATAGACAAAGACAAACAACAAACAAGGGTGAGTCAAAAGGACTCAATAAGTGGGGCAGAGTAGCCACCTCAAAGAATAGGATAGCTAGCTAGGGAGAAGAAAAACAGATGAACCAAATTCCTCTTATTTAAATTATAAAAAGGCAAAACCAGATAATAACTGGAAACACGTATGGGATCATAAACTCATAAACAACCAGGGACATAAGATAGACAGAACATATAGGTTTTTAAGTATCCCGAACATAATACTGTCATGGCGTGCAACCTGATCCACATGTAAATACTGTCGCGGCGTGCGACCTGATCCATATATTCATACTGTCGCGGCGTGCAACCTGATCCATATATTCATATTGTTAAGGTGTGCAACCCGATCCATATATTCATACTGTCGCAGCGTGCAACCCGATCAATATTTTTATACTGTTGCGGCGTGCAACCCGATCCATACATTTATACTGCCGCGGCGTGCAACCCGATGCATATATTTATACTGTCGCGGCGTGCAACCTGATCCATATATTTATACTGTTGCGGGGTGAAACCCAATCCATATATTTATACAGTCGCTGCGTGCAACCCGATGCATATATTTATACTGTCGCGGCGTGCAACCCGATCCATATATTTATATTGTCACGGCGTGCAACCCAGGATACGAGCCAGAAATATATAGGCAAACTGAAATATGTCCACAACATGGTATACATACCGCATACATAAAACACAGCACAATACACACAATAGTCAGCATGCAGTGCAATGAAATGGGATGAATGCGATATGATGCAATGCAGTCACATATGCATGATACCTATCTCCGGCGCGGGACTCTCATCGTCTACCAGGAGATATATGCAATGATGACCCTTCTCCGGCTCGGGACTCTCATTGATTATCGGGAAGAATATGCAATGATGACCCTTCATCGCCGCGGGACTCTCATCGATTACCGGGAAGCATATGCAATGATGACCCTTCACCGGCTCGAGACTCTCATCGATTACCGGGAAGTATATGCAATGATGAGCTTTCACCGGCTCGAGACTCTCATCGATTATCGGGAAGTATATGCAATAATGACCCTTCACCGGCTCGAAATTCTCATCGATTACCGGGAAGTATATGCAATAATGACCCTTCACCGGTGTGGGCCTCTCATCGCCAACCGGGAAGTATACAATAATGACCCTTCACCGGTGCGGGACTCTCATCGCTAACCAGGAAGTATTTGCAATAATGACCCTTCACCGGCTCGGGACTCTCATCAATTACCGGGAAGTACCCTTCACCGGCTCGGAACTCTTATCGATTACCAGGAAGTATATGCAATGCTCAAAACGAAAGTACAATGCTCATATGCTCAATGCAATACCAACAATAGGGCATAACATATAATATACAATTTAAATTCAAAGCTAAGCGCAATGAGTACGCCTATCGGCAGCTACACACGTAAGGAACACTGGTAGAATAGCCACAAGGCCAAGGGCCTCCAAAGAAATGGGTATAAATACTTACCTTATTTCAAAGTGCTGCTCAACAACCACTTTATCCTTTGGATTCACTATCAAAGGATCCTGCTTATTCAATAAGCAAAAAATATATCAAATTAGGCTAAAGGCTTCATTCCTCACATCTTAGGGCAATCCGGTTAGGAATCTGATACCCTATTCGCATACGCAATACGTAGGCCAGGCCTATGTACAGGGTTTGAGGTCACATAACCAAACCCTAAATAAATTACATTTAGATGTTGCACATAACTCACTGAGTACGAATATATAATCAATTCCATTATCGGGGTCCAATTGACCCTTTAAACTATTAATGGAACTTATTAAAACGATGTCTAATATTCAAATTTTTACCGTTAAAATATATTCAAACACACATAATAAACTCAAATAATGAATTAACATTATTACCTGGATGTTTCGGGGTAAAAATTCTACTTTTCTCTGGCTCTTTTCTCATTTTCTGGCATTTTTTTTCGTTTGCTTCTCAGCTTTCCCGTTTTCATTTTATTTCTATTTGTTTTAATGTCGTACAGCTGTAGCTAAGGGATTATCAATCCCTTAGCCCACCGCCATTGTCATTTTCTTTTTCCTTTTTATTTTATCTTTTCTTTTCTTTAATAATTTCTTTTCGTTTCTGTGAAAAGTATAACGGAACCCTACGAAATTCGAAATAATTCCCAATTTCTCGAGCAAATTATACAAAATATATGTAACATACTCACTAAAGCAGATCTTAAATCGAACTCCTGAAACTGAAGATGCGATTTAAAAGGAAAAAGATCAAATTATTAATTTTCGAAACTTTAGCCGAAATCAGCCGAACAACCTCGAAATTCACTTCAAAAATTCACACATCACAAATAATCATATGACCCTAACGGCGCTTTCGAATTTTGAATAGGAGCTCATTCGCCAAAATTGGGCTCGAAAGCCTTTTTTTAATATTTATCGACAATAAAAACTGAAATCTTCTTCCGATGCCTACCAAACAAAGTCCGATTTAGTTCAAATTTTACAGACAGGTCCTAATGTACCTTACAAAGATTTTAAAATTATTGGCATACCAATTAGAGTCCTAACTTTCGAAACGACTACCTAAGGTCGTTTCAAACGAGTTACCCCGTCAAATTCGAAACCCGACTCGCTCCGAGTTGAGTTTAAAACCGGGTATGACAGAATGACAACTTCACTGGGGATGTTCAAAGTCCTAACCATAACGAGTCTTTTTTTTTTGGGATTTTTATTGTTTATTATCTTATTATTTATTATTATTATTACTGTTACTATTATCCAGAACTAACTTCTTTCTTTTGTTTTATTTTCTTTTGTTAAAATGTATATTTCGGCTGTAATATCTTTTTAAAATTTTGACAAGTGCATTTTATTTGACATATCTCCTCATCAATGTTCACTCGTGCGATATATTTGAAAAAAATGGTTGCGTCGGTTTGACGGTCATTCTCACTCCCACAAAGCACCCTTTGGAAAAGTTTTGGGATAGGTCGAGTTCGTGGTACAGCCGACTATCCCAAAAACTTTTCCACTTCCAAATTGTCCGCTTGGAGGAACCTTGTCTAAGCCAATTCTTAGTGGAGACGATAGGAAATCATGCATCATGATACCATATTAGTTGACTTGCTTCCAAGTCTAAAATAGGTCAACTTGTTCAACGATCCAGATGGGTTTTTAACCCCAAAGAGCGTTTGGACATGATTATTTTCATTTTTTGAAAAAATAAACATGTAACAGCCATATTGTTCTCAAAATGGGGGTATGGTGTTTATTTTAATTTTCTTATTTATTTGTAGGTCCTTATGGCTAAAAAATGTCCAAGGTTTGGTATGGTCATGGGTGTTCCTCCTGTGCTGGCATGATGGTTGGGCAATTTGGGAGCTCATGGTCATCTACGGGTTCACAAATACCCGGGGCATCTACCTTTGCTGATGGAAGTAGAACCATGTTGTGGAGTTATGGAGGCGGCGGTGACATTTTGGGATGAGCAAAGAAATGTCTTTAGGTTCAATGGCGTAGAGTTGACACTTTGTTAGAAGAGATAGGTGGTTTTATAGAAGATTCTGGAAAAGCGTACATGGCAAGAAACGACAATCATCATCCCAAAGTTTCCTATTTTGAGTAACTTACCCAAATTGCTTGGCCTTGCCGGAAATGACGCAGTGGAATTCATACGAAAGGGCGGCATACCTTTATCTTTTCTGTATGAGAAATTTGGTCATGACGGTTGATAAGAATCAAATACGATAAACAAAAAGATAGGAGAGCGAGACACTTCTCGAACTCCGTTCGAAGTAACCACGGGGAACTTGTCCCGAGATACCCTCGAATCGGCGTCTAGAAGGACCTACACTATGCAACTACCCTCGAGACAACAACGGACTCGCAAGTAGAATGGTCGGGTTTTCGGTTCAAGACTCAACTAGGTTCCACTAGTGAATTCAAGCAACCAAACGACAAGGGTTTCTTCCAAAGAGTTCAACTCTATTTTCATTCATCAATAATCAAGTAAGGTAAAAAAGGTTTGAAAGATGTTTGTGAAGTATTTATAGACTTCACTTACATGTAATGAAAGCTCAAAAATACCCCTAAAGTGGGTTTAAACAATAAAGGCCTCGTAGGGCTAAACTTGTCCAAAACATAGCATAAAACTAGCAATTCCCGCATCCCCTTCACAAAGTAGGCGCCCAGCCTACTTAAACTAGGCGCCCGGCCTGTTCTTGAAATGCTGAAGGAGTAGGCGGTCCGCCTGGTTTGCAGAGGCGGTCCGCCTGGTTGATTTCCAGAGAGTTGTCAAAAACTAGGCGGCCGGCCTAGTTGAGTAGGCGGTCCGCCTGGTGCTGTGGCCTCTTGAATTGCTTCCAAACATGCTCCGGATGCCTCGTCAAGTGTATTAGAAGGTCCCCCATCCATGGCACTCCAAAGTACAGTCTTCAAGTCGCTCTTGGGGCCTTCTTCCATACCCTTCCATATCAAATGAAGATGGGTGTCTTGGATCAACTTGGCTTGGCTCCGAGTGAAGGGTCTTGTGGGGGTTTGGGTCTTATCATCCTCCCCTTCTTGAGAGGATTTCGTCCTCGAAATCGAAGCATCATTCACGACCTCTTCATCATCATTCACGACCTCTTCATCATCATTCACGACCTCTTCGTTATCTACATTCAAAGGAACCAAGTCACTAACATTGAAAGTATTAGAAACTTGATACTCACTTGGCAAGTCGACCACATAGGCATTGTTGTTTATTTTCGAGAGCACTTGGAATGGACCATCTCCCCGGGGTGCCAACTTCCCTTTCCTAAGGTTTGGAAACCTTTCTTTTCGGAAGTGCACCCGCACATAATCACCCTTCTTGAGTTCCACCTTCTTGCGTCCTTTGTTCTTCTTGGCGGCAACCTTAGCATAAGATTCCTCCAAGTTCTTCTTCGCCTTAGCATGTAGCTCCATCAAAGCCTTGGCTCGAGCTTTACCTTCAAAATTAACAACCATTTCCCTTGGCAAAGGGGTTAGATCAAGGGGAATCAAGGGGTTAAAACCATAAACACATTCAAAAGGAGTCATGCCAATCATGCTATGCAATGTACGATTGTAGGCAAACTCCATCATAGGCAATCTATCAATCCACGTCCCGGCCTTACCTCGGGTCATGGCCCTAAGAAGAGCACCCAAGGTTCGGTTGACCACTTCGGTTTGGCCATCGGTTTGTGGGTGGTGGGACGTAGAAAACAAGAGCTTGGTGCCCAAGGCACCCCATAAACTTCGCCAAAAATGGCTTAGGAACTTAGTGTCCCTATCACTCACTATAGTTTGAGGCACACCATGTAGCTTCAAAACATTTTCAACAAACAAGGAAGCTACATGTTGGGCATCATCACATTTCTTGCACGGAATGAAATGAGCCATCTTTGAGAACCTATCCACGACAACAAAGATGCTATCGTGGCCCCCCCTAGTCCTTGGTAATCCCATGACAAAGTCCATTGATATATCCAACCACGGGCTAGTAGGTACGGGGAGTGGGGTGTATAACCCATGAGGGTGGGATTTAGATTTGGCACGCTTGCACTCAAGGCAATTAGTGCAAAACTTCTCCACATGCACCCTCATCTTCGGCCAATAGAATTGTTCTTGAAGAACGGCCAAAGTCTTTCTTACCCCAAAGTGACCCATGAGTCCTCCACAATGTGCCTCTTGCACAAGCAATTCCCTCCATGATGACTCGGGTATGCACACTCTACCATTTTTAAAGATGAATCCATTAGACCATTGGTATTTTTCAACTCTCTCCCCTTTCTCTAGAGCATCATAGACACTATTTAGCTTTGGATCATGAGCATACATCAATTTGATGCTCTCGAATCCCATGAGCTTAGAGGTGAGAGTGGTGGCAAGAGCGAACTTCCTTGAAAGCGCGTCCGCCACAACATTGTCCTTCCCTTTCTTGTATTGGATCACATAGGGAAAGGACTCAATAAATTCAACCCACTTGGCATGCCGTTTATTGAGCTTCTCTTGGCCTCTCAAATGCTTGAGTGACGCATGGTCACTCTTGATTACAAACTCACGAGGCCAAAGGTAATGTTGCCAATGGGCAAGGGCTCTCACAAGGGCATACAACTCCTTGTCATACGGAGAATAATTCAAGGAGGCCCCTTTCAACTTTTCACTGAAGTAGGCGATGGGTTTGCTATCTTGCATTAAAACACCACCGATTCCCACCCCCGAGGCATCACACTCAACCTCAAATGCTTTCCCAAAGTCGGGAAATTGCAATAGGGGGGCGGTACTCAACCTACCTTTCAACTCTTGGAAAGCCTTCTCTTGAGGCTCTCCCCAAACAAAGGGTTGGTCCTTCTTGACCAATTCGGTGAGTGGAGCGGCTATGGAGCTAAAGTCTTTCACGAATCGTCTATAAAAGCTAGCAAGACCATGAAAGCTCCTCACTTGAGTCACGGTAGTAGGAGTAGGCCAATCACGTATGGCCTCTACCTTAGACTCATCCACCTCCACTCCTTGGTCACTCACTACAAACCCAAGAAAGACAACCTTATCCACACCAAAGGCACACTTTTTGAAATTAGCATAGAGCTTTTCGGCTCTCAAAGCTTCAAGCACTTGCCTAAGGTGGTCAACATGTTCATCAATTGTCCTACTATAGATCAAGATATCATCAAAATAGACAACGACAAACTTGTTGATGAAAGACTTCAAAACATGATTCATGAGTCGCATGAAAGTGCTAGGTGCGTTGGAAAGCCCGAAGGGCATTACCAACCATTCATAGAGACCGAATTTGGTCTTGAATGCGGTTTTCCATTCATCCCCGGGTTTCATCCGGATTTGATGATAGCCGGACCTAAGGTCGATTTTAGAAAAGACACGCGACCCACTCAATTCATCCAACATATCATCGAGTCGTGGAATAGGGTGACGATACTTGATCGTTATCTTATTCACTTCTCGACAATCTACGCACATTCTCCAAGTGCCGTCCTTCTTTGGAACAAGAATGACCGGTACGGCACAAGGACTCAAACTCTCCCTCACCAAGCCCTTTGAAAGCAAGTCATCAACTTGTTTTTGCAACTCCCTCGTATCCTCGGGATTGCTTCTATAGGCCGGCTTATTTGGGATTTGAGAGCCCGGAATAAAATCGATTTGATGTTCAATACCCCTCAAGGGAGGTAAGCCATCGGGCATCTCATCCGGGAACATGTCCCCAAAGTTCTCTAAAACATTTTTCAAAGCACTAGGCAAAGGACTAGAAGAAAAATCACAATTAGAGTTAAGGATCATACCTTTGTGCACTAAGCATCGGAGAAACTTGTTGCCATCATTACCTCTCAAGAGCTCGCCCGGTTGCATCATGGCACATATGCCAACGGTAGATGAAGAAGGTGGGATTGCCACCATGCTTTTGGACAAAGGGCTAGTCTCAATGATTGACTTGGCCTTTGCCGCTTCCCTCAACTCCTTCATTCGGTTGTAGTCATCACTCACTTGTTTAGGAGTTAGGGGCTTCAACACAAACTTTCTTCCTTCATGTTGGAGCGTGTAAGTGTTAACACGTTCATTGTGAACCACTTGCCGGTCAAATTGCCAAGGCCTTCCAAAGAGAAGGTGGCACGCTTGCATGGGCACAACGTCGAACAAGTGTTCATCAACATAACTTCCCATTTTAAACTTGATCATTGCTTGTTTCACTACCTTGAGCTCCCCACATTCACTAAGCCATTGTAACCGGTAGGGCTTGGGATGCTTCATAGTAGGCAACTTCAATTGGGTTATGAGAGATTGACTCACCACATTAGTACAACTCCCGGAATCAATGATCATAGAGCACACAACACCCTTAACTCGACACCTAGCATGGAAGAGGTTTTCCCTTTGCAAGGTTTCACCATCCTCCGCAATCATAGCTCCTAAGCTCCTCCTCACTACTAGAAAAGTATGAGGTTCCTCATCCTCCACCGTGTCATCTTCACCATTCTCCTCTACTCCCTCATCTCCCTCTACTCCCTCATCTTCCTCCGGTTCACTCTCTTGCTCATAAGCATGCTCACCAACAACAACCATGGTTCTTTTCGTAGGACACTCCTTAGCAAAGTGCCCATACCCCTTGCATTTGTGACATTGAATGGAAGAAGAAGTAGGAGTATTTAATTGGGTTTTAGAATTACCTCCTACATTAGGTGTGTACTTCTCAAATGGCTTCTTCACATCCTTGCTTTCATTGGCACCACTCGTTCCACTTGCACTCGGGAACCTTGCATTTGTGGTAGGAGGCTTCCAACCCTTTGTATTGCTTGTTGGAGTAGTAGTGCTTCCCTTGTAGCGAAGGGATTTCTCCTCTTTGAGCCATTTCTCGGCTTCAACCGCATCCTCACATAGCTTGTAGAGATCATCATATTTGTGGAACTTTAATTGTGAAGCTATGTCTCGGTTCAAGCCCCCTTTGAAACGGATTATGGCCATCTCATGGTCTTCATCATCTATGTTAAGGTTCATTCGGACTTGCTCAAATTCATTGAAATATTCCCCAACCGAATTGGAACCTTGTTTCAACTCATAAAGACGCTTTTGTTGTTCAACCCGGTATTGGTTAGTCAAGTACTTCTCATCCATTACCCGGATCAACTCTTCCCAAGTAAGATTAATAGCCATCCCCGTCCTCCTTCTATTCCTCTTCACCGACTCCCACCAAGTAGAAGCAAAAGATTCGAAGGAAGATATTGCATACTTGGTTTTCTTCACCTCGGGCATGTCATTAGTTTCAAATATTCGCTCCATGGTCAATTTCCAATCCATGTACTCCACCGGGTCCCTACTTCCTTTGAAAGAAGGAATAGTGAGCTTCACACTATTGAGGTTGTTGTTGTTATCACGACCCCCTTGGAAAGGCTCCGGTTGGCCTCCATAGTGATCTCCATAACCTCCATAACCTCCATAATCTCTCCTAACATTCCCTCCAACATACCCCATAGGTTGCCCTCGACCTCGGCCCCTACCTCTATCCACATTCCGACCCCAATTCATACCTCGCCTCGGTTGAAAGTGATCATCAAACCCATACATGTCATCTCCATAATTGGCTTCCTCCCCTTCTTGAGCTTCATCAACTTGCTCAAGAGGTTGCACGTTGCGGATGGGTCTTGGTAGTGGATTGTCTCTTGGAGGGTTGTCTAAGATACGGGGAATGCCCGTTCGTTGGGGATTGCCCAACATTGGATCAACTCTCTCTCGGTCCTCCTTTACCCGTTGTTGACTGAACAAATCAATGACATGGCTAACTTGCTCCGGGGTAAAGTTTGGAGTACTCGAGACTTCAACTTGGACACTCGGGGTCCCTTTCTCAACTTGGACACTCGGGGTCCCTTTCTCCGATTGGGCATTGGAAGTCCCTTGCTCAACTAGGGCACTTGAGGCACCCTTTTCAAGAGACTCGATCCTTTGGTTCATGAGGTCCATCTTGGCAAGAAGGTTAGCCAAGGCCTCCTTTATGAAATCTTGTCCTTCGGTAGACATTGTACCTGCACAAGTAACAAACGTTAGCAAAAACAACCTCACACACTCCCTCACAAGTTTTCACTCGGATCACTCGTATAGTGGGTGGTGGATTTTTCACTCTTGCTTGAACCAAAAGCTTCACTAAGTTGAATAGTAAACCTCAACTTGATCACTCAACTCAAAAACCCAATGAGCTCCGGGGTGAGTGGAGTTAATAGGACTCTATCGGAACGATAGCTCTTTAAGTGCGGACTTGAGCCAAAAGAGACTACGAGTCTTCTTTGAGTTCTAATTCTCCGGTCTAGGCTTGAGTTTCCTAATAGCTTAGAAGGGTTAGCACAATTCAAGTAGGCAAGATTACTCAAAGAAGTGCTAACTAGATGCGATGCAATCAAACAAACAAGAGATCCTAGAAGAATCTACCCGAAACCACACCCAACAGAAGTAGGCGCCCCACCTGTTTGGACTAGGTGGTCCGCCTGGATGCCTGCAGAGGGAAGTAGGCGGTCCACCTCTGTAAAATCCAGAGAGCACCAAAAATTCAGGCGGTCCGCCCGTTGCTCTAGGCGCTCGGCCTACTGCAGGTTTCAGCACACTTCAAACACGATGTTCTTGGTTTTGCACCCAAAAATTCAATGATTCCAACGTTGTTTTAGCAATTCAAAGGTACCCCAATGTTGTTTCAACCACCTACTGCTTCTGGTTTTACTTTTGCTTCCATTCTTGCAAGCCATACTGCTCCAAGTGTTACTTTTTGTTTGCTACATCTCTTGACAAGGTATAACCCATAACTGCACCCTTTGTTCGCTTTGTATCTAATTTGCCTATGTCCTGAATTCCTGTCTGGATCATTGCCTATGTGTGTGAGACCCTTGTCTATGCAGCCTTGTCCTGGATGGCCATGAAAGGCCATACCGGTTTGTCCTTTAAATTACAGGTTTGGAGACTTAGGAAAGCTGAGTAAGAGCACTATGCAATACCTATTCTAAGACAGACTATGCCTAAACATAATGAAAATAACTCCCTTCTTTTTGTCTGCATGCTTTCCCCATTTAGGAACTGCTCTTGTTCATGTATATTTGTTACGATCCCTGCTTGTATTACTTTAAAACAGGGTACACAGTCACAAGACTGTGTAATGGCAAAACCGGGGCCACTTCTTACTTCGCTTATTTACATGACTGCATCATAAGTTTGTTCTAGACATTGTTAAAGCCTAATTGATAATTAGAACTGAATCTTGCCTTGTTTAAATAGAAATTTTGAAAACAAACTGCATACAGGGTTGTCTTATACACTGAATCGATTTGAACATGTCATGTTTGACTTTGAAACTCGATGTTGAAACAGTCTGCTATGTCTGAAGATTATTGAAACAAGTAATATATTGGCACAGGGGCTAAAAGTGTGAAAATGATTGATACGTGAATATTTATGCAAAACAAAATCCGCCCCTTTTTGCACGAACGATACAAGCCCAAAAAACGTTTTAAAAAGATGGCCTTTTTTCTTATGTGTAAACTGATTTCGACTTGCTTTAACCTCTTGTACACTAATCTAATAGTGTATAAGGGGAGTATAAGTATTGGAGTGGACTATACAACTATACAAAATGCTTTCTAAAGCTTAATACTATTAATTACTCATGTATTTGCATGCCTATTCCTATATTTACGTGTGACAGCCCTTTATTTGCATTTATATGCTTCTATTAAACCCCTTTTCAAAAATAGCCCACTCACCTATATATATTTCCAAAACTGACCCCTACAACAAAATGGCCATTAAGGTTAGGGCTCGACAATTAATGACGAGTCACATCGACCTTAAATGGCTAACATTTTGTTTTAAAAACAACACCCATTTGGTTTGGACAAAATCTGAAATTGTTTATGAAAGCTGTCCATTTGTTCAAAAATTGCCGCCAAAAGTGATTTAAATACTGAAAGTGCACGAATAAGCTGTATTTTGATACCCTTTGCAGATTTAGCCATATTTTCGATTAGACTTTTATATTAGAAGCCATAAACGTGATTAGGCATGGAAACAGGTCGTGTGTGAAATCTGATTGTGTATATGCTGTCTAGACTTGCTTAGTATGTAGATTGTTTGAGAATTCGACCTTCTCAGTTAGTAATATGTATATGATAACACGTATTTGCAAAAGACATCCCAAAATATATAGACTCGAACGGGAACCACTTTTCGTGGGACATGGGAAAGTGCCTAACACCTTCTTCCCTGACTCATTTGGACTTCTTACCCGTTGAATCTCTGAAACTAGACCAGCTTAGTAATGAACTTGACCTTAGATGCTTAGGTGACCTAATACACTTTAGAAAACTATATTAGGTGGCGACTCCAATTCTTGAACTCAAACGAGTTACCCAGTCAAATCCGAAACCCGACTCGCTCCGAGTTGAGTTTAAAACCGGGTATGACACACCCCTTATTCTAACCTTAACCCTTTATCTTTTTCTTCTATTTGTTTGAATTCTTGTGTAGGAATTCTTGGAGGCAAACCGATGAAGCCTCAATCATGTTCCGAAATGGAAAGACAAGGTGCAGACTATTCCAAATACGAGCTACAAGGTCGATAAGCTAGCCATGATACTTAAAATGCATTGAGTGAGCAAGATGGCAACTCAAGTGTAAGTGTTAGTTCTTCTTTCCTTAAGCATGACACTTCCTTGTTTTCTAATATTGTTTGTGAAAGCTCTATGCTAGTTGGTGATTTGTATGATTACAACGTGTTTGCAACTAGTGTAGAGTCGAATGGTCAACTTGTGTGTGAATGTGAACCACTAGTTGAGAGGGTTGAAAAGCCACATCATGATGTGAGCTCAGTTTTCATTGAACCTCTCTTTAGTGAAAATATTGTGGTTGACCTTATTTATGAACCTTGTTATGACACCCCACCTATATTTGATAAAGGAGAAGATGAATTGTGTGAATATCCTATTCTTCCCTTTGATTGCTTACTTGATAGTGGTGGTCTCTTTTGTCGTAGTTAGGATGGTTGTGACCTTGAGGAGTCTCTAGTGTATGAGATGGATCGAATTGTTTTCGATGACTCCTCAAGTGTAGATGTTGCCTCTAGTTTGAGAACTTCACCTTTGCTTGCTAATGAACTTGAGAAGTGTGCGTATACTAATTCTTTGTATGAGGGCAACTTCAATGGAGTGATTTGTATCTAACTAGACTAGAGTGTGAGTTTGAATCTCCATGGATTGAAATGCTCAACTCTATAGATAATCCATTGTTTGAGACCTCCCTTGGGAGTTTGTCTAGTAAGGGGGATTGTCGTGGAGGTAAAAGTGGAGGTGAGGAGGTACCTCTCGGGTGTGTGTAAGAGTGCTTCTAAGAAGGGGAGTGGAGTATTTGATGTTAGTTGTAAATTGAACTATTTTGCTTATTCCATCCCATATGTTGATCACACCTTGAGTCTTGAGCATGCCAAAGCCGAAGTGTCACATTGTGATAATATTGATTTGAAGGCTTGGTGTGTTGGTTATAAGCTTAGATGTCATAGGGAATTTGATTGCTATATCTTGCATGTTCTATGTCCTATTGATCTCTTTGCTTGTCTTTGTGTTGGATGCACTTTCTTGTCGAGTCAAGTACTTGTTGTCTCCTTGGGAGGCAAGAGCTTTTTAATTGTTATTGACGCTTGGTTCTATCATAAGAGTGTGTTTTCCACACTTTCGAGCACTAACCTACTTTTATAGTAGGAAGTTTTTGTTTGTTTTTGTGTTTGGACGTAGGCTTTGATGGTTTGATTTCGAGGACGAAATCCTTTCAAAAAGGGGAGGATGATGAAATCCAAATTGGGATTAGGACCCAACCATCAAGAGCCAAGAAAGAAGGGTGCGAGGATGTAAGGGCAAGAGCTTTGGAGATGAGTCAGGGCCAGGCGGAGCACCTAGCTTCCCAGGCGGACAGCCCAGACACAACTAGGTCCAGGCAGAGCGCCTAGCTTCTTCACTGCTTGATCAGTTGAAAATTTGGGTGGAGCGCCCATCACTGAGGCGGAGCGCCCAACGCTGAAGAGAAGCCAACTTTTTATGTTATGTTCCTATTTTACCCCTAAGTGTTCTCTTATGTTTTAACTCACTTTGGGGGCATTTTATACATTTCACATTGTCTTAGGAAAAATTATAAATAGGAACCTTAGTCTTCCATTTCATTTTAGCTAGCTTTGAACATTGAAGAAGAGAGAATTTAGAAAGGCCGAGCCTTCTAGTCCAAAGTGGATCGCTTCGTGAATCTTGTATAACTTGGAACCTATGGAGATTCAATGCCTAGTATAAATTTGTTGTAAGGTTCGAGTTTCATTTCTCCCTTTTTGATATTTAATTCATGTCTTGAGTCGATTATCCGTTCTTTCTTCTCGTTTCTTGCCTCCTTAATTCTTGTTTCCCGATATCTCTTTTGATATCACGTTATCTTATTTTATCGCTTCCGCATTTTCGTATGGTTATTTGCTTCCGCTATTTTGCATTGCACCATTATATATGTGATTGCATTGTATCATTATGTTGTTTTGCATTGCTCGGTGTCGAGCCAAGAATAGAAGTGTTCTATTGTGGATGTAAATATGTGTTGCTAGGCTGTGACGCCTAAATTCTATTTCGTTAGAAGCTCTATTATGGTTATGAATTTCCATTGTTAAGCTTGAAGCTTAGTATTATATTGAGGATATGAGTTCTGATGTGATTATGAATATCAATTGGGGAATAGAACTTATGAATCCTTTTAGAATCAATTGGTTCACGATGAGAGTCCCGCGCCGGTGATCGTTACGCTATTGCACATAACTCCAAGTTGTCGATGTGAGTTCCACGCTGGTTATCTGACATGCGAGGAGGTCTGGTGTCATCTCTCTTCTGGTGGTCAATAAGAGTCATAAATAAGAGAGATACCATTCATTGGGCACATGTGATCCTATTGCATCATAATGCATTCATCCCATTCCATTGCACATGTTGCTAAGTGATATGCGATTATTTGCTCTATGTTTGTGAATATGGTATATGGTTCTGGCTGTTATCTTCCTTTCTCTTCTCCCTGACTAGCTTATTTTTTTCTTAGAGGTGGCTAGTCAGTTTCCCACTTATTGAGTCCTTTCATCTCACATTTTTGTTCTTTCTTGTCAATCTATTTTTGTCTCGGCAGGTTTCACTCTAAGACCGAGTTCGGGGCGCAATTGAGGAGTGAAGGCGTGTACAGTTGTCAGGGTGAGACAACTTTTTTTCATGATGGCCACTAGCTCTAGTTCTATTATGTTAGCCATATTTTGCTACCTTCAGAAAATGTATATATTTTTTGTACTCTTAGATGTCTTGTTTGGATAACCTTAAGTTATTTTGTAGACAACTGTACTTCTTTCTGAACACCTTATGTGTATATATATGTCTTATCTCTTGAGTTATGATATGTTCATAATTAATTCAGTTATAAGAGTTCGCCCAACGGGTCAAACGGAGGATGTCAGGTGCTCGCACGGCTCTAGCTTCCAATTCTTGGAACATTTGAATAACTACCCAAATGACCTCAGATTTAACTTCTGAAAGCTTGCACAAGTCAATGATGACCATACAAACCTAACGATACCTTCAGATTTCAAAATAGAGCCCATTTACTCAAATCGAGCTCGAAAATCACTTTATGGCTTTACCGGCACTAGAAACTGAAATCGTCTTCCAAGACCTACCAAACGAGGTTCGATTCTGCTCAAACTTTACAGACAGGTCCTAATGGACCGTACAGAGCTTTTAAGACTGTTGGCTTGCCAATCATAGTCCAAACTCTAAAAAAATGACTAGCCAAGTTTGTTTCAATCGTCTAGTTGGTACTACATCAATTTCCATGTAGAATCTTCAAACACCATCACAATACAACATATTACCAATACAATGACAAAAGTATTCCTCACAATTCAAAAGCTCATTGAATTAACCAAGAAACACCTGTAGTTGAAACACCAAAGAATAGAAAAAAAAAGTCCTAAAATTGCCAGTAAAATGCTCAAAAGCAAGAAATCATACCTTCATGGATATATAAAGCTGAAGAATTAATATTAGACAGCTACATGTCCCTTGATGCTTGCATTTAGCTAGGTTTCATACAACACACCCCTTGAAGTGCGGCTCTTCCTTGGACCCTGCGTGAATATGGGGTGCTTTGTGCACCGGGCTACCCTTTTACACTTATAGGTACCATTCTTGAACATAGGAAAAGTTAGGTTACTAACCCAAAAGCTTGCAAAGATGGTACTTTTAAGAATCTTGTCTCCTTAAGTATTATTCTTTGATAAACCTTTAAATATATTTCAACAAAGTTAGCAAGTTCATTAAAAAGAAGATTTTGACTTTTAAGCTCATATAATTCTTGCCTAGCTTTAAATGAAATTTTCTTCTTCTTAATAGAACTTTTGAGTGATAGACCAATTGATCCAGAAAAGGAGGCTTTTTTTTATGCATATATGGAAAAGAAATCCAAGGAGAAACAGGCCATGAATATAACTACCTGGACTTCAAAGAGTTAATGATCATGCTCAAATGGTTAGAGATGAAGGATGTGTACACAGATTAATGATGTGCACACATATTTGAGATGAACGTATTTGTTATGTGTACACTTATTAGTGATGCGTACACATAATATGTGACCTCAAATTGACTATTCATTTTCTTAATTACCATCTTACATGTTTATATTCTACTTTTTTTTTTCATTATGACACAACACATTGATGATATCATGAACTTAATGCAAATAAGGCACAAGGAATTTCAAAAGCACGATCATTAACACGATCACATCTTGGATATGAACTTTTGTACACTATTAACTGTAGCGTACACAGATATTGAAAAGGTTGCTGGTGAAATGGTAATTTCCTTTCAAGATCTGTTGAAGGTGAAGCAGTTGGAGAAAGGTCTTGTTGATTATGCATGTTGTAAGCTACCTTACCCAGGTGGCCGTAGATGGGATGGGGTTAAGAGGGTCTTTACTATCATGAACCTTGTAAAAAAGCATTACATCACAGCAGTCTTTATGATTGAGCAAGCCAAGATGAGATCTATGATTACAACATCAGTGTGTACTGTGAAGATGCATTTGCTCAATTTATCTTACCCATAAAATTTATGTTCCCAAGGTTCATACAAGACTATGGTAGACTCAAACATTTGCCAGCAGAGATCTTGAACAAAGAGTTATAGCCTTATAAACGAATACTGGATTTGCCCAAGAACGATTCTGAAACTGCATGGAGGGGCTATTCGCTTATGTATATGGAGCACCTCTTGACCAACACTCAAATGACAAACCTCAATGTTAGCTCAATGGAAGATTGCAGAAAGAAGTGGGATGTGGACATCTTTTATGAGGAAATGGAGCCTTAGGTTGTTGTGTGTGACATAATTTGATTAGTTTGTGATATGAATCTACATAGTAGTAATGGAAAAGAACAATAAAACAAGATAATGGAATTAAAAACAAGACACAATTTGGAATTCTATTAAGGCCACAATTAGGAGGTGAGGCCTAATCACCTCCTTAATGATAAAGATCCAAAAACACCTATGCTATTTGACCCTCAATTAGATGAATCCAACTGCAAATCAAAGAAAATGAGTGCTTAAGCAACAACCTTAGCCAAGTCTCACAACACATTAACCACAACTATTCCAAGTCTAACCTAGTTAAGAGGCATAATGAAGCTGATATATTAGTTTACCTAAAGTGGCATGAAATGCCCTAATTTCCTCCAAAGTGGGCTATAAACAAAATGGTTAATCTTAAAATAGAAGCTGAAATGCCGCCAGCACGATCGCGTCTGCAATCCTGCGGTCATGCTGAATATCTTGGAGAAACTTTGCGAACGCGGCCTAGGTCTTGTGTTCGCCAAGAGCAAAGCCCTCAACCAGTCTCAAGCGCATTCTCGCTCTGATATGGCATAGTCGCGCAAGCGTGAATTTCTATAATAGCAATCGCATATGTGTCATCGCGGTCGCTCTGAACAATTTAATCTCCAGAAACAGAGAGTGTGCAAACTAACATTGCATCACCAAAAATCAGCTTCAGCCGCTCCACTTTTAAGAATAGGCGTTAAAGATGTTGCAACTCTCTCGCTTTGCTCGTTGTAGAGGGTCTAGTCATGGCTCGAGTTTCATTATTTTTCCCTTCTTGAAAAGAATTCATCCATGAATTTGCCTGCTTATCCACCTCAAAAGGCGACAAATCACACATATTGAAGGTACTGTGCACTTGATAGTCACTAGGCAAGTCAATATTTTATGCATTGTCACTGAGGCCCTCAAGGACATGAAAAGGGCCATAACCTCTTGGTAACAACTTGCGTTTCCTCTTGTTTGGTAAGTTTCCTTTTAGAAGTGCACCTAAACCTAATCACCCGGTTTAAAGATCATCTTCTTCCTCCTCTTGTTGGCTTTCTTGGCAACCTCTTCATTCTTCTTTCTAAAGTTGCTTCCTCACTTGTTCATGAAGCTTCATCTCTTGAGCCCTTGCGTTAGCATCAAAACTTACAATCACACCTTGAGGTAAATGGGTAAACTCCAAAGGGGTTAGGGGGTTAAAACCATATACAACTTCAAAAGAAGTCATGCAAGTATAATTATAAATGGTTCTATTGTATGCAAATTCAATCAATGGAAAATTTCCTCCCAAGATGTAAGGTTACCCTTAACCAAGTCCCTATGCATGGTTCCCAAGGTTCTATTAACAACCTTGGTTTGACCATCGATTTTGGGGTGACAAGAAGTATAAAACAATAATTTAGTACCAAGCCTCCTCCACAATTACTTTCAAAAGTGGCTAAGGAATTTTCAATCCCTATCACTAACAATAGTTATAGGAACTCCATGCAATTTAAGCATATGCGTAATAAACAAATTAGCAACACAGGATGCATCATCACTTTTGTGGCAAGAAATAAAATGTGCCATTTTGGAAAATCTATCAACTACCACAAGATGTTATTTTTTCATCTTTTGGTCCTAGGCAAACCCAAGTATAAAATCCATGGAAATGTCAAGCCAATGACCCAAAGGAATGGGAAGGGGTGAGTACAAACCTTGTGGAAGTAGTTTTTACTTAGTGTGTTTGCACTCCAAGAATTATTCACACACCCTTGCAACATCCTCCGTCATCCTATGCCAATAAAATTGCTCCTTGAGGATCTCAATAGTTTTTCCAATCCCAAAATGCCCCATCAAATCTCAATCATGAGCGTCCCTCACAAATAACTTAGGAACACACAACTTGCCAATTTTTTAAAAGAACCCCTCAAATTTGTGGAATCTCTTCCTCTCTTTGTCTTCACTTTGCTCTTCCTCACAACACAATCTAGCGACCCTTCTTCCTCTCTTTTCCAACTCACAGGTATCAAAGAGCTCCCCAAATTCTGGATTATTAGCCTACATCCCTTTCAATGTTTCAAAACCCATTAGCTTAGACCCCAAAGTATTGAATAATACATGTGTCCTTGATTGGAGCACAAACTTCCTTGACAAAGCATCCACCTACACATTTTATTTCCCCTTCTTGTAATGGATGACATAAGTAAATGTTTCAAGGAATTCCGATCATTTAACATGTCTCACATTCAACTTCTCTTGATTTTTGAGATGTTTCAAAGATTGTTGGTCAGTTTTGATAATAAACTCGTATGACCAAAGGTAGTGTTGCAAATTAGCCAATGCCCCCACCAATGCATACAACTCCTTATCATAGGTGGAGTATTTTGAGGTGGCCCGCTTAAGTTTCTCACTAAAGTAGGCTATGGATTTTTGATCTTGTATTAACACGGCTCCAATCCCAACCCACTTGCATCACACTCCACTTTAAATATTTTATCAAAATTAGGCAATTGAAGAAAAGATGTAGAACTAAGTACTTCCTTCAGCTTCACAAAGGCTTCTTCTTGCTCTTTCCCCCACACAAATGGTTTATCCTTCCTTATCATTTCGGTGAATGGTGTGGCTATGGTACAAAATTCCCTTACAAACCTCCTATAAAAGCTAGCCAACTCATGGAACACCTCACATCACCTATACTTTTAGAAGTGGGCCAATTCTTTATGGCTTCCACCTTAGTCTCATCAACCTCCCCACCATTTGCACCACCATAAAGTAAAGAAACACAACTTTTTTAACACAAAATGAGCAATTTTCCAAATTAGCAAACAATTCCTCCTTTCTCAAGACATCGAACACTTATTTCAAATGATCAAGAGATTTTCTATATATAAGAATTTCAGCAAAGTACACTACCAGTAATTTATCAATGAAAGACTTAAGAAAATGATTCATCAACATCTTAAAGGTCTAAGGAGCATTTGTCAAGCCAAAAGGCATGACAAGCCATTCATAGAGACCAATAGTCTTGAAGGCCGTCTTCCACTCATCACCCAGTTCCATCCGAATTTGGTGGTAACCTACTTGTCAAATCAATCTTACAAAACACACAAGAACCACATAATTCATCAAGAATATCATCTAACAGGGATAGGATTATGGTACTTTACCGTTATCTTATTGATGGCTCTACAATCCACATACATATGCCAAGTTCTATCTTTCTTTGGAACTAGAATGACCGGAACTGCATATGGACTGAAGCTTTCTTTTACAAGTCCTCTTTCAAGCAAATCCTCCATTTGTCTTTGAACTTTTTTTGTGGCCTCTGGATTGCTTCTATTGTGGGCCTTGTTAGGCAATTGTGAACCCGGGACAAGGTCAATTTGATGCTCAATGCCTCTTAGTGGTAGAAACTCACTAGGCAACTACTCAGGGAAGATGTCCTCATAACCTTGCAAAAGAAAAGAAATAGAACTAGGAAAAGAAGAGGTTAGATCATAAGTAAGCAAAACATGGTCTTTATTCATGAGGATGATCAAAGAAATCCCCTCCTCCAATTAATCCCTACACTCCTTTCTTGGAAAAAGTATACTCACTCTTTCTTTTGTTTCCACACTCTTTTGCGTGGTTGCTCCAACTCTTTTACTTCTCTCAACTCCCTCTTTCTTTTCTTTCAATTTTTTCATCCTCCTATACCCTTCACTCACTTGAGCCGTAGACAAAGTATTAAGTATTGCCCCTCCAACTCCAGAGGATACTTGTTGGTCATGACATCATGTTTTTCCATTGTATCATATTGGCAAGGCCTACCAAGAAAAATTTGACAAGCTCTATTGGAACCGCAACAAATAATATCTCATCTTTGTAGTTCCCAATTTTGAATTTGATCAAAGCTTGCTTGGTGACCTTGAACTCCCCACATTTATTCAATCATTGTAGCTTGTAGGTTTGTTGGCGCTTCCTAGTGAGAAGTTTGAGTTGATCAATCAAAGAAGCACTTGCTTCATTAAAACAACTCCCACTATCAACGATAAGAGGACAAGTTGCACTTTTGATCCTATAGTGGGTGTAAAACAAATTCTCCCTTTGATCCAAGTTGTCAATTACGTAAACCCCCATTATCCTCCTTACAACATGAGAAAAATACTCCTTTTGGTCATCAACACCCTCACTTTCTTCTCCTCCATTGAAATCAATTTCACAAGTTACATCATCATCTCCCTCCTCTTAATCACTATTATCCGGATGATATCCACCATTAGCCAAAGCAAGTATAGCTCTCTGATTAGATCAAACCTTCATCTTATGACCCCACACATTACAGTTAAAGTATTGAATTGAAGACAAACTTTCAAATTTAGCTTTGTTACCTCCCACCTTTGGTTCATCTTTGGGCTTGCCTTTGTCAACTTGATTCTTGAAGTCTTGCCTTGGTTCTCTTTCTTTGTCCCATTGGGAAGAGAATTTCACATTATCTCTTCCTTTGCAGTGGTTCCCTTTGACTTGAAATCCTTGTCCACCTTTAGCTTTCTCTCCACTTTAAGTACCGCTTGAAAAGCATCATACAAGGTCTCATAGGTGTGTAATTCCATTGGAGAAGAAATGTCTCTATTCAAGCCTCTACAAAAACTTTGATGAGAAGTCGATTCCCATCATGAATGTTGGCCCTTATTCTTGTATTTTAAAACTCATCAAACTATTTTGAAACCCCTTTGCATCCTTACCTCAAGGTATAAAACTTCTTGAGCAATTCTTCTTCATAGTTCTTAGGTAGAAATTGTTCTGCCATCATAGATTTCAATGCAATCCACCCACCATCCTAAAGTAGCCTATGAGTCTCCCTTTGCCTATGCGTAGATTCCTACCAAGTGGAAGCATAGCCTTCAAATTGAGTAATGGCATATTTGACTTTGGTAGCTTCTTGCATGTTGTTGGTTTGGAAGATCCTTTTTATTTTGACCACCCATTCAAGATACTCTTTGGATCACTACCTCATTTAAAAGATGGAAGGTTGATCTTGATAGTGTTCAACCCTCTATCTTGCTCATTATGATGTCTCTAGTATCCCCCTTGACCACCATAGTCATAGTCATTCACCTCTTGGTTTGTCTCCCTTGATATATCCTTCCAAATTGTCCACCACGATCTCTATACCCTCTTAGTACATACCTTCTTTGTTGTGCTCCCACCGGATACTAGTATTGGTCATCATCTCCAAGTGAATGATAAGACTCTTCATATCTTGGAGAAGCTTCGCGAACGCGGTCTAGGTCTCGCGTTTGCGAAGTGCAAAAATCTCAGCCAGTCTCAAGTGCAGTCGCGCAGGCCTTAATCTCTGTACTCCCGTTCACGCCCGTGTCATCGTGTTGCGCTGAACAATTTCAGCTCAAGAAATAGAGAATGTGCAAATTGACATTGCATAATCCAAAATCAGCTTTAGCAGCTCCAATTTTAAGAATAAACCTTAAAGCTCTTGGAACTCTCTCACTTAGCTCCTTGTGAAGGGTCTAGTTATGGCTCGGGTTGCATCACTCTACCAATAGAGTTGAGAGCAATGTCAATCTTAATGGACAGAGCCACCACCATATTAATGTTTCTTAACCCCAAAAAATTACCATAAATTCATAACCACCAATGTATAGATCAAGCAAAGTTAGAGATATGAACAAGGCAGAGATTTTATAATTCTCCACTTCTATAGGCAAAGAATATGCCACCAAACTAGAATGATTCAAAAACATCCAAAGATCACAAAAAGATTTTACGCTCTATGGAAAAAATGTATAGACAATACTTGACACCGTTTTATGCTCCTCTTTGTTTTGTTTCTGCATTCAGTATCCAAATCTTTTAATTCTATTCAATCAACATCTTCTTCATAATCAAAATAACGCTTTTAAATTGTTGGAAATATGAAAGAAGAATAGGAATTAAGGGCTAGATAGACGTACAAAACTCTTTCGTAAAAGTAATATTTGCACCATAGTGAGATTGCTATGAGTTTAATGCAAATAGCTTTAGGGAATATAACAAACCTTTGAATAACTGCACTGAGAAAACAGTGAAGAAATTCTACTTGGAGAGCAAGAACTTTTCAAATTTTGATCTTAATGATGATGACTCTTGGTAGACAAGAGGAAGAAAGCATCAAGAAAAACTACTCATTTGAAAGGCTAGAAGTTCTATTTAAATAGAACTGCTAGTAACCAATCAAGGAAGGCCCTTTCATTCAACAGACACCTATCAAACTAAACCTTCTATTAATAAATAATTATATTTAAATAAATTCCAACATTAAGTCTAGTCTTGGTTTATGCCGAGTGTAGCCAAACTTTTCCTAAGACAACCATAGACGGAAATCTAATCATTGGGGTCCTTATAGGGCGGAGGACTTATAAGGGCTAAAAGTAGCTCAAGCATAAGTCTAATCATTTAAGTTTGGACCTGTAATGATTGCTCGTAAGTCATGTATAATGTTCCCCAATGTCCCAAAGTTAATGATGAATTGTGAGGAAGTATAAGATGGGATGGCATGGCATTGATATGATCAAAGTGTGCTGATGTGTGTTTGGAAAAAGATGGGCACACTCATGCATCTAAAAAGATCATGTGCGCAGCTAAGTGTCAAAACGGTCAGCCTATTATCTTAGGCGCTGGCACAAGGCGTGCAAGACACGTGAGTAGTCCGAAAGCAAGTCAGATATGTGAGAAATAGGCGTGCATGGCTTAGAATATCTTGGATATTCAGAATATATTGGATGAGGATAAGTTACATAATTTTATATCTGGAATGCAAGGTTGGGCACAAAATGAACTAAGAAGGAAGAACGTGAAGGACCTCCCCACAGCTATTGCGGCTACAATTCCGCTGGTTGATTACCATTCAAAACGTACTTCTGAAAATCCCTAAACTTTAAATCCTAACAAGAAGGCGGAGAAGAAAGGAGAATATAAGAAGGATGGTCAAAAAGAGACTGTTGATAAGGGAAAAACGGTTGTTGACGACAATGCTGCCAAGAAAAATGGTAATGTTGCGGTTAACAAAGGTTGTTGGACTTGTTGAAGTGCTCATATTACGAGAAATTGTCTTAATAGAGAGAAAGTGAATGCCTTACTTTCTACTACAAAAAAAAGGCGTGATGATGAAGGCTATGAAAATGTCGTCTTAGTGAATCTGCTACAACTTCTTGGCTCAATGTCTTTGTTGAATGCATTAGGTCATCCTATTAAACCACATTCTTTATTAATGCATACTTAAATGAAGATTACGGAGAGGGATGTCGTGGCTATGGTTGATACGGGAGCCACACATACATTTGCTTCTACAAAAATTGTGCATTAATATGGCTTGTCCGTGAGCAAATGTCAACATACATGAAAAATGTGAATATTAAGGCTCAAGACTTTGTTAGTATGGCTTATAACACACCTTTTTCTGTGGGGAATTGGAATGGGAAAGCTAATATGATGGTGATTTCCTTAGATGATATTAATTTTATCCTTGGTATTGATTTTATAAAGAAAAATGATCTTGTTCGTATGGCACATCATGATGGTGTGATGATAATAAATGAATCATCGCTCGGTTTTGTGAATTGTGTGCATCCCTATGGCAAGGGAAATAAGAAAGACAACGTGCTATAATTTCTGCCATCATCGTTGAGAAGGGTTTGAAGAAAGGAGATGATACTTATCTTGCTACCTTGGTTGAAATTAAGCTTGATATGAAAGTTGAAGTGCCTAATTGTATTGCTCAAGTGTTGAGTGATTTCGATGATGCGATGCCGCTTGAACTGCCTAAGTCTTTGCCATCTTGGAGGACTATTGATCATAAGATAGATTTGCTGCCTGATTCTGTGCCTCCCGCACTGCCTCCTTATTGCATGGCTCCAAACGAGTTGGCTAAATTGTGGAAACAACATAGTGAACTGTTGAATGCAGCTTTGATCCAGTTGTCTAAGGCTCCATTTGGTGCACCTGTTTTATTCCAAAAGAAATAGGACGGGACGCTAAGGGTGTGTGTGGATTATCGTGCATTAAACAAAGTGATTGTTAAGAAATAATATCCGGTGCCTTTGGTTCAAGACTTGATGGATAGATTGAGCAAGGCGTGCTGGTTCACAAAGCTAGACTTGAGGGCAGGTTATTGGCAGGTTCGAATTACGGAAGTGGATGAAAGTAAGACAACTTGTATAACTAGATACATTTTTTATGAGTTTCTTGTAATGCCATTTGGGTTAAAAAATATCCCAGTGACTTTCTACACTTTAATGAATGATGTGTTGAATGAGTAGCTTGATGACGTTATCGTTGTATACTTAGACGATATTGTTGTCTATAGTCGGACCATTGATGAACACGTTGCATACTTAAAGTTAGTGTTGTCCCGCTTGAGAGAGCATCAAATTTATGTTAAGATAGAAATATGTGAGTTTGCTAGGCAAGAGATAAAATTTTTGGGGCACTTGGTAAGCCAGAATCAAGTGATTATAGACCTAAAGGAAGTGTAGGCAATAGTTGAATGGCAAGCACCAACGACCCTCAAAGAGCTGCGGTCGTTTCTCGGTTTGGCAAACTATCATCAAAAGTTCATTGCTGGTTACTTAAAGAAGGACGCTCCTTTAATAGATTTGCTGAACAAGAACGTGAAGTGGGCATGGACGGATGCATATGATGACGCCTTTAATATCTGAAGGAAGACATTCCATCGAATCCTACTTTGAGACTGTCCGAATTTGAGTTGCCTATTGAAGTGCATACTAATGAACCTGATAAAGCTATTGGGAGTGTGTTAGTTCAAGAGGGTCATCCTGTTGCTTTTGAAAGTCAGAAATTGAATGAGGCTTAGCAACGATATTCAACTCATGAAAAAGTAATGGTTGTCGTGGTTCATTATTTGCAAATTTGGCGGGTTTACTTGCTTGGAACAAAGTTTGTTGTGCAGACTGATAATGTAGCTAACATCTTCTTTGAAACTCAAAAGAAATTGAGTCTGAAGTTGGCTCGTTGGCAAGAATTGTTGGCTGAATATGACTTTGTATGGGAGCACACCATTATCTAGTTGCTGATGCATTGAGTCGCAAAGAGGTATTTGCTGCCATTTATTCTGTTGTTAGGCATGAATCTGATTTTCTTGAAAAGATTCAAGTGTGTGTTATCAATGATCCATGGTATGTGAAAGTAATTAATCAAGTGTGAGAGGGAACTGTTAGACGGTATTGGATGAGGATAATCTGCTCTATTTTAATAGGGGGAGAATTGTTGTTCCTCAAGGGGGTAGGGTGCGTCACGACTTAGTGAAAGAGACGCATGACACCACATGGGCGGGTCATCTCGGTGTTGAATGAATGTTGGCCCTGCTGTCTCATTCCTATTTCTTGCCGAAGATGGAAGATGATGTAGAAGCTTATGTAAAACTTATCTAGTGTATAAACTAGACAAAACTGAACGTAAGAAGGAGGCCATTTTGATGCAGCCTTTGCCTATTCCTGAACGACCTTGGCTATCTGTTTCTATGGCCTTAATCAGCGAATTTCCTAAGGTGAACAATATGGCATCAATAATGGTTGTTGTTGATAGGTTTTCAAAGTATATTGTTTTTATTTTTGCCCCTATTGCTTATCCAAGTGTTGTTGCTGCAGATTAATTTTCAAGCATGTTGTTAAGTATTTTGGCATGCCAAGTGATGTAGTGAGTAATAGAAATGCCTGTTTCATAGGCAGGTTTTGGACTTCGTTAGTTAACATCTTGCGACATGATTTGAAATTCTCCATGGCAAATCATCCACAAACTGATGGCAACTGAAAGAATCAATCATATGCTTGACTAGTATTTGCGCCATTATGTGACAGCAAGTCAACGGAGTTGGGTGAATTTGTTGGATTGTGCTAAATGTTTTTTATAATTTGCACAAGTCCTCAGCTACCGAGATGAGTCCATTTGAGTTAGTATTGGGCAGACAGCCTTTGACACCGTTAGATATTGCAAAGAAAAAATAGGAGGAAAATGTCCAGCTGCTTACCGTTATACTCGTGACAAGACTGAATTGTTGGCTGAAGCATAAGATAGCCTTAGGAAGGCACAAAAGCGGATGAAAAAGTATGTAGATCAGCATAGATGAGTTGTTGAATACAAAGTTGGTGATATGATCTTGCTGAAATTAACACCGCAGATTTGGAAGAAAATTGAAAGCAAAACTTGTCATAGGGGACTGATTCCCAAGTATGACGGGCCATTTGAAGTGATTCAGAAAGTTGGCAAGGTTGCTTACCGACTTAAGCTGCCTGAAAGATTAACGGTACACCCTACCTTTCTTGTGAGTTTTCTAAAGCCTTATTACAATGATGCTGACAATCCAACCAGACACAAAGTTAATAGAGCGTCTAATGCGGGGCAAATTGGAGCCAAAGCTCCAACCATCAAGAGCCAAGCGTGAGAGCACAAAGGATCCAAGACAAGGGCACCGGAGGAGGGTTCGAGAGTGATTTGGAGCCATGGACTTGAGCGCCATTGAGGGAGGACCGACTATGGACCAAGGAGGAACACTTAGAGTCCATTTTGAGCCATTTCCAAGCCTCCCAGGAAAGGGGCGGACTGCCCATTGGACTAGGCGGACCGCCTAGTGACTTGCACACTCTCTTGACTTTGGACCGCCCATAAAAGGGGCGGACCGCCTACTTTTTGGGCGGACCGCCTACTTTCAAGGGTGGGGCGCCTACTCTGGGCGCCTACTCTGCAGGTGGGGCGCCTACTCTGCTGGGGGAGTGCCTGTTTTGCCTAGTTTTGGACGGGATTTTGACATGTAATCCCTATTTTGACCCTACGAGGCTTATAATATTTTTATATCATTTGAGGGCTTTTTAGACATTACATTAGGAGTGTGGTGAACCTATGCATACCACACTTAGTCATTTTATTTCATTAGGTAGATTTTGAGATTGAAGATTAGACTTTAGAAGAGACTAGGTCCTTCTTGTTGAAGCTTGGCTTCATGTATCTCTTACTTGGAATCTATGGCGGATCACCGCTAGTGTGACCCCGTTTAATGGTTCAAGTCTCTTCTCCCTTTGAATCAATCTATTTGTTTAGTTTGATTCGTTCTTTCTTCTATTTCTGTTCTTCCCTATCCCTTATTTCTTCGATCTCGTATTTACTTATTGCTTCCGTTACTTGTTATTTGCTTCCGTGACTCTCATCATCTTGGTATCAGAGCAAGGCTCGGGTTTTGTTCTTACGAATCTACGTTCCTTGTTCATCTTATCTTTACTTTATTGTTATTGTTGTTTATGTTCTTGTGAAAAGAAGAAAAACAAAAAAATTGAAAAAGTGAAAAAAATACAAAAAAACAAATTTTTATTGTGGATTGGATTTGATGATTCCTTTGGTGTTTGATATCGGGGATTGATCTATGATGATTACCCGTTTACTTGGTACCCTTGTTACATGATTTGGTGTTGAGAATCAAAGGTTAAAAAAAATCAAAAACCCCAAAATTGAAAACCCTTGAACTTGATTGAAAATTTCTTGATTTGGACTTGTTGATGATTGGGTGTTGTAATAAATCATTGGGGATTCGTTGTAGTAGTTGAAAACACCATTGGGTACCTTTGGATTGGAAAAATACCTTGAAAATATTGGAGATTTGGGTGCAAAAGACCAAAAAGCACGTTTTCGGACTGTGCTGAAAACACCAGTAGGCGGGGCGGCCAAATAGTAGGCGGTCCGCCCACTTCTTGCTTGCTCTCTGTATTTTGAGTAGGCGGACCGCCCACCCTAAGGAGGCGGACTGCCCACTCTTGGAGGGTCTCCGTTCGGCTTCGTTTCGTGTCTTTTTGTGTTCCATTTGCTTCCGTACCTCTTGGTAAGTGTTTCTAGGGTATTAGTCCTACTTTATTAACACTAATCTTTGATCCTTTAGGGCTTTGTGTGTCTTGGAGTCTTTACTTAAAGTCGTAAAATTTGCTTGCTTCAAGTGCGCATTAAAATAGCTTCCGTACATCGAGTCACTTAAACTCCATTCTGAACCATTATTTGGGTGCATTAGTTGATTGATCTTGCCATTGTGATTACTAAGAGACAAGAAGGTCTTGAGTGGAAAAAGGCTTGAGTGGTGAGAACAATAGAGTGTGGTCACAAAAGCCAACGACCTTTAGTGTATACACGAGTGGAAAGAAAATTGGGTGATATCTTGTGAGTGATACACGTGAGGGAGTGAATTTGTGAGGTCCTTAACTCTTTGGTTACAACTATTGCTTCGGATGACGATTGTGGATGGTATGACTCTTGCGGACATGATGGAGACTATGATTTCTATGGTGATGATGATGGGTATAGCTATGACGATTCGGGGAACCAAGGCTCATATGATGATGAAGCGGGTCACTATGTTGATTATGAAGATGAAGAAGACTATGGGGCTTACGAAGATGAATGTGAAGAATCTTATGCTCCAAGTCAAAATTTGAAGATGGTGATGCTTCAAGGTATGATGATCCTACTTACTCTTCTTGTGATGAATTTGAACATGATGATAGTGACACAGAGAGAATTGATAATGAGGCTGATTATACGAATTGTGCATATGCATCTTCTCTTGGTGTTGCTTGTAGTGTGCAAGGGAGTAGTAGAGAACCTTCCATTAGTATGGGAGGAGGTGGTGGTTGTTCCATGGGAAGGGAGAAGCTTGCCTATCCTACTTATGCTAAATGGCTTGATGCTTCTAACTCCCATGTGAAGGGTGGAATAAGAAATGTTGCTCTTACCGTGGTTGGAGTACATTGCTCTAGTAGTGGTGGTAGGAGTGGTGTTATGGGCTATGGAACCAAGGCGAGAGGCAATTATGGGTTCCATAGTGGTACCCCTTCCTCGACTTTCAACAACACTTCTAATGTTGGAAGAGTGACGGGAAGTGGAAGTTATCCTAGTGGTGTTGCTAGGGGAGAAGGATTGAGGAAGATCCGAGTTGATAGTGATGGTTATCTTGTAGTTCCAAGATCTTACTTGGATGATCCTATACTACACTTAGGTCTAAGGAGGTTCCTTGTTGAGGTGAAAGGTAATGGAGGGTACTATCTCAAGATTGGTAACACCGATACCAATTGCATTAGTACCTCGGTGGTTGATGAGCTAAGGCTACCTTGCTATTCCCTAGAGTATCCTTATGAGTACTATGGAGTGTGGGTTTCCGAGCAAGCTCGGGTGTGCATATGTCATAGGGGTTATTGGGGTTATATGTGGTGTCATGTGTACCCCATGCAACATTGTCATGTGTGGTTAGGTGAGTCATGGTTGCAAGGTAAGAAGGTGCGATATAGTATTGTGAATGATAGGTATTATTTCGGCAAGGGCCAAAGGATTTATGACTTTGAGCCTCTTGGGGCAAAGATCAAGTCACCTCCTAGTATACCTTCTAGGCCTATGCAAGAAGAAAAGGAGCAAGAACCTCATCCTATGGTCGAAAGAGTGCAAAAAAGAAGTCCTACAATCACAAGCAATGGTGGGACTAGTGCAAGAAAGGAGTTGACAATTGTCAACAAGGTGAACCCCAAACCACAAGATCCAAAGCCAAGTGGTTCACCAACAAAGAAGAAAGAGACCTCAAATGATGAGTCTCTTAGTCCTAGATTCCGGGTTGATGTTAAAATTCCACCTACTCCGGCTATGGATATTCTTGGGCCTCGCCCCAACTCACCCGAATTTGAGAGACAAAAGATTGAGAGGAGTAAGGGAGTGACCGGTGACATTCCTTGAGTTGAAAAAGGAGAGGATGTGTTGAGTGATGTGAGTGGGATGTCACCACCTGAATCTACACCAAACCTTGAAAAGAAAATGAGGGAAAAGAAAGAGGGAAAAAGAATCATTGAGAGTGAGGACACCCCTTATTCTAACCTTAACCCTTTATCTTTTTCTTCTACTTGTGTTAGCTCTTGTGTAGGTACTCTTGGAGGCAAACTAATGGAGCCTCAATCATGTTCCATAATTGGAGGACAAGGTGAAGAAGATCTTCAATGTGAGCTTCAAGGTGAAGGAACAACTCATGACACTTCAAGTGCATTGAGTGAGCAAGATGGCCACTCAAAGGTATGTGAAAGTTCTTCCCTTGAACATGTTACTTCCTTGTCATGTGATCGTGTGTGCTAACTCAACACTAGTTGATGATTTGTATGATTACAATGTGTTTGCAACTAGTGAAGAGTCGGTGGGTCAACTTGTGTGTGATTGTGAACCACTAGTTGAGAGGAATGATAAGCCACATCATGATGTGAGCTCGATTTTCATTGAACCTCTCTTTAGTAAAGATTGTGTAGTTGACCATGCTTGTGAACCTTGTTATGACACCCCGCCTATATTTGATAAAGGGGAAGATGAGTTGAATGAATACCCTATCCTTTCCCTTGATGAATTACTTGATAATGGTGGACATATGTGTTGTAATGAGGATGGTAGTGACCTTGAGGAGTCCCTAGTGGATGAGATGGATCGAATTGTATTCGATGACTCCTCAAGTGTGGATGATGACTCTAGTTTGAATACCTCACCTTCGATGGGTAGTGAACTTGTTTTCACAAACCCTTTGTTTGAAGAAGATTTTCAAAGAGATGGTGAATATCTAACTAGAGAAGAGTTTGGATTTAAACCTCCATGGTTTGGAAAGTTGAACTCTATGGACAATCCATTGTTTGGAACTCCAAGTGAGATGAGTGGTCTAGGTATTGGTTGTGTTGGACCATCTTCTAGTAGTTCTAACCTTTGTTGTGTGGACTACAATGATGAAGAACCCATTTTGAAGACCGTCTTTGGGAGTTTGCCTAGTGAGGGAGATTGTCTTAGAGGTGGATTTGGAGGTGAGGAAGTCACTCTTGGTGTGTGTAAGAGTGCTTCCAAGAAGGGGAGCGGAGTAATTAATGTTAGTTGCCAATTGAACTATTTTGTCTACTCCACCCCATATGTTGAACACACCTTGGGTGTTGAGCATGCCAAAGCCAATAAGTCACATTGTGATAGTAATGCATTGAAGGCTTGGTGTGTTGACCATAAGCTTGGAGGTCGTAAGGAACTTAGTTGCTTAATCTTGCATGATCCATGTCTTATTGATCTCTTTGCTTGCTATGGTAGTGAGTACTTGTCGTTGTTGAGCCAAGAACTTGTTGTTTCCTTTGGAGACATAAGCTTTTTGATTAGTATTGATACTTGGCTCTATCACAAAATTGTGATTTTCACATTACTTGTACTCACTCTTGTGGGACTTGCCTACTTTTATAGTGGGAAGTTTTGGTGTGTTCTAATTGGGCTTAGGGATCATAGGAATTTTGATAGCTTGATCTTGCATATTCTCTACCCTATTGATCTCTTTGATGAATCATGTGTTGAGTGCACCCATTGGGGAAGCCAAGTACTTGTTGTTTTCTTTGGAAACATGTGCGTTATCATTGTTATTGATGCTTGGCTATACCATAAGAGTGTGTTTTCCCACACTTTTGGCACTAACCTACTCTTGTAGTGGGAAGCTTTTGTTTGTGCTTGTTTTGAATGTAGGCTTGATGGTTTGATCTCGAGGACGAAATCCTTTCAAGAAGGGGAGGATGATGCGGGGCAAATTGGAGCCAAAGCGCCAACCATCAAGAGCCAAGCGTGAGAGCACAAAGGATCCAAGACAAGGGCACCGGAGGAGGGTTCGAGAGTGATTTAGAGTCATGGACTTGAGCGCCATCGAGGGAGGACCGACTACGGACCAAGGAGGAATACTTAGAGTCCATTTTGAGCCGTTTCCAAGCCTTCCAGGAAAGGGGCGGACCGCCCATTGGACTAGGCGGACCGCCTAGTGACTTGCACACTCTCTGGACTTTGGACCGCCCATAAAAGGGGCGGACCACCTACATTTTGGGCGGACCGCCTACTTTCAAGGGTGGGGCTCCTACTCTGGGCGCCTACTCTGCAGGTGGGGCGCCTACTCTGCTAGGTGGGGCGCCTGTTTTGCCTAGTTTTGGACGGAATTTTGACATGTAATCCCTATTTTGACCCTACGAGGCTTGTAATATTTTTATATCATTTGAGGGCTTTTTAGACATTACATTAGGAGTGTGGTGAACCTATAAATACCACACATAGTCATTTTATTTCATTAGCTAGATTTTGAGATTGAAGATTAGACTTTAGAAGAGACTACGTCCTTGTTGAAGCTTGACTTCATGTATCTCTTACTTGGAATCCATGGTGGATCACCGCTAGTGGGACCCCGTTTAATGGTTCAAGTCTCTTCTCCCTTTGAATCAATCTATTTGTTTAGTGTGATTCGTTCTTTCTTCTATTTCTGTTCTTCCCTATCCCTTATTTCTTCGATCTCGTGTTTACTTATTGCTTTCGTTACTTGTTATTTGCTTCCGTGATTTGACCCTCATCAGCATCGCATGTGATGGGCACATAGTTTGACGCTCAAATTGAGAGAATTCTTAATCATAGGATCCTTGGCATGAGTAAGAAGAATAGGCGGACTGAATTTCTGATTCAATAGAATGGTAAGCCCGGGACTGATGCAACTTTGGAAAAAGGGACTTCTTTGTGGCAGTTTGAAAAGGAGAACGCCCTCAACAAAGGCACCGAGTTCAGCTAGTAGGGGTGGTTTGTAAGCCCCTCGGATGGTGACTTGACCAACATTTTATTTTGCTATGCTAAGGGTTTGTGTGCGTTGCTCCTTGGCATAAGCAGATTTTGGGAAGCAATGTATAAGTCGTTCAAACTGTGGGGATTATGGGTCTAAGTGTGCAGGCTAGTGATGCGGGGCAAACCACCACCACAAGGCCCTTTACTAGAAGCCAAGCCAAAGCACTTCATGATGCTCACTTATGCTTGATTCGGAAGGGCGTTGATGATACGAGCTCCGGAGGCCATGGGAAGATCATGCATTGGAGTTCAATCTAAGAAAAGAGCCCTACGCTTTAGGGCCAGGCGGAGCGCCTGGACCCAGAAGGAGCGCCTGCTCTGTGAGGCACCTAGGCGGAGCGCCTAGCACCCAGGCGGAGCGCCCAGATGCAAGGGATGCCAGGCGGAGCGCCCAGCTCACTGACTTGGTCAGAAATTCCACCAGGCGGAGCGCCTAGTTCCGGGCGGAGCACCCAATGTGCTGAAGGCCCCAACTTTTTGTGTAAACTTACTATTTTAGCCCTAGTAGTTCTATTGTGTTTCTATCTAGCTAAGGGCTTATTAGATATTTCACAAAAATGTAAAGGAGTGCTATAAATACACTCTTTTGGCTCATTTATGTCTTCAACCTACCTTGAATATCAAACATTAATGAGAATTGCTTTAAAAAAACTCTTAACCATTTTGGCTTGAATCAATTGGATGAATCCAAGTTGCTCTTCAATCCTCCTTGATCATTCTATTTGCGAGAGCCGGGTCTCTCTTGAGGATTTTTGCTTAGCGTACGAGGGTGTATCAAGACATCGTTCCTTGATGCTACCTCGTAAGTTGTTCTTGTCGCGTCTCGCTTTTATCTTTATTTATCGCTTCTGTAGTTTTCCCCTTCTCAGTTGGTATCAGAGGAAAGCTCGGGTGTTGTTTCCACAAACCCTCATTCCTTGTTTGGTGTGTTTTTATCTTGTCTTAGTTGTTATTGATGTTCTTGTCTTGAAAATTTGAAGAAAAACCAAAAAATTTAAAAATTGAAAAATCCAAAAAATGTTTTCTAGATCTTGTTGGCTGTTGCGATTTTGTTGGTCTTAGTTATCGGGGATTGTTTGTTTAAGTATTCCCATTGATTGGGTACCATCAAAACACATTTTGGAGTTGTGAATCAAAATCTTGAAAATCAAATCTCAAAAGTTGAAAATTCACAGAATTTTCTAGAACTTGTTTGTTGTTATGAATTCTTGGATGTTTGGTATCGGAGATTGATCTATGAAGTTAACCCATCGTTTTGATACCCCCATAACATCATTTGGTGTAGCAGAGTGAAAATCAAAATTTTGAATCTTGAAATTTATGAAAATTCTTGAAGAACTTGCTCCAAATTCTTGAAACAAGCTTGTTGTTGGTTGGTTGTTAGATTAAATCATTGGGGTTTGTTTTTTATAGCATAAAACAATTTTGGGTATCATCTAAAGTTAAGAACACCTTGAAATCGTTGGAAAAATTGCTTGAAATTGTCAAAATTCTCGTGCTAGTTGAGCTGAAGCCCCAGGCCTAGGCGGACAGCCCTAGACCCAGGCGCTCCGCCCAACAAAAATTCTGCCCATTTTGCACCAAAAACAAGGCGGACCGTCCACTGCCTAGGCAGATCGCACTGAAGGGGTTCGGGTAGTTTGTTTTCCTTAGAACTTCGTGTTTGTTTGTTTCCATTGCTTCCGGTTAGTACTTTGAGAGTAACACTCCTACTTAATTAGTACTAATTCATTGAGCGATTAGAGTACTCGTGCCTAGAGGAGAGTAGACCTCAAAGAAGACTCGTAGTTAATTGTTTGCTTCAAGTGCACACTAAATAGCTTAACGTTCATCGAGTCCCATTAACTCCACTCTTCCCGAAGAATATTTGGTTCTTGTGAATTCGTTTGGTTATCGAGGAAGTTGATCAACTACGAGGAGGCCACTGATCTCAAGCTTGTGTGAGCCTACCCCAACTTGAGTGAACCCGAGCGACAATCAAAAGTGAGGGAGTGCGAGAGGACTTTTACTCTAATCTCTTGTCTTATTTTTGATTGCTTGTAGGTACATGGCGGAAGAGAAGGCAAAGAATACCATTGAGGTTCCAACCGACGTCTTGTCTAATCTATTAGCCGAGGTAAAGGCTCTCAATCTCAAAATGGAGATTATAAAAAGAGAAAGAATCCCTAGTGCCCACAAAGATGTCGGGGAAGGCACAAGTGATGATTCAATCATGAAACTGGATCAATATGCGGAGCTAGTTCGTCGATAACAGCTGAAAGATGAATCTCTTTCTCGAGAAAGGTTGTTGGGAAATCCCCAACCCTTGGGCAATCCTCAAGGTGAAGTTCCACTCATGCGGCCCGGAAGGAATATTGTACCCCTTGAGCAAGTTGATGAAGCTCAAGAAGGGGAGGGTCTCAGACTTGATGATGATTATGAAGTTCCCTATCCAAATAGGAGGGCAATGAATGGAGGCCGAGGTATAGATGGAGGTCGTGGGCGAGGTCGAGGACCTCCAAGGGTGTATGTTGGGAGGAACTTGGGACGAGAATATGAGGATGTTGATGACTACTATGGGGGCCAACCAGAGCCAAACCGTGGAGGTCGAGACAACAACCTCAATAGTGTGAAGATTACTATCCCACCTTTCAAAGGGACTGGTGATCCGGAAAAGTTCTTAGAGTGGAAGGTTCAATTGGAGCGGGTATTTGATACTAATGACATGTCGGAGGAGAAGAAAGCTACTTATGCCATTGCTTCATTTGAATCATATGCTTCCACATGGTGGGAATCCGTCAAGATGTCAAGAAGAAGAGTTGGGATGCGATTGAACATTACTTGGGAGGAATTTAAAGAGGTAATGAGTACCAAATATGTGACACCCAAGTATAGAAAAGAACAACTCAAGAGGCTATATGAGTTGAAACAAGGCTTCAAGTCCGTTGATGAGTATTTCAACGAATTTGAAAAGAATCGAATGGCCCTTGACATGGAGATCAAAGATGAAGAGCAAGCTATCATCCGATTCAGGAACGGCTTGAGCCGGGAGATTGCTTCTCAATTGAGGCTACACATCTTTCATTCTCTTGAAGATGTTTGTGATGCCATGGTTGAAGCCGAAAAGTGGCTCAAGGAAGAGAAAGCTCCTCGCTATAGGAGTACTACTTCTACTCCAACGACTCGACCCAAAGAATGGAAAAACCCGTACACAAGTGGAGCTAGTGGAAGTCATGATGTCAAGAAGAATTTTGAGAAGGCCACTCAAAGGAGCGATTTCAAAGAAGTGGGAGGTAACTCTAAAACTCAATTAAATACTCCTTCTCCTTCTTCTTTTCAATGTCACAAGTGTAAAGGCTATGGCCACTTTGCCAAAGATTGCCCCACCCAAAAAAAAATGATAATTAGGGATGATGGGTTGGTGTATGCGGAGGAGAGTGAGCTCGAGGGAGAGGTCGTTGAGGATGGTGAGGTAGTTGAGGGAGAAGCCAAGCCAAAGCACTTCATGATGCTCATTTATACTTGATTCGGAAGGGCATTGCTGATACGAGCTCCGGAGACCATTGGAATATCATGCATTGGAGTTCAATCGAAGGAAAGAGCCCTACGCTTCAGGCCAGGCGGAGCGCCTGGACCCAGGAGGAGCGCCTGCTCTGTGATGTGCCCAGGCGGAGCGCCTAGCACCAAGGCGGAGCACCCAGATGTAAGGGAAGCCAGGCGGAGCGCCTGACCAGTAGGCGGAGCGTCCAGCTCACCGACTTGGTCAGCCATTCCACCAGGCGGAGCGCCTAGTTCTGGGTAGAGCGCCCAATGTGCTGAAGGCCCCAACTTTTTGTGTAAACTTACTATTTTAGCCCTAGTTATTCTATTGTGTTTCTATCTAGCTAAAGGCTTATTAGACATTTCACAACAATGTAAAGGAGAGCTATAAATACACTGCTTAGCTCATTTATGTCTTCAACCTACCTTGAATATCAAACATTAATGAGAATTGCTCTCAAAACACTTGTAACTATTTTGGCTTGAATCAATTGGATGAATCTAAGTTGCTCTTCAATCCTTCATCATTCTATTTGCGAGAGCCGGGTGTCTCTTGAGGATAGTTGCTTAGCGTAGGTTCTACTAGACTCGAACGAGGGTGTATCAAGACATCGTTCCTTGGTGCTACCTCATAAGTTGTTCTTGTCGCGTCTCACTTTTATCTTTATTTATCGCTTCCGTAGTTTTCCCTTATCAACTAGGCACTTAGGCAAGACGATTTAGCAAGTGTCTTGAGTGTGGCAAGACAGCCTTTCATGTGTGGGCCGAAATGTGGGCAAAGACAAGGAGGGGCACACGGCACCATGACTTGGGCATGCTTGCAAATCAGCTAGGCAGCATAAGATGGCATGGCATTGACATGATCAAAGTGTGCTGATGAGCATTTGGCAAGTAATGGGCGTGCACGTGGCATCTAAAAAGAGCATGTGCGCAGCTAAGTGTCAAGACAGCTGGCTGATAGGCGCTGGCACAAAGCGTGCAAGGCACTTGAGCAGGCTGGAAGCAAGTCAGGCCTGCGAAAAATAGGCACCCATGACTTAGAACGTGGACTGAATGCTTATATAACTGCCTTGGCATGTGCCAGACATACCCCTTCCCCTTGTAATTGGCCTTGGCAACCCCTTTTTATTTATTCATTGTAAAAATATTGCAAAGACATTCAAAAACTAAGTGTAAGCCTTGACAACAAGTTCCATTGTATTATTATGGAAGTAATAATAAAAGGTTGGATTTTTACCCGTATATGCTATGTTCGTTTGTTTCTTAGTGTAATGAAATTATTTTAAGTGTAAAATATATGCAAAAAGTATGGAAGTCGCTAAGAGTTTGGTGGCTGCCGTGCAGTGTTGATTTGTGAAACATTGATCCTGTAACAGCTACCATACTAATATTTCTTGAGAGAATTTGATTACTAAAAACGAAAGGTTCAAATATTCTTGAGACTACCAAATCATTCCATGTGCGCATGACCCCTTAAGGTACTAGTTTCTCCATACGTGTGCATTACTTGTATGATGAGTCTTGTTGTATGCAATTTTTTAATATAATATTAACATTGTTAAAATAAAACTCTACGTAAATAATTATATTTGAAAGAACAAAGTGAGAATTTCTGTAAATGATTAACAAAGATCATGTATGCTGATCTATTTGTCAAGAATAAGAGGATTGACTATAGTTTGAACCAGCGAAGGTGCTCTAGTATATATACACATATTTTATTTATTACCTGATAAGACCCAAACCACAAGACCCCTCACTCGGAGCCAAGCCAAGTTGATCCAAGACACCCATCTTCATTTGGTGTGGAAGGGTATGGAAGAAGGCTCCAAGAGCGACTTGAAGACTGTGCTTTGGTGTGCCATGGATGGGGGATCACTTAGCCCACTTGGAGAGGCTTCCGGAGCACGTTTGGAGGCAAGCCAAGACGCTACAGGAGGAGGCGGACCGCCCACTCTACTAGGCGGACCGCCCCTCAAACTCTCTGAAGTTTGCACTGCACAACTAGGCGGACCGCCTGTTGTTCAGGGGCGGACCGCCTAGTCCTTCAGCACACACGGAACAGGCGGGGCGCCTACTTGGAGTAGGCTGGGCGCCTACTTTGCTGAGATGTTGCGGGATTCCTAGTTTATTTGCTATGTTTTGGACAAGTTTAGCCCTACGAGGCCTTTATTGTTTAAACCCACTTTAGGGGTATTTTTGAGCTTTCATAACATGTAAGTGAAGTCTATAAATACTTCACAAACATCCTTCAAACCTTAGCACCTTACACTTTGATGATTATTGATTGAATGAAAATAGAGTTGAACTCTTGGAAACACCTTTGTCTCTTGGTTGCTTGAATTCACTAGTGTAACCTAGTTGAGTCTTGAACCGCTAACCCGACCATTCGACTTGCGAGTCCAGTGTTGTCTCGAGGGTCGTTGCATAGTGTAGGTCCTCCTTGACGCCGATTCGAGGGTATCTCGGGACGAGTTCCCCGTGGTTACTTCGAAGGGAGTTCGAGAAGTGTCTCGCTCTTCTATCTTTTTGTTCCGCGTATTTGATTCCTATCATCTTGGTATCAGAGCAAGGCTCGGGTATCGTTTCTACGAACCCCCGACCCTTGATTCTTCGTGCCTAGGTTAGTTTCGTTTTTAGGTTCTTGTTTATTGCTTTTGAAAAGAAGAAAAACTACAAAAAAATTGAAAAGAAGAAAAAAACATCAAAAATTTTTGATCATAGATTCTTGGATTGTTGCATTCGTTGTTTGATTGTTATTGGGGTTTGTTCCTTATTGGAAACCCGTTCTTTTGGTACCCTAAACACTCGATTTAGAGTTGAAACACAAGAATTGGAATTTTGAATCCCTTGAAAGATTGAAAAGATTGAAACCCTAGCTATAACATGGTAGATTGTTGAATTTTGAATGGGGTTTGATTAAATTGATTGGGGTTCGTACCTTGTGATTGAAACAACATTGGGGTACCTTTGAATTGCTAAAACAACATTGGAATCGTTGGATTTTTGGGTGCAAAGGCCAAGGAAAACGTTGTAGAAAATTGCTGAAATTTGCAGTAGGCGGACCGCCCGAAAAGGAGGCGGGGCGCCTACCCAACTCTCTGAAGTTCAGAGGCGGGGCGCCTACTAAACAGGCGGACCGCCCACTTCTGTTGAGTGTGGTTTCGGGTAGTTTCTTCTAGGTTTTCGTGTTTTGTTGATTGCATCGCATCTAGTTAGCACTTCTTTGAGTAATCTTGCCTACTTGAATTGTGCTAACCCTTCTAAGCTATTAGGAAACTCAAGCCTAGACCGGAGATTAGAACTCAAAGAAGACTCGTAGACTCTTTTGGCTCAAGTCCGCACTTAAAGAGCTATCGTTCCGATAGAGTCCTATTAACTCCACTCACCCCGGAGCTCATTGGGCTTTTGAGTTGAGTGATCAAGTTGAGGTTTACTATTCAACTTAGTGAAGCTTTTGGTTCAAGCAAGAGTGAAAAATCCACCACCCACTGTACGAGTGACCCGAGTGAAACTTGTGAGGCAGTGAGTGAGGTCGTTTTCGCTAACGTTTGTTACTTGTGCAGGTACAATGTCTACCGAAGGACAAGATTTCATAAAGGAGGCCTTGGCTAGCCTTCTCGCCAAGGTGGACCTCATGAGCGAAAGAATTGAGTCTCTTGAAAAGGGTGCCTCAAGTGCCCTAGTTGAGCAAGAGACTTCCAATGCCCAGTCGGAGAAAGGGACCCCGAGTGTCCAAGTTGAGAAAGGGACCCCGAGTGTCCAAGTTGAGGTCTCGAGTAATCCAAACTTTACCCCGGAGCAAATGAGCCTTGTCATTGATTTGTTCAGTCAACAACGGGTAAAGGAGGAACGAGAGAGAGTCGATCCAATGTTGGGCAATCCCCAACGAACGGGCATTCCCCGTATCCTAGACAACCCTCCAAGAAACATTCCACTACCACAACCCATCCGAAATGTGCAACCCCTTGGGCCAGTTGATGAAGCTCAAGAAGGGGAGGAAACTAATGATGGAGATGACATGTATGGGTTTGATGATCACTTTCAACCAAGGCGAGGTATGAATTGGGGTCGGAATGTAGATAGAAGTAGGGGCCGAGGTCGAGGGCACCCTATAGGGTATGTTGGAGGGGATGCTAGGAGAGATTATGGAGGTTATGGTGGTTATGGGGATCACTATGGGGGCCAACCGGAGCCTTTCCAAGGGGGTCGTGATAACAACAACAACCTCGATAGTGTGAAGCTCACTATTCCTTCTTTCAAAGGAAGTAGTGACCCAGTGGAGTACATAAATTGGAAATTGGCTATGGAACGAATATTTGAAACTAATGACATGCCCGAGGTGAAGAAAACCAAGTATGCAATATCTTCCTTCGAGTCTTTTGCTTCTACTTGGTGGGAGTCGGTAAAGAGGAATAGAAGGAGGACGGGAATGGCTATTAATCTTACTTGGGAAGAGTTGATTCGGGTGATGGATGAGAAATTCTTGACTAATCAATACCGGGTTGAGCAACAAAAGCGTCTCTATGAGTTGAAACAAGGTACCAATTCGGTTGGGGAATACTTCAATGAATTTGAGCAAATCCGAATGAACCTTGACATAGATGATGAAGACCATGAGATGGCCATGATCCGTTTCAAAGGGGGCTTAAACCGAGACATAGCTTCACAATTGAAGTTCCACAAATATGATGATCTCTACAAGCTATGTGAAGATGCGGTTGAAGCCGAGAAGTGGGTCAAAGAGGAGAAATCCTTCCGCTACAAGAGTAGCACTACTACTCCAACAAGCAATGCCAAGGGTTGGAAGCCTCCTACCACAAATGCAAGGTTCCCGAGTGCTAGTGGGACGAGTGGAGCCAGTGCAAGCAAGGATGTGAAGAAGCCATTTGAGAAGTACACGCCCAATGTGGGAGGTAACTCTAAAACCCAATTGAATACTCCTACTTCTTCTTCCATTCAATGTCATAAATGCAAGGGGTATGGGCACTTTTCTAAGGAGTGTCCTACAAAAAGGACCATGGTTGTTGTTGGTGAGCATGCTTATGAAAAGGAGAGTGAATCGGAGGATGAGGGAGTAGAGGGAGTAGAGGGAGATGAGGGAGTAGAGGAGGATGGTGAAGATGACACGGTGGAGAATAAGGAGCCTCATACTTTTCTAGTAGTGAGGAGAAGCTTAGGAGCTATGATTGCGGAGGATGGTGAAACATTGCAAAGGGAAAACCTCTTCCATGCTAGGTGTCGTGTTAAGGGTGTTGTGTGCTCTATGATCATTGATTCCGGGAGTTGTACTAATGTGGTGAGTCAATCCCTCATAACTCAATTGAAGATGCCTACCATGAAGCATCCCAAGCCATACCGGTTACAATGGCTTAGTGAATGTGGGGAGCTCAAGGTAGTGAAACAAGCAATGATCAAGTTTAAAATGGGAAGTTATGTTGATGAACACTTGTTCGACGTTGTGCCCATGCAAGCTTGCCACCTTCTCTTTGGAAGGCCTTGGCAATTTGACCGGCAAGTGGTTCACAATGGACGTGTTAACACTTACACGCTCCAACATGAAGGAAGGAAGTTTGTGTTGAAACCCCTAACTCCTAAACAAGTGAGTGATGACTACAATCGAATGAAGGAGTTGAGGGAAGCGGCGAAGGCCAAGTCAATCATTGAGATTAGCCCTTTGTCAAAAAACATGGTGGCAATCCCACCTTCTTCATCTACCGGTGGCATATGTGCCATGATGCAACCGGGCGAACTCTTAAGAGGTAATGATGGCAACAAGTTTCTCCTATGCTTAGTGCACAAAGGTATGATCCTTTTTCTTCTAGTCCTTTGCCTAGTGCTTTGAAAAATGTTTTGGAGAACTTTGGGGACATGTTCCCGGATGAGATGCCCGATGGCTTACCTCCCTTGAGGGGTATTGAACATCAAATTGATTTTATTCCGGGCTCTCAAATCCCAAATAAGCCGGCCTATAGAAGCAATCCCGAGGATACGAGGGAGTTGCAAAAACAAGTTGATGACTTGCTTTCAAAAGGCTTGGTGAGGGAAAGTTTGAGTCCTTGTGCCGTACCGGTCATTCTTGTCCCAAAGAAAGACGGCACTTGGAGAATGTGCGTAGATTGCCGAGCCGTGAATAAGATAACGATCAAGTATCGTCACCCTATTCCACGGCTGATATGTTGGATGAATTGAGTGGGTCGCGTGTCTTTTCTAAAATCGACCTTAGGTCCGGCTACCATCAAATCCGGATGAAACCCGGGGATGAATGGAAAACCGCATTCAAGACCAAATTCGGTCTCTATGAATTGTTGGTAATGCCCTTCGGGCTTTCCAACGCACCTAGCACTTTCATGCGACTCATGAATCATGTTTTGAAGCCTTTTATCAACAAGTTTGTCGTTGTCTATTTTGATGATATCTTGATCTATAGTAGGACAATTGATGAGCATGTTGACCACCTTAGGCAAGTGCTTGAAACCTTGAGAGCCGAAAAGCTCTATGCTAACTTCAAAAAGTGTGCCTTTGGTGTAGAGAAGGTTGTCTTTCTTGGGTTTGTAGTGAGTGCCCAAGGAGTGGAGGTGGATGAGTCTAAGGTAGAGGCCATACGTGATTGGCCTACCCCTACTACCGTGACTCAAGTGAGGAGCTTTCATGGTCTTGCTAGCTTTTATAGGCGATTTGTGAAAGACTTTAGCTCCATAGCCGCTCCACTCACCGAATTGGTCAAGAAGGACCAACCCTTTGTTTGGGGAGAGCCTCAAGAGAAGGCTTTCCAAGAGTTGAAAGGTAGGTTGAGTACCGCCCCCCTATTACAATTGCCCGACTTTGGGAAAGCATTTGAGGTTGAGTGTGATGCCTCGGGGGTGGGAATCGGTGGGGTGTTAATGCAAGATAGTAAACCCATAGCCTACTTTAGTGAAAAGTTGAAAGGGGCCTCCTTGAATTATTCTACATATGACAAGGAGTTGTATGCCCTTGTGAGAGCCCTTGCCCATTGGCAACATTACCTTTGGCCTCGTGAGTTTGTGATCAAGAGTGACCATGAGTCACTCAAGCATTTGAGAGGCCAAGAGAAGCTCAATAAGCGGCATGCCAAGTGGGTTGAATTTATTGAGTCCTTTCCCTATGTGATCCAATACAAGAAAGGGAAGGACAATGTTGTGGCGGACGCACTTTCAAGAAAGTTCGCTCTTGCCACCACTCTCACCTCTAAACTCATGGGATTCGAGAGCATCAAATTGATGTATGCTCATGATCCAAAGCTAAAAAGTGTCCATGATGCTCTAGAGAAAGGGGAGAGAGTTGCAAAGTACCAATGGTCTAATGGATTTATCTTTAAAAATGGAAGAGTGTGCATACCCGAGTCCTCATGGAGGGAATTGCTTGTGCAAGAGGCACATTGTGGGGGACTCATGGGTCACTTTGGTGTAAGAAAGACTTTGGCCGTTCTTCAAGAACAATTCTATTGGCCGAAGATGAGGGTGCATGTGGAGAAGTTTTGCACTAATTGCCTTGAGTGCAAGCGTGCCAAATCCAAGTCCCACCCTCATGGGTTATACACCCCACTCCCCATACCTACTAGTCCGTGGTTGGATATATCAATGGACTTTGTCATGGGATTACCAAGGACTAGGGGGGGCCACGATAGCATCTTTGTTGTTGTGGACAGGTTCTCAAAGATGGCTCATTTCATTCCGTGCAAAAAATGTGATGACGCCCAACATGTAGCTTCCTTGTTTGTTGAAAATGTTTTGAAGCTACATGGTGTGCCTCAAACTATAGTGAGTGATAGGGACGCTAAGTTCCTAAGCCATTTTTGGCGAAGTTTATGGGGTGCTTTAGGCACCAAGCTCTTGTTTTCTACGTCCCACCACCCACAAACCGATGGTCAAACCGAAGTGGTAAACCGAACCTTGGGTGCTCTTCTTAGGGCCATGACCCGAGGTAAGGCCGGGACGTGGATTGATAGGTTGCCTATGATGGAGTTTGCCTACAATCGTACATTGCATAACGCTATTGGCATGACTCCTTTTGAATGTGTTTATGGTTTTAACCCCTTGATTCCCCTTGATCTAACCCCTTTGCCAAGGGAAATGGTTGTTAATTTTGAAGGTAAAGCTAGAGCCAAGGCTTTGGTTGAACTACATGCAAAGGCGAAGAAGAACTTGGAGGAATCTTATGCTAAGGTTGCCGCCAAGAAGAACAAAGGACGCAAGAAGGTGGAACTCAAGAAGGGTGATTATGTGTGGGTGCACTTCCGGAAAGAAAGGTTTCCAAACCTTAGGAAAGGGAAGTTGGCACCCCGGGGAGATGGCCCTTTCCAAGTGCTCTCGAAGATCAACAACAATGCCTATGTGGTCGACTTGCCAAGTGAGTATCAAGTTTCTAATACTTTCAATGTTAGTGACTTGGTTCCTTTGAATGTAGGTAATGAAGAGGTCGTGAATGATGATGGAGAGGTCGTGAATGATGAGGAAGAGGTCGTGAATGATGCTTCGATTTCGAGGACGAAATCCTCTCAAGAAGGGGAGGATGATAAGACCCAAACCACAAGACCCCTCACTCGGAGCCAAGCCAAGTTGATCCAAGACACCCATCTTCATTTGGTGTGGAAGGGTATGGAAGAAGGCTCCAAGAGCGACTTGAAGACTGTGCTTTGGTGTGCCATGGATGGGGGATCACTTAGCCCACTTGGAGAGGCTTCCGGAGCACGTTTGGAGGCAAGCCAAGACGCTACAGGAGGAGACGGACCGCCCACTCTACTAGGCGGACCGCCCCTCAAACTCTCTGAAGTTTGCACTGCACAACTAGGCGGACCGCCTGTTGTTCAGGGGCGGACCGCCTAGTCCTTCAGCACACACGGAACAGGCGGGGCGCCTACTTGGAGTAGGCTGGGCGCCTACTTTGCTGAGATGTTGCGGGATTCCTAGTTTATTTGCTATGTTTTGGACAAGTTTAGCCCTACGAGGCCTTTATTGTTTAAACCCACTTTAGGGGTATTTTTGAGCTTTCATAACATGTAAGTGAAGTCTATAAATACTTCACAAACATCCTTCAAACCTTAGCACCTTACACTTTGATGATTATTGATTGAATGAAAATAGAGTTGAACTCTTGGAAACACCTTTGTCTCTTGGTTGCTTGAATTCACTAGTGTAACCTAGTTGAGTCTTGAACCGCTAACCCGACCATTCGACTTGCGAGTCCAGTGTTGTCTCGAGGGTCGTTGCATAGTGTAGGTCCTCCTTGACGCCGATTCGAGGGTATCTCGGGACGAGTTCCCCGTGGTTACTTCGAAGGGAGTTCGAGAAGTGTCTCGCTCTTCTATCTTTTTGTTCCGCGTATTTGATTCCTATCATCACCCCGTTTTGATCTTATGAGGTATAAACAAGTAACGAAGCGTCTCTCACCTAACACTTCCTTATAGACTATATTCATGGTATATATTCCTTTCATCCATTTTGCTTGCTCTGTGATGACCAATATTGGTAGATATAAGCCAATATTGGGATTATTTGACCTTGTACTTTATTTATCATTTGCAAAATACGTATATTGAATTATCTTCAAACAAGTTGCAAAAAGACATCCTTTCTTTTTAAGGGGGAGAAAGTTGAATAACTGATGTTAACACATACTTGGGAGCAAATTTACTATTTATAATTTCTGCACGTATGACATTGTTGTTAAACTCGTTATTAACATCTGCCTACCGTTACATTAGTCATCTGAAAGGTCTAAAGTTCCAGTACTAGTAATGGCCAACTTCTCATGAAGGATTTTGACAGGTCGATGACCGTCGATGCTCCAATAATACTTCAATGGAATTGGTCGTAACAAAAATAACTTTTATTTTCTATTTTTAGTCATCACAAAGCAAGCGAAACGGATGAAATGAACATATACCATGAATGTAGTCTATAAGGAAGGAGAGCCTTGGAGCAACGGCTAAAAATTGTCTTCGTGTGACTTATAGGTCACGGATTCAAATTGTAGAAACAGCTACTAAAGCTTAAACTTGGTTAGACTGCATACATCATACCTCTTGGGTTGCTGTCCTTCCCCAGACCCTGCATGAATGCGGGATACTTTGTGCACTGGGCTGTCTTTTTTTTCCTACAGATGGTCGGTCAGATTGCTTCCTGCTATATTTCGTGTACCTAAGTTTTCGATGAATGTGGTCAGAGAAGCAGTCGACATAAACTCAGAAATATTTTGACTAATTTTTTAACGGCCATTGTCAGAAAATATTTTTGGTGTTTTTCTTTTCTTTGAGGATAAAGATGAGGTTGTCCTTTCAATCTAAGTTCTTTTCGTCTAATTCTTTGACTTGTTTGTCCACCTAATTATGCAATATTACTTTAATAAGATTAGTGATCAGTGAGTCATCGCCATCTTGCAACCTTTGTTACTCTCGATCAAGGCCTTTACCATTCTTCAAACTAACAACCATCAAGTATGTAGGATCTTATGTATTAATAGTGTCGGTAAAAAACATTCTTGGTGCTATAGTAACCAATGCTGTAGATATCTAACCGAGTTTCAATACTTTTTACTACTGGTAAAAAAACTTTTTAATATTTTTTCTATCCTTGTAGCTTCTATCCTAGTATTGTCGCTAACCATCTGCTGCAACAATCCCTTGATACAACCATGTCATTGTTAGGTTAAGCAAATTATGGATGATAATAACTCAAATGTTGTTTGAATCTTGCTGGCCTTTGATATTGGACCACTTTCCCTTAAGGTCAGACATTATTCTTCCATTATAATTGTCGTTGATGTGATGGTCTCCATCACTATCCACCTTGGTTGTCGATATAATTCACATTCCCATCGTAGATTTGTTGAGCATACTACCATAATTCTATGGAGTATAAGTCTTAATAGCAAAAGGACCACACAGACATCCATCAGTAGCATCAACAATATGTTATTGCTTGGTCACAAACTCATCATTCTCTTTGTAATAAGAGTCATATGTGTCATTATTGTGGCTATTTGCTCAACGACCATCATGGGGATTCACTTCCAAAACTGTGGACACGTGGGGTAAAGGCAGCATCCCTAGTCTCCCAATAATCATTCTCTACAATACTTTCCAGAAGATCTTGTGCATTTAAAAATTAACTTCTTCTTCATGAAACACTAACCTACAGATGCATCAACATATAGTTTTAAACTCAGGTTATAAAATCTCAACCAAACATCTATTTAGAATTTTTTTTTTTTTGTGTAGCCACTTAATTAGAAGCTCCTTAAATCTATCTCAATCTTCTAGTAGTGTTTCCAAAGGAATCTACTTAGAATTGCAGAATATCATCACTCAGCTTGGAAATCTCTTTTGGTGCGAAGAAATTTATCAAGAACTATTTAGCTAACTCATCCGATATAGTGATCGAGTTGTTGGGAAGTAAATGTAGCCCAGCCTTTGCTTTAGCAATCAATGAAAATGTAAATAAAATTTTGCTTGTGCCATTTTGGTTAAGCCTTTGCTTTCCCAATCATCCTTTTGCTTTGGAGTGGTTCAAACTCATACACTACAACAAATAAGCCTTTTAGCGGTATTTTATTAGCGGCAATAACCTAATTGTTGCTAAAGAACCTTCATAAGTACAATAAGCAGGGCCTTTTAACGCCAATGAGCAGAAATGACCATTAAATATATCTAATAAAAGAAAAATTCTATCAGTTCCACCAATTTCTTATTTCATACCCAAACTAGTTTGGAAAACCTAGGGAAAATATTTGCGATCTCATTTCTCTACGTCGCCGCTCGCCATCGCCTCTCGGCTCTCACCGTCGCCGCCCCCTCTCGGCTCTCACCGTCTCCTCTCGCCGCCACATTTCACGGTTGCCACTCGCCGTTGCCTTTCACCGTCGCTGCTCGCCGTTGCCTCTCACCGCCGCCGACCACATTCCCAGGTAAAGCTCTCATTCCTACAAACATATATACTTCAAACACCTAAATTCTGCTTTTCTCTTTTTGATCTTCTTGTGATTCCACTCCGTGACTCCATTTGATTACTGTTCTATTAAATGCAATTTTTCTCATTTAAATTCATTAAGTCGGGTTTATTAAGAGCTTGAATTGCCCTAGTTTCTGCCACCCCGTGAGGTTGATTGTTCTCATTGCTTTGTGATAACCTAGTAGTTAATTGTTGGATTTATAAATGAATTAGTTAGAAAGAGTAGTATGAGTTGAAGTACTTATTTCAATGTATTTTGGCAACCCTGAAAATTTCGAGTGCACACAATGTCTGACTTTGCACGAGCATAGAGCCCCATATATAATGAAACTAAATATGATTAAAACATGAAAATTATAGATTCATACATCTAATTTATGACGCTTCAAACGCTTTGTCAATCGAAGCTCTGTACAAAAAGTTATGACCTTTTTACTAAAGAGTGGCAGAGTGGTTGTCGCGCGCCTAGAGTATAAAATAAATAAATACGAGCATAGATAAATTGAAATTTTGAAATTTCAGTCTTCATTTTAGATATGCAATTATTCTATCTCCTCATTTTTTAAATATTTGTGTTTTGTGGATGTGTCATTTGTTGTTATCAGTAGTGAAGTAGAGAAAGAGCAAGCCATTGAACGGTCTGCTCTATCAGTTGGCAATTGGTGTTTTCATACTGTAGATAGTTTTATTTATGTAGTTTGATCTTATTGGAAGGTACTTACTGCCTTCCATAATCTAGTAGAAATCAAGTGTCTCTAGTAATTACCTTCTTAATGTATTGTTTTATATAGAAATCATCAGATTACATATCGTAAAGTGCACTAAAATGATGCATACAAAGCAATCTAATTGAGAAGATGACTCTTCTTCTTCTTTACATTGAGTTAGTTTGGAATTGAATAATTTACCTATCTACTAACCTTGTTTGTTAAATACATCATGGTGGTTTAGAGATGGAAGTAGAGTTCTTCGTTGTCCTGAGTTTAAGAGTTGGAGTTACCATCTATCCGTATTTAGTAAGTCACTCACCACTTTGGGCAGGTCAATTTGTAAGCTAATGATCGTAGTATATGTCCACTTGTGGCTAAAGGAGGCTTAGTTTATATGTTGTAGCTTCAGGTTAGTAGTGTTGCACTTTAACCCCATCTAATTCACTAAGCTACTTTTAAAAGTTCTACATGTGCAGTCATGGGAAAAGTTGACAGGTGAGGTGAATTTTAGCATGGTCATGTCACTTCATAACTGTAGCACCTGAGTATCAGAGGCTGCAATTGGCAAATGAATTGATGTATACTCTCATCACTTTAGTGTTCACCCTTTTTGGTTGTGATGGACTGATGGTGCAGTTTTTGTTTGTTTATTTTGATGATGCAGGATGAGGAAACTGGAGTTTGGTATCAGCACAGAGGGTGAGACATCAAGATTCCTTGTATGATTACATTGAAGACGGTGCTAATAAAGTATATATAGATATATCTATTTGAATGATGTTATGAATATAACAGGTTGGTATACCTATCGCTAGAGGAAAATTCTTTCTTCCCAGATAACTTGCCTGGCTCAATCATACCACCTAGCAAATGTCCACCAGTATCTATCTTGACTAATAATGAATCTTTATGATGTCCTTTTTTCACTAATTTCAGTTATAGGTTGTGCATCCAGTAGCAGACTTCATCAATGTAACTGAAAAGATATTGGATGTTTATCTGAATCAATTACTTCCACTATTCTGTACTCAGGCTGATGAAGGAAACTATGCAACTACTGTTGCCTATGATATTCAGTTACTGCAGGTAACTATACTTTTACATGTTTGTTTGCTCATTGTAAATGGATCAATTTGAAACTGAATCAATGTTCTGTCAGATACTTTTTCCTAGAAAATATTTACCACCACATCTGGTGTTTATATAAAACCATAAACATTTGACCTAGCATCTCTCATATGTAGATATAAGATTAAGCATTTATGTGAGTGTTGGAAGGCATATATTCATATATTTGGCTGACTTGAATAAATATACTTACAAGCTGAAGTGAAATATATATTTTTTTTCTTCTTGGAAGGCACTCTCTAGAAGGATTCACTATGGAAAATTTGTTGTTGAGGTTAAATTCAGGGATTGCACTGATGAGTATACACCACTTATTCTTGCTCAGGTATGCAATGACATATATAAATGATATTCTAGTTCACTAGCCTTTTGTTATTCCGTTTATCCAATTTTGGATGACCGATTTTTAGAGTCAAATTTACTTTTGATTGTACTAAATAAAATTTTGCAAAAGGGAATTATTTGAAAAAGGAATTATTTGATCAAAGTCTTTAATTATTTGATCCCTTACTAGTTTTGCGTTTATATGACGAATGGATAATGCCCTTGACTTAACATGTCGAAGTTGAGTATCTTCTCTGGCGTCTAGGTGAATAATAAGTGTTCAAGTCATTTCAGCTTTATCCTTGGATTTCCACAAATTTTGCATCTTTATACTAGTTTATTTAGCTTGATTTCAAGAAAAAATCTACACAGTGTTTGAGAGTGATATTATTCCTAGAAATTGGTGTTAATCTTTTGTTATTTGGCATTATCACAGACTCAGAAGGAGAGTCTAGATTAAGAATATCTGGACTGGAGATCTACAATGAAAATGTAAGGGACCTATTGAATTTTGAATATGGTCGCAGCCTCAAGCTTACTTGATGATTAAGATGTACATAAGCTAAAATTAATCTTAAAATTTTATAGCTTTCTCTCCTTGTCAAAAAAGGAAAAAGAAAAAGGAAATATAGAAACAAGTGAATTATCATTCTTAAATCTGAACATTTGTAGAAGAAACATCAACCAATGAACATCTCAGACATTTGATTAGTCTGTGAGGGTAAATTTTGATTCTTTCAATGTGAAATAGCTTTGGTTTCTTCTGTTAGTTTTTCCAGTCTAGCCTTTTCCTTCATGAACAATCATTCTTAATCTGCAGCTCAAAGGACATAAGTCGCTAAGCTGTTGGTCGCCGGTTGCCACGAAGTCCAGCAATAGAGGTACTTGAGTAATCTATTAAGCTTTAATCTTTCCCAGTACGATACATGATTTTGGTTTACTTCGGTATATTGAAAAAATTTAGGAGCATGAAAGAGCTCCTATGATAGTTTAGGAGAGAAATCAATCTATCTTCAATATGATACATGCTAGCATTTGTTTCATAGAATTTGTTATAATGATACTACATGGACCTCTGATCTTATAAACACACATTTTAATTTGACTAAGTTCTGCGTTCATTGCTTAATATTTGCTTGCTATGTCCAGACTGTATTTAGCCGGTAGCAGTGAAGATTATGATGAGAATGCTAAATATCAAGTTGTTCAGCAGAGAGGATGATTTAAAATTACCTCTGTGAATGTCAATTTGGAAAGGTGAATGAGTTTTAATTCGTTTAATTTACTGCTATCATTTTGGATTGGCTCTCTTACATTTAAATAGATGCATTTTATTTGTAAGTGCGAAATGCAGGAACCTAGACGGATATTTGGCTCGGGTCACGCAAAGATAGCTGTCAAGAGTATCATTTTGTTTATAAGCGAACCAGAAGATCAGAAATTGGATGTGTATAAGCCAGCCACTATGCCAATTGCCACATCTTCTCTAGGGAGAAAAAAATCGCTATATGTGTAGTAGTCTTGTACATGATACTGGCATCTTTTAGGAGTTTCTAATTGAGCTGGGATGTTAAATTTTGATGCTTCTTGTTTTAAGTGAATGTTGTTTTGAGTTTGATAATTTTTTTTGTAAGTGGGGTGCATTCATTTAGAAGAGCGCCTTCAAAAACTAATTGCTCTTGTAATTTTTGTATTTGATGTTATATAAAACTGCTTGATTAAATATATAGATTATTGTGAATTCGTATCCAATTTAGTCGGCATTATAGATGCCTCTAAAACATACCAATTATTGTGTGTTACCGGCAATAAATAAAGCCACAAAACATGAGAGATGACATATTTATAAGACAATTTTAATGGCTATAGCAATTGCCACTAAATAAATGCCGCTAAAAGTAATTATTTTTAGTGGCAATAAAATGAGTCTTTACCAGCACTTGGCATAAATGCCGCTAAAGGTTTTAGCGACACTGGATCTAATGGCATTTAAGCAATTGCCGGTAGATATTTTAGCGGTAATTTTTATTGCCGCTAAAAGTAAAATCTATTGCCGCTAAAAGCTTCTTTTGGTGTAGTGATACGAAATTCTTCAAGTGCTGTTGCGGATCTTCGAGATCATCACCTGAAAATTGCTCTTTATTGTAGAGCAGGTTCAGCATGAATTTGGTGTCTAGGAAGTTTTCAGCCACAATGCTGGGGATCTAGATGGTAGTAGCTAGATTTTTTGTGACTGGTCGTGCCTATTCATGTGTGGTCTTTTCCTCTTCATGCCAATTGAGTTTTAGCTTCTAGTTATTAAATCTTGACAAGGTTGTTATTTTTGTTTGACTGTTTCAGAGTTTGCAAGGTGTGTTCCATCTCAGTGTCTTCAACAAATAATTCCTTAAACTCTGGATGAGTTTAAGAATAAACTTGTATCACAGTGAAGCCAAAAAAAAATGATTAAACAATGAAAGATAAATAATTACTTAGAAAATGACTAAGAATCATTGGAATATGACTTGAATTTAAAAGTCTATGATAAAATCCTATGGGAGCAACTTCAATTTTTAACTTTACGTTTTTGCTAAGTTTCCATTCAAGCAGCTTCAGGAATTTAATATATTTATTTTTGTTTACAAACTAAGAAAAATAAACAAGTAAATATTTGCAAGTAAATAAAGGATAAGAGACAATTTCAGAAGTAAAAGACATAGAGTAATGACTTCCCAAATGATTTAGATGATGCACCGATCTCATGCTCACATGATTATTTCTAGTACTTTTCAATTAAAGGAAGCATCGATCTCATACTACTCTTTTGAGTTAGTCGAAGTTTGTTATATGGACTACCTACAAATATCACGATAAACACGAGTTATACCTAAGTCACTATGTACAATTGCCCTCACTATTTTTTTTAAGTTTAAGACAAGTATCATCATTCAATTAACCCAATCTGAAAATCTTTTTTCAAGTTATCTGAAGAACAAAAGGTCATTCATTTGAGAGCACTTCAATTAAAAGAAATAAAAAAAATGTGTTGAATGAATGTGAATATTAGTTCAAGATCAATTAAATAAGAAAAAATAGATAATTGCATCCGACAACAGCTCTAACACGTCTTAGATAAGGTAATTTAGAAGCTCATAATAAGAAAAAAGTTAAGAAAAATCGTAGAACTGGTGTCTCCATTTCTCTAGCCTTCCTCTTGATCTCCTTAGGCCAAAAAAGTCCCTTAAAATTATGTTTAGGATATTTTATGCCATGTATGAACACCAAAAGCTGAAAACTCATTTTCTAAAGCTAGACATAATTCGAATTTATGAAAAGGCTTTGCGTAACGCAGGGCGCGATACTCGGCATGCCGAAGAGCACTAGATGGTGGCTCACATTGTTTTGCAAAAGATCTATTAGCCTTGTCCACAACCTTTTCGTGTTGCTTGGTGTTGTTGTTTATGTAGTGCGCAAGCTTGTTCCCTATTTTTTTCCTCTTCTTGATTTAAGTCCCTTCATTCCTCATTTTCTTTGAGTCTCTGGCTTTTTATTCACACTTCAAAGCTCCGATTTGTCCATTCTTGATCTGAATCACTTGTATTGCTCCAAATTCCATTCCTACACACATAAACTCATGTAATAAGGAAAAATAGTCAAATTCAAACTGATACTACAATTAAAGTATGTAAACATGCATTTTTCTAAATGTCAAACATACCCGTAAATAATATTCTACAAAGACACTGTTCCATGACCAACTAGGACTTATTATCACGATAAAAAATGGGTTCAATGATTGCATTTACTAGTTTTTACCGTTGAGTGAACTAATTCATAAAGCCTTGATGCCATCCAAATTGCTTAGAGACCATTCACTCGAAGTCAAGCCAAGGAGATCCAAGATGCTCACTTATACTTGGTTTGGAAAGGTTTTGATGATACGAGCTTCGGAGATGACTTAAAGATCATGCATTTGAGCTCAATTGAAGGAGGGAAGCCTACGCATCAGGGCCAGCCGGAGCGCCTAGACCTAGGAGGAGCGCCTAGCTCCTTGATCAGTGAGGCAACTAGGAGGTGCGCCGAAGAAGCTAGGCAAAGCGCCTGGCCTCAAAGCCAACCATGCAGAGTGCCTGACCAACCAGGCGGAGCGCCCAGCCTCTTGGTCAGTAGCTCCACCAGGCGGAGCGCCCAGGACTAGGCCGAGCGACTACTATGCTGAAATTCCCAACTTTTTGGGTGAACTTCCTATTTTTGCCCTAAGTATTCTATTGTAGGTTGAGGGCTTTTTAGACAATTCATATCTTATAAAAGGGTGCTATAAATACACCCTTCATCATTCAATGCCATTAGCCTACTTCGAATACACAACATTGATGAGAAACACTCTCTCTAAACCTTGTAATTTTGGCTTGAAATCAATTGGAAGAATCCAAGTTGAACTTTAATCCTCTTTGATCATTCTATTTGCAAGGGCCGGGTGTCTCTTGAGGATAGTTTTATAGCGCAGGTTTTACTTGACTCGAGCAAGGGTGTATCGAAATATCATTCTTCTGTGCTACCTCGTAAGTTGTTTAAGTTGTGTCTCGCGTTATCTTTATTTTTATCGCTTTCGTGTTTGTATTGACTCAGATGGTATCAGAGCAAGGCTCGGGTTTTGTTCTTACAAACCCTCGTTCTTGTTCATCGTGCCTAGTATCTTTGTTCATGTTGTTGTTTATGTTCTTGATGTTCTTACTTTGAAAAAGAAGAAAAAAATCCAAAAACTTGAAAACTACAAAAAAATTGCTGGAACTTGTTGGTTATGAAAACCCAATAAAATAAAAGTTATCGAAGATTGTTATATGATGTTAACCCGTTGTTTTGATACCCTCATTACGTCATTTGGTGTTACGATTTGAAAATCGAAATTTTGAAATCCCAAAATTCTTGAAAGCCTTGCAAAATTTGCTTCAAAGCTTGAAGCAAGTTTGTTGTTGGTTATTTGTTGTTATAAATTATTGGGGTTTGTTTGTAGTAGTTGAAAACACGTTTGGGTATCATTTGAATTGAGAAACAGCTTGAAAATGTTGGAAAATTTGGGTGCAAAAAGATCAAAATCGTGTTTTGGGCGAAGTTGAAACACAGGACTAGGCGGAGCGCCTGAGTCCTAGGTGGACCGCCTACCCAGCTCACTGCCTGACTTTCCAAGCGGAGCGCCTGACACTCTGGGCAGACCGCCCAGCCCTGTGTCGGGTCTGGGTAGTTTTATTTCGTAGGTTTTCGTATTTCTTTTGTTCCCATTGCTTCCGGCTAGTTCTTTTAGAGTAACACTTCTACTTAAATAGTACTAGTTCATTGAGCGATTAGGATACTCATGCTTAGAGGAGAGTAGAACTCAAAGAAGCCCCATAGTATAATTTTTGCTTCAAGTGTTCACCTATATAGCCTAGCGTTCATCGAGTCCCATACACTCCACTCTTTCCGAAGAATATTTGGTTCTTGTAAATTTGTTTGGTTATTAAGGAGGTTGTTCAATTACGGGGAGGCCTTGAGATCAATCTTGTGTGAACCTACCCCAACTTGAGTGTACCGGAGTGACATTCAAAGGTGAGGGAGTGAGTGAGGACTTATACTCTAATCGCTTTTCTTGTTTGTGATTGCTTGTAGGTACATGGCGGAAGAACAAGGAAAAGATACCGTTGAGGTCCCAACAAGCATCTTGGCTACTCTCTTAGTCGAGGTGAAGTCTATAAGCCTAAAGATAGAAACCCTTGAAAGTGAAAGGACCCCGAGTGTCCACAAAGATGCCGGGGAAGGCACAAGTGATGGCTCAACTGTGAGACCTGATTAATTTACCGAGCTAGCTCGTCGACAAGGGTTGAGAGAAGAAGCTCTGTTCGTGAAAGAATGTTGGGCAATACCCAACCCTTGGGCAATCCCCAAGGTAAAGTTCTACTCATGAGGCCCCGTAGAAATGTAACACCCCTTGAGCAAGTAGTTGAGGCTCAAGAAGGGGAGGGCTTAGACTTGGTGATAATTATGATGACTTTGATTGATGCAGCCCCAACACGTGCTGATCAAGTGTTCAATCCATCGAGGCCAATGACATGAAGCCAAGCCAAGCCAAGTTGTTGCACGATGTTCACATTCAATTGGCTTGGTCGGGAGAAAGCAACCGTTCCGAAGTTAAGTGGCCGAGCTCAAGATTCGAAGGCTTCATCTATAAGCTTGGGCTCGAAGAAAGGAGCGACCGAACACCCAACTGAAAACTCATCGACGCTGAAGATTAAAGAAAACAACCAACCGAAGGGAGAGCGTACGATGTCGAATATGTCGAGCTGAACAACCAAGCACCGAAGTCAAGAGCTCGAGTTTAAATGTTCGAATCAAAGTATTCGAATTCAAGTGTTCGAACAATTGACTTATTCAGACCTGCGTGGCTTGTCTTATTGGTCATCTGCAACCGATTTACTATTCTGCCCTTCGTATAGTCTATATAAACCCCATTTCATTTCATTTGTAAGGAGGTAGTTGTTAATGAATATTGAATATAGAAGTTGCTATTGTGTCCCCATTGGAGTCGAACCCCGTAATGGGAATTTATAAGAACTTTGTGTAATTCGGTTGGAATCATTTGAACAATCTTCTTCTTTGATAATTCAATTTGCAAGAAGCATGAGTTCTTTTTGAGGATTGTTGCTTAGCATAGGTGTTTCTCCTTATTTTTCATTGTTCGAACCGAGAACAGTTCCTCGGACTCATTCCAACAAAGCAAGAGATTTGTCTTGCTTCTATCTTTATTTTCTTGTTGTTTTCCGCTGTTCGGTTGCTAAGCTTCTTCTCCGATTAAGCTTGCACCATCTTGGAATTTATAAGAACTTTGTGTCATTCGGTTGGAATCGTTTGAATAATCTTCTTCTTTGGTCATTCAATTTGCAAGAAGTATGAGTTCTTCTTGAGGATTGTTGCTTAGCATAGGTGTTTCTCCTTGTTTTCCGTTGTTTGAACCGAGACCAGTTCCTCGGATTCATTCCAACGAAGCAAGAGATTTGTCTTGCTTCTATCTTTATTTTCTTATTGTTTTCCGCTGTTCGGTTGCGAAGCTTCTTCTTCGATTAAGCTTGCACCATCTTGGTATCAGAGCACGGTTTGGGCTTGTTCTTACAACCCCAATCCTGTTCGTTTTATCTCGTCGATTGTCTTTTAGTTTCAGCTTCATCCTTGTTGTTGATTATTGTTACTGATGTGTTTTATTGCGAAAAAAAAAGTAGAAAAGAAAAATTTAAAAATTTTGGTTGATTGATTGGTTGTTTAGATTAAACAACCACAGATTTTTGTTCACCATCGTCTGAGGATTCAAGCGAGCTACTGTCGTACATATTTGGTGACTAGGGTTTCTTGATGACTTTTGGACCGTTATTATCGTGGTGGTGTTTTTTAAACCCCAGTTGAGTTTTAGTTGTTCTTTGTTGAAGACTAGTGGTTATTGTTTATTTTGGGTCGAAGTTTGAATTAAAAATTTCGAAGTTCCACTGTTGAGCCACCGTCCGTACGCTGGAAACTTGTTACATTGTAACAGTGTACGGACGAAGTGAGGCTGTGTTCTTAGCTCGACTGGAAACTGATTTCATCCAACGTTAAAGCTACCGGAATGAAAAACGATCCAAAGTCTGTTAAAAAATCGTGGACAGTGAACAAAACTGTTAAAAAAATCGTGGACAGTGAACAAAGTTAAAATATGTCTGTACGACGGAATTGTTGAGTCACTGTTCCATTGAAGAAGAGGGGGTAAACTGTTACACTCAAAACCCAGGTGAAATTTTTGTCAGCTAGAAAAGGGAAAGTGGATAAGGTTAAACCCTAATCCGTACCAAAGGAGGGACCACTTTTGCCCGTACAAAACTTGGTGTGTTCGAGGATTCCAAAGGGAATCGAATGGTAGATTCTCCTAGATTTTCACTTTTATTTGTATTCAATAAATGTCGTTAGTGGATCTCTAGAGTACGTCTTTCTACTCGAGGTCGTACTAATTTGCTTGAGCTTATAGGAACTCGTGCGAGGAGTGACCGAAGTCCAAATTTCATAGAAAATTCTTTGACTTCCCGAGCGCAGTTAAATAGCGTCCGTTCCATCAAGTCAATATCAACTCACTCTTCCCAAAGGAGACAGTGTAACTTGTCAAATTCGAAAGAACTGAGAGAAGTTGATCAACCAAGGAAGTCATTGGCTACAAGTTCTTGAGTAACCAAAACCGAACCCATAAATTGAGTGGACCCGAGCGCCACCCAATAAAGGTAAGGGAGTGTGTGAGATTATTTCTAACCTTAACATTTATTTTTGTCATTGATTTGTCCAGGTACTATGGCTAGGAATTGAGGTGATGGAAAGGGTATTAAGGCGCCCGAGGTGTCGTTAGCTGATCTCATGACTGCGATATAAGGCATCAGTGCCTAGTTAAGAGGAGTGAGTGCTCGAGTAGCTAACCTTAAACAAGGGAGTGTGTTCGTGGCCTTGCCTCTGTCCGGTGCTGGAACTAGTAATTCCACTCCTATGAAACCGGAGCAATTTGCTGAGCTCTTTCGACAACAACGGTTGGAGAACGAGGCTGTTTGAAATGAAGCTATGGGAAATCCCCAAGCTGAACAACACTTGGGCAATCCCCAAGTTTCATAACACTTGGGAAATCCCCAAGCGGAACAAAAAAACTTTGGCAATCCCCAAGCTGGTCATCAACACTTGGGCATTCCCCAAGGTGATAGATTTCCACTTCCGATGGTCCGAAGACAAGTTGTGGTCGTTGATGAAGGGGTCGATGATGGAGAATTTCCTTAGGTCGAAGCTGAATATGAGCAACCTTTCGTTCAACGAAGGCAGGTTCAACGAGGTCGTGGAAATTTCCGAGGTCGAGGCCGAGGCGCAAATATTGATCGATATTTTGAGCATGAGGCTGATGACTATTATGATAAGTATGCAGAGCCGATCCGAGGTGCTCGTGAATAAAAATTGAATAGTGTGAAGATCACTATTCCACCTTTCAGAGGAACTAGTGATCCGGACCAATATCTTGATTGGAAGATTCGACTGGAAAGAATCTTCGAAACAAATGAGACGACCGAAGAGAGAAAAGCTGCACATGCTATCACTTCGTTCGAGGCATATGCGTCAACATGGTGGGAAGCTGACAAAAGGTTGAGACGAAAGAATGCTTATCCCAAGGTCACCACATGGTTGCAGTTGAAGAGAGCAATGGATGCTAAGTATGTGAATGCCAAATATCGGCAGGAACAACTACGAAAGACCTTTGAGATCAAACAAGAGTCCAAGTCGGTTGAAGAATACTATGATGAGTTCGAAAGAATTCGATTGGCTCTTGATATGGAAGAAGATGACGAGCAATCCATCATTCGATTCAAAAATGGCTTGGCTCGAGATGTGTCATCTCAATTGAGGCTGCATGTGTATAAAACTCTGGAAGATGTATTTCATGCTACCATCGAAGCTGAAAAATGGGTGAAGGACGAAAAAGCAAACCGGTATCGAGGAGTCACTACTTCAACTCCTTTGAACCGAGTTAAAGAATGGAAGAGTCCGAATCCAGCAAGTGCCAACTGTTACACCCCGTATGTCTAAAGTAACGTCTATTATTCTAATGACATGTTAAGAATGATTTAAGTGAGTTTAAAGTCATAATATGACCATTATGATGTTTATATGTTGAATGTAAATTTTGTGAAAAATCGGATTTAAGTTGCGGAAAAACCGACTAAGGAATTGCCTTGTAACGAAGCTTTTTCAGCAATTATTTCTGTATGTGATATGAGGTCTTTTGAGGACATATCATATACCAAATTGAAGGTCCTGGAGTGTAGTTTCCAAAACTTTTGACGGTTTTTTCATATAATGTCTGGATAAGATGATATGAGCATCAGAAGTCGGGCCAGAAAAAGGGACATAAGCGCAAAAGAGGACTAAAATTGAAAAGTTTTGAGTATAAAAGGGAAAAGTTATCCTCATCTCGTCATTTCTAGAAATATCAAGAGAGAAACAGTTCCTCCATGAGTCTTGAAGCAAGTTTTATGATTTTGAAGGAAGGACGCCAATCGTAACTTGAAATTGAAGATGGATTGCGTCAAAACGCTCTACGCGATTAAGGTAACGTTATGCTACCTTCAATTTCGTCTATAGCTTGAGTTTTAAAATTACTTCATGGCTAAGTAAAGTACTTCAAAGCTATGTTATAGCTTGTTTAGGCTTTATAAGGTGTGGAATTCAAAGGAAAAAGGGCTTAGAAGCAAAAAGCATCAAAGGTATGTAAGGCTAAACCTTTCTTTCGACAAGGCATCTATTTTATAGCTTTTGAAGCTTTTCTTAGTTCCAAACATGGTGTTTCTTGTTGGGTACTCGCATATCATCAAGGGAACCTTGTATATAATTAATTTGGTACTAAAATCCAAGTTGAAAGACCTCCAAATCAGCAAGACAAAACGTTTCAAAATCTAGAAAATCGTTTTTATCATTGGATAGGTGTTAGTATATTGATCATAACTCTCTGTACAAAATTAATATTTAGATGCTTTAAGAATCTACAAAACTCTAAGACATATATCTACAACTTTCATGTAGACCATGAAGTCTACAACTTTGATCTATACCTTGAAATCTATGATGCAATACAAAATAGTGGTACTGTCCAGAAATTATGTACGACCGTGGAATTGTTATGTCGTCCGGTCGTCTCATCTTGTTATCCGTTTAATTTTTTTATGTTATCAGTTTATTCGGGTACCCACTCCCGTTTATATTATAGAGATGGTTCTGTTTTTGCGGATCATCCAGTTTCAGGGAAATTCTGCCGAAATTTTTATAGAAATTCAAAGAGTTGGACAAATTTTGAGTTCTAGGTTGAGTCTGTAATTCTATCCAGAGTTTTCTTATCATTCCTTTGAGTCCATATATATAGTTTCTACATGTGTTGTGCCTCATACATGCTTATGCTTTTATTGTGATCATGTTATGTGTGATTTGGAGTCCCCCATAGAGGCTGGACATTAGATAAACAGTCCGATCGCATGTGATACTACCGGTCTTGGGGATACATCCCCTCTGGTTCATGCGGGAGTTGAAACACCTAGTGTGACCGGATGTCATTTACACACTCTGACCAGAGAGACTAGATATTACTGGCTGGGGGGGACATAGCCCATAACACCCGCCAAGTTTTCTATATACACGTATATAGCCACAGTATGCACTACTTGATTATATGTGAGGCTAGTTCAGATGTTCAGCTACCTGATTTTGGGGTGTATAGCCCATCACACCAGACAGGTACCAGTTAAGATAATAGTTCAGTTTTAGCTCAGTACCAGTTATCAGTTCTCAGTTATCAGCCACCAGTTCTTAATGTCAGTATCAGTTGACAGCTAGTATCAGTTGACAGCTATCAGTTCCAGTTTCTAATTACTAGTTATCAGTCATATTATAGTTATTTATCAGTATAGTTTAGCTCAGTCTTCAGTTCCAGATTCAGCTAGACTTCAGTTTATATTCAGATCATGTTTAGTACGTCTTCAGATTTCCAGCTACATTGCTATGCTCCAGCTCATATTTAAACATTTATATTCCAGCCTTACAGTTTTATTTAGCTATGATTTATTATATGCTCAGGCCTTACATAGTTTGTACATATCGTACTCATGCCCTTTTTTTTGGGGCGCTGCATACAGAGAGATCAGGCCTTGAGCCATGTTAGTAGGCTATCTTCCAGTTGTTGGAGTCACTCCGTCTCTTCCAGAGTATACTACTTTTGGTATGTTGTACTGATACGGGGCAAATCGAGCCAAGACACTTTCCAACATGTACCAAGCTTAAAGGATGCAAAGGAATAGAAGTCAAGAGCATTGGGAGTGAATTGAAGACGTAACGGGAAGCTAGCAGCCCAGGCGCCCCGCCTAGAGCAACCAGGCGCTCCGCCTAGCTAGGCAGGCCACCAGGCACTCCGCCCAGCCTTGGGGCGCTCCGCCCAGGGCCCCTCACTGGACAATTTGGCAGGCGCTCCGCCCCAAAAGCTGAGACACGGAATTTTTTAGTGTGTTATGTCTATTTTGACCCTACATGGTCTTTTATCTTTAAGCCTAAGTGTGGGCACTCTAGACCTTTTACTTAGTGCCTAAAAACCTTTATAAATAGCTAGATAGCTTATTTTATTCCTTAGCTTATGTTGAATGATGAATAAATTTTGTAAAGAGTGGAACCCACTCTTTGGGTTTATGAAAACCAACCTTGTTTGGGATTTGACTTCTACTAGTGGATTCTAGTTGAATATCGACCCTGCCCGATCATTCTACTTGCGGGTCCTAGTTGACTCGACGGTAGTTGCTTAACGAAGGTGTTGCTTGGCGACCTCCCGAGGTGTATTGGAACTAGTTCTCCGGTGCTACTTGGGATTTTGTTCGAGCTACGTCTCGTTCTTTATCTTGTTTTACTTTCCGCGTTTTTGATCCTTATCAGTTTGGCATTAGAGCAAGGCTCGGGTTTTATTTTTACAAACCCCCGACCCTTGGTTCTTCGTGCCTAGTATCTTTTCTTTTAGTTTTCTTGTTGTTGAAGTTATTGAAAGAAGAAAAATAAAAAAAAATTAAAAAAGTGAAAATTCAAAAATTGGTCATAACTTTTTGGTGTGTTTGATTCTTGTTATGGGTGTTATAGATTATTGATCCTTGTTGAAAACCCGTTGTTTGGGTACCAAAAACACGAGGTTTGGATTGGAATTGAGAAATTTTGAATTTGAAAACCCCAAAATTGATAAACCCTTCCAAAATCCTTGTTCTTGATGATTTGTGGTCGATTCATGGGTTGGATGGTTGTTGATTGTTGAATTGATTGTAGGGGTTTGTTTTTCATTGAAAAAAAATGATTTGAAACAAATTTCATGTGAATCGGAGTTGTATAACATCAAAAGTGAAGAATCAAAACCCACTTTGAACACTTCTTGAAAAACCTTTGTTAAACCTTTGATTGATGATTGTTCATTGTTTGTTGGGTGTTTTGATGTGAAAATCATTGGGGTTTGAAGATATTATCATTATACAACTTTGGGTACCTCGGATTTGTGCGAAATATGGTGAAATCAGACCAAAATTTGGCTTGAAATCGAAGAAAATCGGAGTTGGAAAAGCAGGGGCCCGACCCCCAGGCGCTCTGCCCAGCCCTAGGGCACCCCGCCTGACCCCTCCCCCACTGGTTGTTGAGTAGGCACTCCGCCTGCGTAGGGGCGCTCCGCCCTTCCCACAGGCGCTCCGCCTAGACCTGAAGGTGTGAGATTCGGGTAGTTTTTCCTAGGTTTTCCTATTTCTTTGTTGATTAACTTCTAATTAGTGCTTATCTAAGTATCTTTCCTACTTAATTAGCACTAATCCTTTATTGCTATTAGGAAATTCGTGCCTTAGTTGGAGAGTAGAACTCCAAGAAGAATCGTAGAATCTTTTGACTTAAGTCCTTACTTTAAAGTGCTTATCGTTTATTGAGTCACATTAACTCCACTCACCCCGGAGTAAACTTGACTTGTGATTTGAGTGATTGAGTTGTGGATTGTTGTTCAACTATTTGAAGCTATAGAAGTCAAGTTCGAGTGAAATATCCACCACCTCTATATGAGTGAACCGAGTGAAACACAAGTGAGGGAGTGAGTGAGGTGATTTCACTAACGTTTGTTCATCTTGTAGGTATAATGGCTAATAAAGGGAATGAAACCATCAAGGATATGTTTGCTACCCTCATGTCCAAGATGGAGGATATAAAATTGAGAGTTGAGGCCGTTAAAAGAAGGACCCCGAGTGTCCAAGTTGAGAAAGGGACCCTGAGTGTCCAAGTTGAGAAGGGGACCCCGAGTGTCCACCTTGACACCGGTGAAGGTACGAGTAGCACAACCTTTACCCCGGAACAAGTTATTGAGTTGCTTTGGCAACAAAAGGAAAAAGATGAAATTGCTAAAAGAGAGCAAGTGTTGGGCAATCCCCAATGAGTGGGCATTCCCCACCTGTTGGGCAATCCCCACCTTTTGGGCAATCCCCAAAGGAATGTTACACTTCCAAGGGCCATTCGAAATGTTCTACCTCTTGAGCAAGTTGATGAAGAGGAGGATACGGTTAAGGAAGGTGATCCTCATGCTTCCCTTGTGGTGAGGAGAAGTTTAGGTGCTATGGTTGTGGAGGATAATGAACATGCACAACGAGAAAACCTCTTCCATGCTAGATGTCAAGTCATGGGTGTTGTTTGTTCCATCATTATTGACTCGGGAAGTTGTGCAAATGTTGTTAGTCAAACACTAGTTACCCAATTGAAATTACCCACTTTGAAACACCCCAATCCTTATCGCTTGCAATGGCTTAGTGAGTGTGGGGAACTAAAGGTGGTGAAGCGAGTAATGATTAAGTTCAAAATGGGAAACTATGTGGATGAACACATGTTTGACGTAGTGCCTATGCAAGCTTGCCATTTGTTGTTTGGTAGGCCTTGGCAATTTGATAGACATGTGATGCATGAAGGCCGTACCAACACTTACACGGTCAAGCATGAAGGAAAGAAGTTTGTGCTCAAACATTTGTCGCCCAAGCAAGTTAGTGAAGACTACAAGCGTATGAGGGAATTGAGGGAGGCGGCTAAAGCTAAGCCACCCATGGTAATTGTGCCCGAAGTGAACAATCTTATTGTCTTACCATTACATGAAGAAAGTGAGAGTCACTCTACTCCAAATGATGTTAATCTTGAGTCTCATGTACTTGAAATTGAGAGACAAAAGAAAGAGAGAAGTGAGGGAGTACCCGGTGACAATCCTAGAGAGGAAAAAGGAGAGGATTTGAGGAGTGATGTGAATGGATTGTCACCACAAACTACACTTAACCTTGAGGTAAAATTGAGAGAGAAGAGAGGTGAAGAAAGAAAAATTGAGAGTGAGAGCACCCATTGTTCTGACAATCCTTCATCTTCTACTTTTTCTTGTGTTAGCTCATGTGTAGGTACATTTGAAGACAAGCCATTGGAGCCTCAACCATATGCTCGGAAGGAAAGACAAGAGGAGGAAAATTTTCAAAGTAAGCTTCATGAAGAAGGAGTTGCACATGGAACTTCAAGCCTTGTGAGCGATCAAGGAAGTACTACAAATGTAAGTGTTGCTTCATCTTTTCATGAGCCTACTAGCCATTTGTCTTGTGATGACTCAACACTAGTTGGTACTTGTGATGCATCTAGTGAATATGCCACTAGTGAAGAGTCTAGTAGTCAACTTGAGTGTGATTGTACAACACTAGTTGAGAGAGATGCCATGCCACATCATGATGTGAGCCCATTGTTCATTGAACCTCTCCCTAGTGTAGATTTGATAGTTGACAATGATGGCGGCCTTTGCTATGACACATCACCAAACTTTGACCAAAGGGATAATGGGATAGTTGATCACACCCTTATTGATATGCTTCTATTTGGTGGACCAATATGTTGTGGTGAGGATAGTGACCTTGAGGAGTCCAAATTGCATGAATTGGACAAGGTTGTCTATGATGACTCCTCAAGTGAACCTAGTCTTGATAACTTGTCTATGTTTGATCATGGTATTGAGATGCATGCTTTTACTAATCCGTTGTTTGAAGGCATCCTCATTAGTGGTAAAGACTTGTATCGGGCTAGGGTGGGTAGTAAAATCGAGCCTTCATGGTGTGAAGGGTTTGACTCCTTAGGCAACCCATTGGGTGAGAACTTGGGTGAAGTAAATAACTCTCTGAGTGACCCTACTATTGCTTGTTTGGGTTATGATGAAGAAGAGGCCATTATCAATACATTTCTTGATAGTTTGTCTTGTGGGAAGGGTTGCTTAGGTGATGAAATTGGAGGTGAAAAGGAATCCCTTAGTGTGAGTAAGTATGCTCTAAAGAAGGGGAGTGGAGTACTTGATACCACTTGTAGGTTGGGTTATTTGACTCACTCCATTCCACATGTTGATCACACTTCGAGGAGGGATTGGTTTGTTGATCTTGAGCTTAAGGCTCAAGGGGATTTTGATAGCTTGATCTTGCACTTTCCATGTCCCCATGACCTATTTGCTCATTATTGTGTTGAGTGCATATTTTCATTGAACCAAGTACTTGATGATCTCATTGGAGATTTGATATTTGTGCTTATTATTGATGCTCGGTTATACCATAGGAGTGTGTTTTCCACACTTCTTGCACTAACCTACTTTCAAGGTGGGAAATCTTGTGTTTGCTTGTAGGTTCTAAGCTCCATGTTAAGGCAAGGGAGATCTTAGAAGAGACCTATGTCAAAGTGACGATCAAGGGTTACAAGGGAGGAGAGCATTGGGCACCACGAAGAGATGATGCCATGGACGAGAACGCATTGATTTCGAGGACGAAATCTCTTCAAGAAGGGGAGGATGATGCGGGGCAAATCGAGCCAAGACACTTTCCAACATGTACCAAGCTTAAAGGATGCAAAGGAATAGAAGTCAAGAGCATTGGGAGTGAATTGAAGACGTATCGGGAGGCTAGCAGCCCAGGCGCCCCGCCTAGAGCAACCAGGAGCACCGCCCAGCTAGGCAGGCCACCAGGCGCTCCGCCCAGCCTTGGGGCGCTCCGCCCAGGGCCCCTCACTGGACAATTTGGCAGGCGGTCCGCCCCAGACACGGGCGCTCCGCCCCAAAAGCTGAGACACAGAATTTTTTAGCGTGTTATGTCTATTTTGACCCTACGTGGTCTTTTATCTTTAAGCCTAAGTGTGGGCACTCTAGACCTTTTACTTAGTGCCTAAAAACCTCTATAAATAGCTAGATAGCTTATTTCATTCCTTAGCTTATGTTGAATGATGAATGAATTTTGTAAAGAGTGGAACTCTTTAAGTTTATGAAAACCAACCTTGTTTGGGATTTGACTTCTACTAGTGGATTCTAATTAAATATCGACCCCGCTCGATCATTCTACTTGCGGGTCCTAGTTGACTCGAGGGTCGTTTCTTAACGAAGGTGTTTCTTGACGACCTCCCGGGGTGTATCGGAACTAGTTCTCCGGTGCTACTTGGGATTTTGTTCGAGCTAGGTCTCATTTTTTATCTTGTTTTACTTTCTGCGTTTTTGATCCTTATCATGTACAAATATCAAGTAGGTATGGCAGGGCCTTGTCCCGTCCTGTGTATATTCAATTCAGCACTCTTGGAGGCATGTAGATATGTCCCTATGTGGTTCTTTCAGTATGTTATGTATGTTAGCGTGTGTTAGTCATGTCATCTTTCCAGACTTTATGCTTTCAGCAGATATATATGCATATATGATAAGGTTGCTAACTTATCTCTATCATTAATAGATTATTAGTAGGTTTAGCAATGATTGACACTTAGTGTAGGTTTCTGTCGCGGCCCTAGGTTGGGTTGTGACAAAAGTGCTATCAGAGCAGTTCAGTCATAGGGTGTCTACAGGCCGTGTCTAGTAGAGTCTTGTTCAGGAGTGTGTTGCGTGCCATACTTTTAAATAGGAGGCTACACGACACTTCAGGATAGTTGTCTTTCTTTCTTCTCTAGATCGTGCGATAGAGCCATGATTATAGAATTCAGCCCTCTAATAATAGTGTTTTCAGCAAAGCGATGCCGCCGAAGAAACTAACAGCTACCCAGAAGGGCAAGGCCATTGCCAGCCAGGGTATTAGTAGAGTGCAACCTGAGATGGATGAGAGTGAGGAGTCCAGACCTGAGGCTCCATCTGAGGCCTCACAGATCCCCTCAGTTTAGGGTGATATTAGAGGTATTGCAGCTACCATACCTCCAGCTCCTCAGCCTGATTGTCAGGGACAGGAAGTGAGGGATGCCATCAGGTTATTGACCAGTGTTGTACTTGCTCAGACTAGACAGCATAGTGCAGATGACCAGGGAGATATTGGATCCAGGATCAAGGATTTTATCCGACTAGAGCCTCCAGTCTTTGCTGGATCTCGTACAGGAGAGGACCCTCGGGATTTTCTAGTGAGGATAGCCAGGGTATTGAGGGTCATGAACGTGTCAGACACAGAGTCAGTAGAGTTAGCTGCATTTAGATTGCATGACCTATCAGCAGGGTGGTATCAGACGTGGGAGCTACCAGAGGGCTAGATTCTGCTCCGGCGACTTGGTAGGAATTCTTGGATACCTTTTTTCTTTCGTATATGTCTATAGAGACGCAGAGAGAACGTGCCGATCAGTTCCTGTCCTTGAGACAGGGAAGTTTGAGTGTAGAAGAGTATAATTATCGCTTTAATTCTTTAGCAAGGTTTTCCCCCACTGTGGTAGCTAGTATGGAGGATAGAATTCACACGTATGTAGTGGGACTAGGTCCACACCTGGTGAACGAGTGTATGATGGTTGCTATGCAACCAGCTATGAACATATTACGCATTCAGGCATTTGCTTTATCACTTGAGGAGAGGAAGCAGAAACAGAGAGCCGACAGGGATAGAGTCTTACACAGGAGGGGCAGATTTTCTTGTTCGTTTGGAGAGACGTCTGGAGCGAGTAGACAACAGAGTGTTAGACAGCCACCAGCTAGTATACCTCCACAGTCTCATGGCTCGAGATCTGATACACCTCCTCAGTCCAGAGCTAGTCAGGCATCACGGACTTCATGATTTCAGCGCCGTGGTACTTCTATACCGGCCAGTGAGACATATTTTAGATGTTCAGATTGTGGTAGATGCCACTTGGGCCCATGTCAGTTAGGAGTTGATACCTGTTATATTTGTCGCGAGGCGGGCCATTTCATGAAAGATTGCCAAACTAGGGGTGGTAGTGGTGCAGCCCATCCAGCTAGATCAGCAGTAGCTTCCTCAGCACCTGCACACCCTCAGGGGAAAGTTCCTCAGGCACCAGCAGGTCGTGGTAGAGGTCGAAATGGAGCTCCTACAGTAGGCGGTACTCAGAACCGCACCTATTCTCTTATTGGTCGACAGGACCAAGAGGATTCACCAGACATAGTCACAGGTATTCTGTCGGTAAATTCTCTCGATGTGTATGTGTTGATAAATCCTAGTTCTACATTATCATATGTTACTCCCTTTGTTTCCATTAAATTCAAAATAGTACCAGAGGCTATTAGACCTGTCGAGGTAGCCACTCCCGTTATTGATTCTGTAGTAGCTAGGCGTGTTTATAGAGGTTGCACGGTGATGATTGGTGATTGTAGCACTACAGCTGACTTAATTGAGCTAGAAATGGTTGATTTCGATGTTATTCTTGGTATGGATTGGTTGTCCTCTTGTTATGCTAACGTTGATTGTAGAGCGAAGACAATCCAGTTTCACTTTTCAGGAGAATTAGCTATAGAGTGGCGGTGTGTTTCTGCATCGCCAATGGGTCTGTTTATTTCTTACCTTAAGGCAAGGAAGCTAATCGCAAAAGGCTGCTTATATCATATTGTTCATGTTCGAGACTCACAGAAGAATACGTCGACACTTGACTCAGTTCCGGTAGTGAATGTGTTCACTGATGTGTTTCCAGATGAGTTACCTGGTCTTCCTCCATAGCAAGAGATTGATTTTCCTATTGATATAGTACCAGATACGCAGCCCATATCCATTCCTCCCTAAAGGATGGCACCAGCAGAACTGAAAGAACATAAGGAGAAACTGAAGGATTTGTTAGATAAAGGCCTCATCAGTCCCAGCATTTCCCCGTGGGGAGCCTCGGTATTATTTGTGAAAAAGAAAGATGGCTCTCTACGCATATGCATAGATTACAGACAGCTGAATTAAGTCACAATCAAGAATAAATACCCTCTGCCAATGATTGATGACTTGTTCGACCAGCTCCAGGGTGCCAAGTACTTCTTGAAGATAGATTTGCGATCAGGCTACCATCAGGTTAGAGTCAGAGAATCTGATATACCTAAGACTGAATTCAGGACTAGGTATGGCCATTATGAGTTTTTATTAATGTCGTTAGGACTTACTAATGCCCCTGCAGTATTTATGGATCTGATGAATAGCGTATTCAGGCCTTATCTAAATATATTTGTGATTATATTATTTATTTTATTCTCATCTATTCAAAGTCTGAATCAGAGCATGCGGTGCACCTGCGCACAGTATTGGGTACTCTTCGGGACCAGTAATTATATGCTAAGTTCTCAAAGTGTGAATTCTGGTTAGATTTAGTGGCATTTCTTGAACATATAGTTTCAGCAGAAGAAATTAAAGTAGATGGCCAGAAGATCAAGGCTGTGAAGAATTGGCCCAGACCTACGATGCCAACTGAAGTACGTAGTTTTCTGGGTTTGGCAGGTTATTACAGAAGGTTCGTAGAGGGTTTTTCCTCCATTGCAGCTCCACTGACCAAATTGACACAGAAAACAACTAAATTTGAGAGGTCTGATTTTTGCGAGCAGAGCTTCCAAGAACTAAAGAACAGGTTGATAACAGCTCCAGTACTTACACTTCCAGAGGGATCTGAGGGCTATGTTATTTACTGTGACGCTTCTCGAATTGGTCTTGGTTGTGTTCTGATGCAGCACGGAAGAGTAATTGCCTATGCTTCTAGGCAGCTGAAAAAGCACGAGCAGAACTACCCTACCCATGATCTGGAGCTTGCAGCAGTCATTCATGCATTAAAGATTTGGAGACATTATTTGTACGGGGTTCATGTTGATATTTATACAGACCACAAGAGCCTCAAGTTCATATTTAAGCAAAAGGAGCTAAACCTAGGACAGAGGCGGTGGCTAGAGTTGCTGAAGGACTACGACGTGGACTTTCTTTATCATCCAGGTAAAGCGAATGTTGTTGCTGATGCCCTTAGTCGTAAGTCTATGGGTAGTCTATCTTATTTATAGCCACAGAAAAGAGAGTTAGCTCATGCACTCCACCAATTGGCCAGCATGGGAGTCAGATTAATAGATTCAGAGGACGCAGGAGTTACAGTTCAGAACGCAGCCACTACTTGCCTAGTAACAGAAGTAAAACAGCACCACTATGAGGATCCCGTTCTAGTTGAATACAAATAGATAGCAAGAAGAAAACCGAAATTACCATACAGGTTACTCGTGACGGGGTTCTTATGTAGAAACATAGACTTTGTGTTCCTGATGTTGTAGATTTACGTGGATAGATTATGACCGAGGCATATTATTCCTGATACACTGTTCATCCAAGTTCGACTAAGATGTACCATGATCTTAAGCAGATTTATTGTTGGCACAGAATGAAGCGTGACACAGTAGAATTTGTGGCTCAGTGTCCTAACTGCAAGCAGGTTAAAGTCGAGCATCAAAAACCTTGTGGCTTATTGCAGGAACTAGAGATTTTATCATTGAAATGGGAAACAGTGAATATGGACTTCATTACAGGCTTTTCGCGTACGCGGAGCAGGTATGACTCTATCTGGGTTATAGTTGATAGGCTTACTAAATCAGCTCATTTCTTGCCTGATAGAACTACATATGTTGTAGAGGATTATGCCAGACTTTATATTAGAGAGATAGTGCGCCTACATAGTATTCTAGTATATATCATTTCAGACAGGGGCGCACAGTTTACAGCTAATCGCTGGCGATCGTTCCAGACAGGTTTAGGGACACAGGTGAATTTGAGTATAGCATTTCATCCCCAGACAGATAGACAGGCTGAGTGGACCATTCAGACATTAGAAGATATGCTTAGAGCTTGTGTGTTAGATTTTGGAGGCAGCTGGAGTGAACATCTATTATTGATAGACTCTGCATACAACAATAGCTATCATTCTCGCATATAGATGGCGCCATATGAAGCTTTGTATGGGCACAAATGTAGGTCTCCTATACGATTGGTTGAGGTTGGCGAGTCTCAATTGATGGGTCCAGATTTAATCCAACAGGCAGTTGATAAAGTCAAGTTGATCAGGGAAAGATTATTAGCATCGCAGAGCAGACAGAAGTCCTATGCAGATAACCGGCGTCGAGATTTAGAATTTCAGATTGACGATTGGGTATTTCTAAAAGTATCACCTGTGAAAGGCGTTATGAGATTTGGAAAGACTGGCAAGCTTAGCCCTAGAATCAGTGGTCCATATCAGGTTATCAAGCATTTTGGGCGTGTTGCCTACGAATTAGACCTTCCAGCAGACCTTCAAGAGGTACATCCAGTATTTCATGTTTCCATGCTCATAAAAATATGTCGGAGATCCTTCTAGAGTTGTACTAGTAGATGATGTTCAAATCACAGAGCAGTTGACTTATGAAGAGGTGCCAGTTGCAATTTTAGATAGACAGATTCGTCGACTAAGGACGAAAGACATTCCTTTAGTTAAGATGCTATAGCAAAGCAATAATGTAGAAAAAATAACCAGGAAAGTTGGAAATGACATGAGAGCCAAATATCCACATCTCTTCACTACTTCAGGTATGTAACAGATCGTTTCTTAATGCTTCTACATACTTCATTTAACTTTCGAGGATAAATGTTCCTAACGGGGGGAGATTGTTACACTCCGTATGTCTAAAGTGACTTATATCATTCTAATGACATGTTAAGAATGATTTAATTGATTTTAAAGTCATAATATGACCATATATGATGTTTATATATTGAATATAAAGTTTGGGAAAAATCGGATTTAAGTTGCGGAAAAACCGACTAAAGAATTGCCTTGTAACGAAGCTTTTTCAGCAATTAAATCCGTATGATATATGAGGTCTTTTGGGGACATATCATATACCAAATTGAAGTTATTGGAGTGTAGTTTCCAACACTTTTGATGGTTCGTTCATACAAAATCTTGCTAAAATGATATGAGCATCAGAAGTCAGGCCAGAAAAAGGGACATAAGCGCAAAAGAGGACTAAAACTGAAATGTCTCAAGTATAAATGGGAAAATTTATCCTCATCTCGTCATTCCAGAAATATCAAGAGAGAAACAGTTTCTCCATGAGTCTTGAAGCAAGTTTTATGATTTTGAATGAAGGACGCCAATCCTAACTCGAAATTGAAGACAGATTGCATCAAAACGCTCTACGCGATTAAGGTAACGTTATTCTACCTACAATTTCGTCTATAGCTTGAGTTTTAGAATTACTTCATGGCTAAGTAAAGTACCTCAATGCTATGTTATAGCTTGTTTAGGCTTTAGAAGGTGTTGAATTCACAGGAAAAAAAGCTTAGAAGCAAAAAGCATCAAAGGTATGTAAGGCTAAACCTTTCTTTCGACAAGGCATCTATTTTATAGCTTTTGAAGCTTTTCTTAGTTCCAAACAAGGTGTTTCTTGTTGAGTACTTGTATATCATCAAGGTAACCTTGTAGACAATTAATTTGGTACTAAAATCCAAGGTGAAAGACGTCCAAATTAGCAAGACAAAACGTTTCAAAATCTGAAAAATCGTTTTGATCTTTGAACAGTTGTTAGTATATTGATCATAACTCCTTGTAAAAAATTGATATTTAGATGCTTTAAGAATCCCCAGAACCCTAAGACATATATCTACAACTTTGATGAAGACCATGAAGTCTATAACTTTGATGTATACCCAGAAATCTACGATGCAACACAGAACAGTGGTACTATCAAGAAATTATGTACAGCCGTGGAATTGTTTTGTCGTCCAGTCGTCTCATCTTGTTATCCATTTAATTTGTTTATGTTATAGGCTTATCCGGGTACCCATTCCTGTGTATATTATAGAGCTTGTTTTGTTTTTGCAGACCATCCAGTTTTAGGGGAAACTCTACCGAAATTTATATAGAAATTCAAAGAGTGGGACAAATTCTGAGTTCTAGGTTGTATCTATAATTCCGTCCAAAGTTTTCTTATCATTCCTTTGAGTCTATATCTATTGTTGCCACATGTGTTATGCCTCATACATTCTTATGCTTGTATTGTCATCATGTTATGTGTGATTTGGAGTCCCCCATAGAGGCGGGATACATCCCCTCTAGTTCAGGCGAGAGTTGAAACACCTAGTGTGACCAGGTGTCATTAACACACTCTAACCAGAGAGACTAGATATTAGTGGCTGGGGGGGACATAGCCCATAACACCCGCCAGGTTTGTTATATACGCGTATATAGCCACAGTATGTACTACATGATTATATGTGAGGCTAGTTCAAATGTTCAGCTACCTGATTTGGGGGGGTATAGCCCATAACACATGACAAGTACCAGTTCAGATAATAGTTCAGTTTTAGCTCAGTACCAGTTATCAGTTCTCAGTTATCAGCCACCAGTTCTTAATGTCAGTATCAGTTGACAACTAGTATCAATTGATAGCTATCAGTTCCAGTTTCTAATTACCAGTTATCAGTCATATTATAGTTATTTATCAGTATAGTTTAGCTCAGCCTTCAGTTCCAGATTCAACTAGACTTCAGTTTATATTCAGATCATGTTTAGTACGTCTTCAGATTTCCAGCTACATTACTATGCTCCAGCTCAAAATTACACATTTATATTCCAGCCTTACAGTTTCATTCAGCTATGATTTATTATATGCTAAGGCCTTACATACTTTTCACATATCGTACTCACGCTTTTTTTTTTGGGGGCGCTACGTTTCATGCCGCGTAGGTATAGAGAGATCAGACCTTGAGCCACGTTAATAGGCTATCTACCAGCTGTTGGAGTCACTCCCTCTCTTCCGGAGTATACTACTTTTGGTATGTTGCACGAATGTCGAGTAGGCATGGCGGGGCCTTGTCCTGTCCTTTCTCCCATCGAGGGCATTCTAGTACCTCATCTTAAAGTAGGAGTTATCACCAGTAGAGTAGGCATCCTGTAAGGCCTGTCCGGCCCTCGCCACATAGTTTTTAAGTTGCGCCTGTTCCTCATCAGGGTCGATTTCCATCCCTGTCTCGTCCTAATGATCAGTTTCAGTTTTAGTGCAGGATTTAGGGCATCATAGAAAGAATTGCCCTTATCTTCATCAGCATGGCGGTAGCTGTTTTTTCGCTCGCCCTCTAGCACTTGTGCAGCCCATGGGTGTTACTTCATTGCCTTAGCCAGCTAGAGGTGAACCACCGCCCAGTAGAGGTCTTGGGCATGGTTTTTGTGGTTCTTACAGAAGAGGTTCTCAGAGTTACGACTTAGCTCAGCTACAAAGATAGCTATATGCATTGCCATCCAGGCAGGATGCCGAGGCATCTCCAACAGTTATTACAGGTACCCTATCTATTTGTGGTCGATATGCATATTCTTTGGTAGATCCAGGATCTACCTATTCATATTTTTCTCCTTATTTTGCTGCGGGATTTCATGTTGATTATATGCGTCTTCGTAATCCCTTCTATTTCTATACCTATCAGAGACACGATTGGTGTGGATCGGGTTTATCCATCTTGTACTGTATCTGTTGGGGGTTGTGAGACTCTGGTAGACCTTCTGATTCTTGATATGGTCGACTTTAATGTTATTATCGGCATGGATAGGTTGGCGTCATGTTATGCCAATCTGGATTGTCGGGCCAAGTCTATTTAGTTATCTCTTCCTGGCTCTGCACCAGTAGTGTGGTAGAGTTCTCAATTGCCACTTATAGAACGTGTTATCTCTTTCATGCAGGCGAGACGAATGATGAATAAAGGGTGTTCGGTGTATCTTCCTATGGTTCGAGATACTATGATGGAGATTCCACTCCTCGACTCAGTCTCTGTTGTAAGGGAGTTTTCTGATGTGTTTCCAGATGATTTTCCAAGACTTCGTCCTGAGCAGGAGATCGAATTGGGCATTGATGTACTGCCAAAGACTCAGCCTATTTCCATCCCTCCTTATCACATGGCTCCATCAGAGTTGAAGGAGTAGTTACATGCTTTGCTATATAAGGGATTCTTTAGGACGAGTATTTCTTCGTGGGGGTGCTCTTGTTCTGATTGTGAAGAAGAAATATGGGACTATGTGGATGTGTATTGACTATCGTCAGCTAAATAAGGTCACTATCAATAACAAGTACCCTTTGTCTCGCATTGATGGTTTATTTGATTAGTTGCAGGGTGCCAGCTTCTTTTCTCAGATTGATTTGCAGTCTGGTTATCATTAATTGAAGATTTGGGAGTTAGATATCCCCAAGAATACTTTCAAGACTCGTTACGGCCATTACGTATTTCTAGTTATGTCTTTTGGCAGACTGATGCCCCTACATCATTTATGGATCTCATGAACCTGATATTCAAGCTATTCCTCGATTCCTTTGTCATTGTCTTTATGGATACATTCTTATTTATTCTCAAACCGCGAGGAGCATGATAATTATTTGAGGGTCATCTTTCATACCTTTAGTGATCGTAAGTTGCATGGCAAGTTCTCGAAATGTGAGTTCTGGCTTGATTCTCTGGCTTTTTTGGGTGACCTGGTATCTAGTAAGAATATCAAGGTTGATTCGAAGATGATTGAGGCACTGCAGAAGTCGCCTCGTCCTACCTCGTCGATTGAGATTCACAGCTTTCTTAGTCTGGCAGGTTATTATTGGAGATTTTTGGAGAAGTTCTCCACTATTGCAGCTCCCCTAACTCACCTGACTCAGAAGGCGGTTCAGTTTTGATGGTCCAGTGAGTGCAAGGCGAGCTTCCAGAAGATCAAGGCATTATTGACTTCAGCTCCAATGTTATCCCTTCCTTCTAGCACTAGTGGATTTGTTATTATGATGTATCTCGTGTGGGCTTTGGTTGTGTTCTTATGCATCACGGGAGGGTGATTGCTTATGCTTCCACACAGCTGAAGCCGAATAAGAAGAATTATCCAACTCATGATCTAGAGTTGATAGTTGTGGTCTTCGCTTGGAAGATTTGGAGGCACTATCTTTATGGCGAGCCTTATGAGGTATATACCGATCACAACACCTTGCAGTATCTCTTATCTCAAAAGGATCTTAATGGTCGGCAGCAAAGATGGCTTGAATTGCTTAAAGATTATGATCTCACCATCCGTTATCATCTTAGAAAGGCGAATGTTGTAGCAAATGCTCTGAGTAGGAAGTCTATGAGCAGCATGACGTTTCTTTATGCTAACATGAGATATTTGGCTCAAGAGTTGCAGTCATTTGGCGAATCCGGCGCGAGATTTCTTCGTCCAAACTCCGAAAAAGTCTTGGCATGTGTTGCAGCTCAGTCTTCCTTAGTGAATCAGATTAAAGGAAAAGAGTTCGAGGATCCTTATTTGCAGGAGTTGCGTGGCCTTGTCCTATGTGGAGCAGTCCCCTCTTTCAAGCTTGATTCAGATGTTCTTCTTTGGTTTTATGGCCGACTCTGTGTCCCAGATGTTGGGGATTTGAGAGAGCCAGTGCTCCACGAAGCTTATGGCTCGCGTTATTCTATTCATCCTGGTATTACCAAGATGTATCAGGACCTTCGAGAGCTATATTCGTGGAAGGGGATGAAAAGAGACGTGTTCGGTCATATGTCTTGTTGCTTGAACTTTCATCAGGTAAAATTCGAGCACTGGAGACCTACAGAGTTAGCTCAGGCACTGCCATTCACAAGTGGAAGTGGGAGCAAATCCCGATTGATTTTGTGGTTGGTTTGCCAAAGACCCTGCGGTGCCATGATTCAGTCCGGGTTATTATGGACAGACTGACTAAATCATCTTACTTCAACCTCGTGACGACTACTGATTCAGCTCAGAGGTTGGCTTGGGTTTTTAGTGACTAGGTAGTAAGACTGCATGGCACTCCTATATCTATTATCTCATATTGAGGTTCCCAGTTTATTCCCAGTGCTGGCAGTCTTTTTAGAGGGAGTTAGGGACCCAGGTGCAGCTCAGTACAACATTTTATCCTCAGACTGATGGTCAGTCCGATCGGGTTATTCAGGTTCTGGAAGACATGCTGAGAGCTTGTGCATTGGACTTCGCAAGCCATAATGATGATCATTTGGCCTTAGCGGAGTTTTCTTATAATAATAGCTGTCAGTCATCTGTTAAAATGGCTCTATTTGAGGCCTTGTATGCTCGTAGATTTTTTTTTCCTATCGGTTGGTTTGCATCTCGAGATATTGAGGTGATGAGTTCATAGACGGTTCGGAAAACTCTGGATGTTGTTCGTGTTATTCAGGATCGTCTAAAGACTGCTCAGAGCAAGCAGATTTCATACTCGAACCGGATGAGTCGAGAGTTAGAGTTCGATGTTGGAGACATAGTATTTCTGAAAGTGTCACCGATATGGGGTGCAGAGAGATTCAGGAGGAAAGGAAGCTCAATCCCAGGTTCACTGGCCCTTTCCGTATCAAGAAGCGCATCGGTAAGGTGGCTTATCGGCTTGATTTGTCGGCTTCCATGCCAGTTTATCCGGTGTTTCATGTGTTGATGGTTCGAAAGTGTATTCGGGATCCTTCTGAATTGATTGAGTTAGATCCTTCCCAGTTGCCATAGTTGCCCGAGATGTCTGGAAGCTTCAACCGAAGTATTTTGATGGTTCGAGTGTGCTGGCACAACCGTCATCATGAGGAGGACACTTGGTACCTTGAGTCCCGTATGCCCGAGAGATATCCTCATTTATTCGATGACTCAGGTATGATCTTGATTCCTAGAATTTAAAAGTTCTTAGTGTTTGTGGTTTTGGTTCTGTGATGGTACAACTTTATCCGTTAAATGATTGTCAAAAGTTGGCGTAGGAATTAAATTAGTTACATGGAATTTGTTCAACACTCTGGCTCTTTCTAAGACAAACGAGAGTATAAGTCGAGGAGAATGAAACAACCTTAGCGAGTTTCGGAGTTCTGTTTCGAGTTTCGTCTTCACGAGCATGTCAAAGTATTTTAGAGCCTCGTAGGGTCGCATTTGGACCCAAATTGCAGCACCAACAATTGCTGGTGTAAAAATGTGCAGTGTAGCAGCTTTCAAAACAATATAAGTACAACTTTCTCAGCCCATTTCGTTTTTTTAATCAAATTCAGTTCTTCCAAGGCGGTGTAAGGCCGAATTATTGATACCAAATTATCTAGATTCAACGACTAATGATTCTAATCCATTAAATTGTGTTAATGCATGATTCTTAGCTAGTATTTCCTGAAAATGAATTGAAAAATTAGGATAGAACCCTGAAATTTATAAAATTGGAGAATTTTGTGAAATTAAATTCGGATATGAAAACTAATGATATTATTGGTTTCATGGAACTATGAGGAGTTCGAAAATTTATAATTTATGGATTTTCCGCTAAGTTCAGCCCAGGGTGTTTTTTTAGTTTTTCCTCTTTTTCCATCAAAATGTTAAATACTCATCTTTCAGGCACTTATATGTGCGTTTGAACATATTTGGCTCAGAGAGGGGGTATTTTTAAGGGACGCCGGACTGGAAAAAAAGTCGTCCAGTAGCTGTTTTGACCCTAGACTAAAGGTAAGTGATTATATCTATTTCCTTGACGGCTTTTGGCCTTATGGATATTCTATTCACGCGTTATTTATGTGAATAGCCACCTGCCGACAGGGAGTACTTACTATGCCACAGCCTTGTTGTGTATTTTCTGGGTTTTTTTCTTAATTTCTGGGTTGTTATGTCATCTAAGTGCAGGAGGATTCCGCCCTAGGAGCAGGAGGATTCCACCCTGGATTAGGAAGATTCCACATGCAAACGTTTCCAAGGTTAATCATGCCGTTCCAGTGCCCCCAGTTCGTATCCTATCTATTGGGAAGGTTGTGGGCAATGTGAGAAAGAGGATGAGTTGAATGATGCAAAGAGTAAGAAAACAGGGAAAGGGAATGATAATGCTCAGGTGAAGAAAAGTGTTGTGAACCAGAATGACAAGTTAGCTTTGGTGCAGGCTGGGAATAATCAATTTTTCAGCTTTGCAAGAAGATGGCAATTTGGAGGTTGGTGACTTGGGTGCCAAGAACCAGTTGTATCAAATGGTGAGGTGCAGCCCATTATTGAGAAGGGGGATACTACTGGTTCTAACAAAGGTGCAGTTAAAAATGGTGTTGCAGCTCCAAAATCAGCTGGGCTTATTGAGAAGGGGGATACTACTATTCCTATGTCTACTAAGAACTGGGTGAAACAGACCTGGAAGAAAGGCAACGGCAATTATTATGGCCATGAGATATGTGGTTTCTACATCTTATTAACAAGTTATTGTTGAAATGGACTCAATGTTGCTCGAGAATGTAGTGATTAAGACTTGGGAGGCACCTTGGAAAATTTTGCAAATAATGGAGGTGATTTGGAGTTTGATGGAGGATATAGAGGTGGTTGTGATGCATGTGTTTAGAGAAGGTAATAAATTGGCGGATTAGTTGGCAAACTTGGCGATTGGTCAAGGAGATGTCGTGGTGAATTCGTTTCATGAGTTGGATAGCATGGGAAGAAGGTTGGTGAATGGGGATAAGTATAATGAGCCTTATATTCGCACTAGGCCGAGGAGGAATGTTTAGAAATAAGGAAAGTGGAATTTTCCTTCATGCTCGAATCTATGTAGAAGAGAGTATGGAGGCTTTTACTACTAACTTTGTTTTCTTTTTTTGTAGGAACTTTCAATTATAATGCTCTTTTCCTTCATCATGTACATTAATAGAAAGGATTTAGCATGGATATTAGTTGGTTTTTGAATTGTTTCACGGTTATAATGGAGCGTCAAATTGTTGGGATGTTGATTGAAAAGAGTTGGAGAGGAGCAGATTTTGTGTTGAGTCAACGAGCGACTCAATGAGCTAGTGTTTTCATCGTTGTTTGGAGCGGGCAAAATGTGTCTTGCCTCAACCAGAGAGGAAGCGAGCATGGAGCATTAGTGGAGCTAAGCGAGATGAGGACGGGCAGATTTCTTAGTAGCTCAACAAGCTTTCTTGGCGAGCGAATTGGGAAGGCTGAAGCAAGACAACGTTTGCAGCAGTTGGGCAGAATTTTGCTCGCCTCGACAAGCATGTTCAGCGAGCGTTTAAGGCATGTGATCCGGGAAATATTTGAGCGTCCAGAATGTTGCTCGCTGCGAGCGAGGCTGGGCGCTTTCATTTCAGCCGGGCAGATTTGTTGAGAGCTCAACGAGCGTCCTCAGCAAGCTCGTTTGGGAAGCTTATGACACATGCAGATTTTTGCCTAGCTCAACGAGCTCCTCGACGAGCTATTTTGAGAATGTTTCCATATCACTATTTGGTCCTCAATTGCTTTATATTGGGAGCTACATCTTGGATACTATTCAACAAAATCAAGACTAATTTTGTAGGTCATTATGGAAGAGTTCATTAGCATTGTTTATATACTTAGATATATATTTGATTAACTTTGCAATTAGCTTAGCTCTAGGTAGTATTCTTGTAAAGTGCATTATTCAAGTGTTCACTTTCCCTCAATTGGTGGTATTAGCATTGTTTGATGCTCAATCCAATGAGTCAGACGCAATGCTTGGATATGTTGCTATTTTATAACTACCTAGTCACTACTTAGCTTTAGCAAGTTTATATTTCATTCAAGGATGTAAAGACCCTATTTATTTTTTGTTTCTTATTATTATTAGCAAAATTAGCCGCTAAGCTACGCGCTTAGTGGTATTTACAGAAAAAAATAATGTAGGCACCACGTTATGCTTATCAAAATTTGTGACTCATAGAAACTCAAGACCCGTCGGGCGAGTCCTTTCAACTGAATTAATGAAATAGACACAAAGCTAAATTGAGATAAACATATAATACTCCAGAGACATACTAAAATATATAAATAAATACAGAAAAGCTATTCAGAAAGAGGTAAAGCTGTCTATCCAATACACTTAGGTTTAAGACTATCCAAACAGACATCTAAGAATGCAAACGAAGTATATACATCTCCCAAAGGGAGACAAATACAACTGTGATTATAGACATAAGACACCGCTATCCTAAGCAAAAGTCGGCTCACCCTGAGAGCTGAAGTGTTCTTCGCTCCTCAATCACGAGGCGTACTCAATCCTGGAGCGAACCTGTCAAAACAAAATAAATAGACAATAAACAACCAGAGGGTGAGTCGAAAGGACTCCGTAAGTGGGGCTAGCTAGCTATCTCGCAGATATGTAAGCTAGATGGGAAGAAAAGAAACAAATAAATAATAACCATACAACGACTATAGTATGCAACAAATATACCAATCAACCAATATACTCCTGAAAACATAAACATATACAACCAACTCACTACCACCTTGAGCTACTCACATAACACCAGCACCAATCCTCTCTTGAACTCAGGTATCAAGCAACAATATGCATACCAAAGACCAACTAGCTAACCAAAAGGAGACGAGAAGTAAACAACAGACAACAAGTCATTCTGTCATATCTAGCACACCATTGACATAGAATAACAATAAGGTATTACACAAGAATCTTTGTCACCACATGATATGAATACAATTAGTACAATAGGGTAACATGTGCCCGAGGACTTTATTGGAACAGGCTCCACCATGTTAGGTCAAAATCCAGTTTGCCATGAGAATGAATACAGAATCCATACAGCTACAGGATCCATACTGCTCTGGAAATGGTGCAGAGTCCATGATGTACTGAACTGATGCAGAATCCATACTACTTTTTTTTAGCGGCTAATTTTATTAATAATGAACACAAAACCAATAAAGTCTTACAAGAAAAAATAAAGTATAAACTAATGCTATGTAGCCTAGCCTATAAAGTGTACTATTCCTCTTCATCATATTCATCTCAATGGGTTCAGCACAAAGTGCTAATACCACCATTAAAGACAAATACAATAAATTAAAATAGTAAAATACAATTTAACAATCAAAAACTAGGCTAAAGGATCTAAATAAACCAATGTAATAACTTGTGTATATTTCTTCATATGTGCAGGAGCTCCAGGCATCACGATGTTGATCAAAAATGAATGCAACAAGTAGGACTTTGAGTACAGCCTGCCTCTCGTCACCCAGAGGCCTGTAACCCATGTACAACCAGCAAACAGCGCCCAGCGCTATGGTCCTACAACACTTTTTAATTTCAGCACAAGAAACCCAACCAAAAAAGTGTAGCACGCGTCGCATGGGCAACGCTGAAGGTGCAACTGGGACCTTCAGATGTATTGTAAAATTCAGCAACGAGGATGCAAAAATATCCAGCTGAAGTATCTCATTCGCTGCATCCCAAACACAAGTACGCTTCTATCCACTTGATACAAAAATAGCACTGGAAGCAGCTACATCCACTGAGGGAAACCACGTACGTCCAGACCACTTCGTCTTCAACCTTATGCAGTGCCTACATACAAGTTCCAATAGCTGAGATGTATCACAAATAAAGCTCCATCCAAGAAGTAGAAACAAGTGAACAAACACATTCCAGGGGCATGAAACAATCGAAATGTAAAAGCATGCACCTCAAATTCATGGTCACATAAAAACATGGTATCAAGACTAGGTTCTTCACTCTCACCCGAGGAGTCATTGAAAAAAATTCGATCCATCTCAATCACTAGGGACTCCTCAAGGTCACTACCAACCTCACTACAACACATAAGTCCACCATTATCAAGCAATTCATCAAGAGAAAGGATAGGATATTCATTCAACTCAACTTCCCCTTTATCAAATATAGGTGGTGTGTCATAACAAGGGTCACAAATAGGGTCAACTACACAATCTTCACTAGAGAGAGGTTCAATGAAAATCGAGCTCACATCATGATGTGGCTTATCATTCCTCTCAACAAATGGTTCACAATCACACACAAGTTGACCATTCGACTCTACACTAGTTGCAAACACATTGTAATCATACAAATCATCAACTAGTGTTGAGTTAGCACAAACACTACCATGAGACAAGGAAGTAACATGTTCAAGGGAAGAACTATCACATACTTTTGAGCGGCCATCTTGCTCACTCAATGCATTTAAAGTGTCATGAATTGTCTCTTCACCTTGAAGCTCACATTGAAGATTTTCTTCGCCTTGTCCAACCTTCTTGGGATATGATTGAGGCTCCATTGGTTTGCCTCCAAGAGTACCTACACAAGCATTCTCAAAAGTAGAAGAAAAAGATAAAGTGTTAAGGTTAGAATAAGGGGTGTCCTCACTCTTTTTTTCCCTCTTTCTTTTCCCTCATTTTCTTTTCATGGTTAGGTGTAGATTCGGGTGGTGACATCCCACTCACATCACTCAACACATCCTCTCCTTTTTCCACTCGAGGAATGTCACCGGTCACTCCCTTACTCCTCTCAATCTTTTGTCTCTCAAATTCGGGTGAGTTGGGACGAGGCCCAAGAATACCCATAGCCGGAGTAGGCGGACTTTTAACATCAACCCGGAATCTAGGACTAAGAGACTCATCACTTGAGGTCTCTTTCTTCTTTGTTGGTGAACCACTTAGCTTTGGAGCTTGTGGTTTGGGGTTCACCTTGTTGACAATTGTCAACTCTTTTCTTGCACTAGTCCCACCATTGCTTGTGATTGTAGGACTTCTTGTTTGCACTCGTTTAACCATAGGATGATGTTCTTGCTCCTTTTCCTTTTGCATAGGCCTAGAAGGTACACTAGGAGGTGACTTGATCTTTACCCCAATAGGCTCAAAGTCATAAATCATTGGGCCTTGGCCGAGGTAATACTTTTCATTCACATTACTATATCGCACCTTCTTGCTTTGCAACCATGAATCGCCTAACCACACATGACAATGTTGCATGGGGTACACATGACACCACATATAACCCCAAAATCCCCTATTAGATATACACACCCGAGCTTGCTTGGAAACCCACACTCCGTAGTAGTCATAAGGATACTCCAAGGCATAGCAAGGTAGCCTTAGCTCATCAACCACCGAGGTACTAATGCAATTGGTATCGGTGCTACCAATCTTGAGCAAGTACCCTCCAATACCTTCCACCTCAACAAGAAACCTCCTTAGACCCAAGTGTAGTATAGGATCATCCAAGTAAGATCTTGGAACTTCATGATATCCATCACTATCAACTTGGATCTTCCTCAATCCTCCTCTCCTAGCAACACCACTAAGATAGCTTCCACTTCCCGTCACTCTTCCAACACTAGAAGTGTAGTTGAAAGTCGAGGAAGGAGTACCACTATGGAACCCATAATTGCCTCTCGCCTTTGTTCCATAGCCCTTAGCACCACTCCTACCACCACTACTTGATGCCGGGCAAACCACGAGACCCTTCACTCGGAGCCAAGCTAAGGAGATCCAAGGAGTACACCTACACTTGGTGAGGAAGGGACTAGAAGAAGGAAGCAATTGGAAGCCATTCCGGGTGATTAGAGCACAAGAAGAACCACTCAGCATTATGGGCGCTCCGCCCAGCACCTTGGGCGCTCCGCCCCATGCCCCAGGCGCACCTCCTGAAGATGCCTAGGCCGAGGCGCTCCGCCCGAGCCACCCCACTGCCTAAAATTGCACAAATTGCAGGCGGTCCGCCCCAATCTTGGGCGCTCCGCCCGGATCGCTGAAGGACGTGAATCTTTGCTATGTTAAGACTATTTTGACCCTACGTGGTCCTTTATTTCCTAAGCCTAAGTGTGGGCATTTTAGACCTTTCAAAGGGTGTTTAACAACACCTATAAATAGCTAGTAGCTTGTCTTATTTCATTAGCTAACCTTGATGATTAAACAAACAATTGTGTTGAGAGTTGAACTCTTTGTTGATGAATGAAACCCTTGATGGGACTTGTTTTTCCTCTAGCGGATCTAGATGAATTCCAATCCCCCCCGACCATTCTACCTGCGTGCTCACGTTAGCTCGAGGGTAGTTGCCTAGTGTAGGTGTTCTTGTCATCTTCTTGGGGTGTAACGGAACAAGTTCTCCGTTGCTACTCGAGATTATCGTACGAGTTACGTCTCGCTCTTATCTTTATTTTTCCGCGTTTGATTTCCTACATCATTTGGTATCAGAGCAAGGCTCGGGTTTCGTTTCTACGAACCCCCGACCCTTGATTCTTCGTGCCTAGTATCTTCTTTTAGTTTTCTTGTTGTTGAAGTTATTGGGAAGAAGAAAATTACAAAAAAATAGAAAAATTGAAAAATACAAAAATTGGTGTAACTTTTGGGTGTTTGTGAATCTTGAAGTGGGTGTTATAGATTGTCGATCCTTGTTGAAAACTTGACGATTGGGTACCAAATTTGTTGGGATTGGATCGAATTAAAATTTGAAAACCCCAATTGTTGTTAAACCCTACCAAACCCTTGTTCTTGAGAAGATTGATTGATTTTGGGTTGTATGTTAATGGGGTTTTGGAATTGATTATTGGGAATCGATCTCTATTTAAAACCGAACAAATTGACACAAGAATCGTGTGATTCGGAGTTCGGTAACATAGTTTTTGAAGAATCGAAACCCACCTTTGATCCTTGAAACCCATGTTGAAACCCCAAGCTTGAAAACTTTGAATCTTGATTGAATCTTATTTGTTGGTTGTTTGGGTGTGAAATTGATTGGGGATTCAAGGTTGTACCAAGGAGCAACTTTGGGTACCTTTGATTTGGCCAAAACACGTTGGAATCGGCCTAGAAATTGGATTGAAAATGAAGAACACGGAGTGGAAAAACCCAGGTGTTCTTCGTCCGGGCGCTCCGCCTAGTTTTTGGGCGCCCCGCCTGACTTGTTCCTTGTCCAGGCACCCCGCCCAAGCCCTGGGCGCTCTGCCTACCCACCCCCACTGCCAAGAAAGTGAGGCGCTCCGCCCCAACCCCTGGGCGGTCCGCCCCAATTACTGAAGGTTTGTTGGGTAGTTTATCTTAGGTTTTTCCTATTTCTTTGTTGCTTAAACTCTAATTAGTACTTATCTAAGTATCATTTCTACTTAATTAGCACTAATCCTTCATTGCTTTAGGTGATTCGTGCCATAGTTGGAGAGTAGAATTCCAAGGAAAAGCGTAGAAACTTTTAACTCAAGTCCTCACTCCAAAGTGCTTAGCGTTCATTGAGTCCTATTAACTCCACTCACCCCGGAGTGTGCGTGACTCGTGAATAGTTTGGTTGAGTTGAGGGATTGCTAAGTCATCTACGTGAAGCTTTGGAACTACAAGTCGAGTGAAATACCCACCGCCACTCAAAAGAGAGAACCGAGTGAAAATATTTGTGAGGGAGCGAGTGAGGTCGTTTTGCTAACGTTTGTTACTTGTGTAGGTACCATGGCTAACGAGGGACAAGAATTCATAAAGGAGGCCTTGGCTAATCTTCTTTCCAAGATGGACCTCATGAACCAAAGAATTGAGTCTCTTGAGAAGGGAGCTTCAAGTACTGAAGGTGAACATGGGAACCCGAGTGTCCACAATGAAAAGGGGACCCCGAGTGTCCAAATTGAAAAGGGGACCCCGAGAGTCCAAATTGAGACCGGAGAGGGCTCAAGCAGTCCTACCTTTACCCCGGAACAAGTTGTTGAGTTGCTTAAACAACAACGGGTAAAGGAAGATCGTGAGAGGATTGATCAAGTGCTGGCAATACCCAACGAACGGGCATTCCCCGTATTGTAGACAACCCCCAAAGAAACATTCCACTTCCAAGACCCATCCGCAATGTCCAAGCTCTTGAGCAACCTATTGAAGCTCAAGAAGGGGAGGAAGCCGAGTATGTTGATGAGGCTTATGGGTATGATGATCACTTTAAACCAAGGCGAGGTATGAATTGGGGTCGAAATGTGGATAGAGGTAGAGGTCGAGGTCGAGGGCCACCCATGGGGTATGTTGGAGGAAATGTTAGGAGAGATTATGGAGGATATGGAGATCACTATGGAGGCCAACCGGAGCCTTTCCAAGGGGGTCGTGACAACAACCACAATCTCAATAGTGTGAAACTCAATCTTCCAAGCTTTAAGGGGAATTGTGATCCGGCGGCTTACATTGATTGGGTGCTACAAATTGAAAGATTCTTTGACACCAATGACATGACCGACGAAAAGAAAGGTACTTATGCTATTTCCTCCTTTGAGTCCTATGCATCTACTTGGTGGGAGTCCGTCAAGAGGTCAAGGAGGAGAGCGGGAGTCCATGTGAATATGGGTTGGATTGACTTGAAAGGCATCATGAGTACCAAGTACATCACTCCTAGATATCGTCAAGAACAACTCAAGAAACTTTATGAGTTGAAACAAGGAGTCAAATCGGTGCATGAGTACTTTGATGAGTTTGAAAGAGTTCGAATGGCCTTGGATATGGACACCGAAGATGAGGAGCAAGCCGTGATCCGTTTCATGAATGGTTTGAGCTATGGCATAGCTTCACAATTGAGATTGCATTCTTATCTATCACTTCAAGAAGTCCTTGATGCCGCTATTCAAGCCGAGCAATGGCTTGACAAAGAAAAGTCCAACCATTATAAGAGCAACATTTCCACTCCCGTGAGCAAACCAAAGGATTGGAAGACTTCTACTCCAAATGCCAAATTTCAAAGTGCAAGTGGCCCAAGTAGTGCCAATGCTAGCAAGGAAGTGAAGAAGCCATATGAGAAGAACACATCTAATGTGGGAGGTAACTCTAAAACTCAATTACATGCTCCTACTTCTTCTTCCATGCAATGCCACAAGTGCAAGGGATATGGGCACTTTGCTAGGGAATGTCCTACGAAGAGGACCATGATTGTTGTTGGTAATGATGCATATGAGAAAGAGAGTGAATCGGAAGATGAGGGGGTAGAGGGAGTAGAGGATGATTTATTTGATGACACGGTGGAGGAGGAGGATCCTCATACTTTCTTGGTTGTGAGAAGGAGCCTATGGGCTATGATTGTAGAAGATAGTGAAACCTTGCAAAGGGAAAATCTTTTCCATGCTAGGTGCCGGGTCAAAGATGTTGTTTGCTCTATGATAATTGATTCCGGGAGTTGTGCAAATGTAGTGAGTCAATCACTTGTGTCTCAATTTAAGTTGACTACCATGAAGCATCCTAATCCTTACCGGCTACAATGGCTAAGCGAATGTGGGGAGCTCAAAGTAGTAAAACAAGTGATGATTCGATTCAAAATGGGGAGTTATGTAGATGAGCATTTGTTTGACGTTGTGCCCATGCAAGCATGCCACCTACTCTTAGGGAGGCCTTGGCAATTCGATAGGCAAGTGGTGCATGACGGTCGTGTCAACACTTACACGGTCAAACATGAAGGGAGAAGATTTGTGCTTAAACCTCTCACTCCTAAGCAAGTGAGTGAGGACTATAAGAAAATGAAGGAGTTGAGGGAAGCGGCTAAAGCCAAATCACCCATTGTACTTGAACCCGAGGCAAACAATCTTGTTGTCTTGCCAAAGAATGATCAAAGTGAGAGTCACTCCACTTCAAATGAGAGAGAAAAGATAGAGAGAAGTGAGGGAGTGACCGGTGACAATCCAAGAGAGGGAAAAGGAGAGGCTTTGAGGAGTGATGTGAGTGGATTGTCACCACAAACTACACTTGACCATGAGGTAAAATTGAGAGAGATGAGAGGTGAGGAAGGAAAAATCGAGAGTGAGAGCACCCATTGTTCTAACCCTTCTTTATCTTCTACCTTTCCTTGTGAAAGTTATTGTGTAGGTACACTTGAAGACAAGCCATTGGAGCCTCAATGTGAGCCTCATGAAGAAGGAGTTGCACATGACATTTCAAGCCTTGCGAGTGATCAAGGAAGTACTACAAACGTAAGTGTTGCTTCACCTTTTCATGAGCCTACTAGCTACTTGTCTTGTGACGACTCAACACTAGTTGGTGGTTTTGATGCATCTAGTGAGCATACCACTAGTGAAGAGTCTAGTTGTCCACTTGAGTTTGTATGTGAAACACTAGTTGGAAGGGATGCTATGCCACATCATGATGTGAGCTCATTGTTCATTGAACCCCTCCCTAGTGTAGATTTGATAGTTGACCATGATTGTGACCTTTGCTATGACACACCACCAACCTTTGACATAGGGAAAGATGAGGTAGTTGACCATTCCCTAATTGATATGCTTCTATTTGGTGGACCAATGTGTTGTGGTGAGGATGGTCTTGTCCTTGAGGAGTCCAAATTGCATGAATTGGACAAGGTTGTCTATGATGGCTCCTCAAGTGAACCTAGTCTTGATAACTTGTCTATGCTTAATCATGATATTGAGATGCATGCTTATACTAACCCATTGTTTGAAGGCATCCTCATTAGTGGTAATGACTTGTATCGAACTAGGGTGAGAAGTCAAATGGAACCTCCATGGTGTGAAGGGTTTGATTCCTTAGGCAATCCATTGTTTGAGAATTTGGGTGAGGTAGATGGTTCTTTGAGTGACCCTACTATTGTTTGTTGGGGTTATGATGAAGAAGAGTCCATCATCAATACCTTCCTTGAGAGCTTGTCTTTTGAGAAGGATTGATTAGGTGATGAGATTGGAGGGGAAGAGGAATCCCTTGGTGTGAGTAGGTATGCTCTAAAGAAGGGGAGTGGAGTGCTTGATCCTATTTGTAGGTTGGGCTATTTGATTCACTCCACTCCACATGTTGATCACACCTCGAGGATAGATTGGTGTGTTGATTTTGAGCTTAAGGTTCAAAGGGATTTTGGTAGCTTGATCTTGCATTTCCCATCTTCCCATGACCTATTTGCTCACTATCTTGTTGAGTGCATGTTGATCTTTAACCAAGTGCTTATGGTTCTCTTTGGAGACTTGATATTCATAATTGTTATTGATGCTTGGTTATACAACAAGAGTGTGTTTTCCATATTTCTTGCACTAACCTACTTTCAAAGTAGGAAGTTTGCTTGTGTTTGCTTGTCGTTGCTTGTAGGTTCTAAGCTCCATGTTAAGGCGGGGAAGATCTTGGAAGAAGCCTATGTCAAAGTAACGATCAAGAAGGACAAAAGGGAGTTGGGACCACCCCGAGAATTTGAAGATGCCATGAGAGTCCAAGCCTTGATTTCGAGGACGAAATCTTCTCAAGAAGGGGAGGATGATGCCGGGCAAACCACGAGACCCTTCACTCGGAGCCAAGCTAAGGAGATCCAAGGAGTACACCTACACTTGGTGAGGAATGGACTAGAAGAAGGAAGCAATTGGAAGCCATTCCGGGCGATTAGAGCACAAGAAGAACCACTCAGCATTATGGGCGCTCCGCCCAGCACCTTGGGCACTCCGCCCCATGCCCCAGGCGCACCTCCTGAAGATGCCTAGGCTGAGGCGCTCCGCCCCAAATCCAGGCGCTCCGCCCGAGCCACCCCACTGCCTAAAATTCCACAAATTGCAGGCGGTCCGCCCCAATCTTGGGCGCTCCGCCCGGATCGCTGAAGGACCTGAATCTTTGCTATGTTAAGACTATTTTGACCCTACGTGGTCCTTTATTTCCTAAGCCTAAGTGTGGGCATTTTAGACCTTTCAAAGGGTGTCTAACAACACCTATAAATAGCTAGTAGCTTGTCTTATTTCATTAGCTAACCTTGATGATTAAACAAACAATTGTGTTGAGAGTTGAACTCTTTGTTGATGAATGAAACCCTTAATGGGACTTGTTTTTCCTCTAGCGGATCTAGATGAATTCCAATCCCCCCCGACCATTCTACTTGCGTGCTCACGTTAGCTCGAGGGTAGTTGCCTAGTGTAGGTGTTCTTGTCATCTTCTTGGAGTGTAACGAAACAAGTTCTCCGTTGCTACTCGAGATTATCGTACGAGTTACGTCTCGCTCTTATCTTTATTTTTCCGCATTTGATTTCCTACATCACTACTAGAGCAATGCACCCCCGTAACGGTAAGAGCAATACCATTTCTCCTTCCACCATTCACATGGGAACTAGAAGATGCAAACCTCCCATTTCCCATGGAACAACCACCACCTCCTCCCATACTAATGGAAGGACGTCTACTACTCCCTTGCACACCACAAGCAACATCAAGAGAAGATGAAAATGAACAATCCTCATAATCAACCTCATCATCAATTCTCTCTACGTCACTATCATCATGTTCAAATTCATCACAAGAAGAGTAAGTAGGATCATCATACCTTGAAGCGTCACCATCTTCAAATTCTTGACTTGGAGCATAAGATTCTTCACATTCATCTTCGCAAGCCCCATAGTCTTCTTCACCTTCATAATCAACATAGTGACCCGCTTCATCATCATACGAGCCTTGGTTCCCCGAATCGTCGTAGCAATACCCATCATCATCCTCATAGGAACCATAGTCTCCATCATCTCCGCATGAGTCATACCCTCCACAATCGTCATCATCCGAAGCCATAGTTGTAATCAAAGAGTCAAGGACCTCACAAATTCACTCCCTCACGTGTATCACTCAAAAGATGTCACTCAATTTTCTTTCCACTCGTGTATACACTCAAGGTCGTTGGCTATTGTGACAACACTCTATTGTTCTCACCACTCAAGCCTTTTTCCACTCAGGACCTTCTTGTCTATTAGTAATCACAATGGCAAGATCAATCAAATAATGCACCCAAGTAATGGTTCGGAATGGAGTTGAAGTGACTCGATGTACGGAAGCTAATTTAATGCGCACTTGAAGCAAGCAAAATCTACGACTTTAAGTAAAGACTCCAAGACACACAACACCCTAAAGGATCAAAGATTAGTGTTATAAAGTAGGACTAATACCTTAGGAACACTAACCAAGAAGTAAAGGAAGCAAGGAACAAGCGAAATCCTACAAGAAAACTACCCGAAAAAGACTTCAGGAAGTAGGCGCTCCGCCTCAGCAGAGTAGGCGGCCGCCCAGGCAAAATATCAGTGGGGAGGCGCCCGCCTCTTCAGGGGAGGCGCTCCGCCTCAGGAAATCCAGAGAGCTAACAAAGATGAGGCGCTCCGCCTCCAAATTGAGGCGCTCCGCCTCCTGCAACTTTCAGCACAGTTCAACAACGTGTTTTTCAACTTTAACACCCAAAAATCCAATAAATCACACGTTGTTTTAGCAATCCAAAGGTACCCAAACGTTGTCCCAATCACAAAGATCAAACCCCAATGATTTTTAACAAACCCCAATAAAAAACAACGAATTCACCATGTTCATCTTCTTCCAAGCTAGGGTTTCAACTTTTCAAAATTTTCAAGGGTTTTCAAATTTTCAAATCTTAGGATACAACTCCAAATCACGATTTCTAGGTACCAAAATAACGGGTTTCCAACAAGGAACAAACCCCAATATCAATCACAACACGAATCATCAAATCCAAGAATCCACAATCAAATTTTTGGTGGTTTTTTTCAACTTTTCTATTTTTTTGTGTTTTTCTTCTTTTCAATAACAACAACAAGAAAACTAAGATAGGAATCGACCTAAGGCACGAAGAATCAAGGGTCGGGGGTTTGTAGAGACAAACCCGAGCCTTGCTCTGATACCAAGATGATAAGACCCAAATAGGCGGAAGTGATAAACTAAGATGAGGAAGCAATAATCATATAAGATAACAAGAAATAAGGGATTGGGGAGAATAGAAATAGAAGAAAGAATGAATCAAACTAAAACACATAGATTGATTCAAAATGGAGAAGAGACTTGAACCATTAAACGGGACTCACACTAGCGGTGATCCACCATGGATTCAACGTAAGAGATACATGAAGTCAACGCTTCAACAAGAAAGGCCAAGCCTATTCTATCTTCTCAATTCTATCTTCAAACTAGCTACCTATTTGATGAGGCTAAGTGAAGTATTTATAGGCTTCACTTAGTCATAATAAAAGGTCTAAAGTACCCCCAAAGTGGGTTAAAACAAATATGGTCACGCAGGGCTATAGTTGGAAGTTCATGCAAAAAGTAGTAAAAATCCCGAATGCTGTCACAGGGGGAGGCGCTCCGCCTCCATGCTGAGGCGCTCCGCCTCCATGCTGAGGCGCTCCGCCTCCATTTTGAGGCGCTCCGCCTTCTCCTGATCAACTCTCTGGATTTTGGTAGGCGCTCCGCCTCATCTGTGAGGCGCTCCGCCTCATCCTGGAGCTTGTGCAAGAGGCTTAAAATGAGCTTGGGGTGGATCCCCTTGGAGCGCAAGTGGTCCTCCATCCATGGTGCTCAAAAGCATGATCTTCAAGATGCTTCCGGAGGCCTTGATGGTACTCCTTGTGCTCTCAAGCTTGGCTCTTGATGGTTGGCGCTTTGGCTCCAATTTGGGTCTTATCATCCTCCCCTTCTTGAAAGGATTTCGTCCTCGAAATCAAACCATCAAGCCTACATTCAAAACAAGCACAAACAAAGCTTCCCACTACAAGAGTAGGTTAGTGCCAAAAGTGGGGGAAAACACACTCTTGTGATAGAGCCAAGCATCAATACCAATGAAAAAGCTCATGTCTCCTAAGGAAACGACAAGTACTTGACTCACAAAGAAAGTGCACCCAACACAAGAACACACAAAGAGATCAATAGGACATGGAACATGCAAGATATAGCAATCCTTATGACCCCTAAGCTTTTGAGCAACACACCAAGCCTTCAAGTCAACATTATCACAATGTAACACATCGGCTTTGGCATGCTCAACACCCAAGGTGTGATCAACATGTGGGGTGGAGTAAACAAAATAGTTCAATTGGCAACTAACATCAAATGCTCCACTCCCCTTCTTGGAAGCACTCTTACACGCACCAAGAGTGGCTTCCTCACCTCCAAATCCATCTCTAAGACAATCTCCCTCACTAGGCAAACTCCAAAGGAAGGTCTCCAAAATCGGCCCTTCATCATTATAATCCACACAATGAAGGCTAGGACTACTAGAAGATGGTTCAACACAACCAATATCAAGACCATTCATCCCACTTGGAGTTTCAAACAATGGATCATCCTTAGAGTCTATCTTTACATACCATGGAGGTTCTATTTTACTATCAATTCTAGTCCGATACAATTCGCTACCACAAATGAGATTATCTTCACATAATGAAAATGTAAAAGCATGCACCTCAAATTCATGGTCACATAAAAACATGGTATCAAGACTAGGTTCTTCACTCTCACCCGAGGAGTCATTGAAAACAATTCGATCCATCTCAATCACTAGGGACTCCTCAAGGTCACTACCAACCTCACTACAACACATAAGTCCACCATTATCAAGCAATTCATCAAGAGAAAGGGTAGGATATTCATTCAACTCAACTTCCCCTTTATCAAATATAGGTGGTGTGTCATAACAAGGGTCACAAATAGGGTCAACTACACAATCTTCACTAGAGAGAGGTTCAATGAAAATCGAGCTCACATCATGATGTGGCTTATCATTCCTCTCAACTGAGGCGCTCCGCCTCCATGCTGAGGCGCTCCGCCTCCATGCTGAGGCGCTCCGCCTCCATTTTGAGGCGCTCCGCCTTCTCCTGATCAACTCTCTGGATTTTGGTAGGCGCTCCGCCTCATCTGTGAGGCGCTCCGCCTCATCCTGGAGCTTGTGCAAGAGGCTCAAAATGAGCTTGGGGTGGATCCCCTTGGAGCGCAAGTGGTCCTCCATCCATGGTGCTCTAAAGCATGATCTTCAAGATGCTTCCGGAGGCCTTGATGGTACTCCTTGTGCTCTCAAGCTTGGCTCTTGATGGTTGGCGCTGGAGCACTTGCACGACCTTCATCAACTATTCCACAGACACTATCTCATGACTAACGGAATAAGAATTATAACAGGCACACTGGACTTAAGAATAAACTATTCCAAGATGATATCATAACACCATTGCCCGGCTTATTCTGACTAAGCCGACCCTTCGTCGAGTTTTACATTTTCGAAATGAAGATACATGGAATTCTAGATAGATTAGCATGATCTCGCTGGTATTACCTTGTTTTTATACTTTCCGATATAGAATGGTCCGATGAATCTAAAATTTAGCTTACGCTTCGACAATTCTTTAGAAATTTACCATTAGCATTTAGAGGTGGAGGGAGACTTCTCCACTTAGAGCATAAACTTACACAGCTGATTTAAACAGGAATAACTATCTACCCTCAGTTCGCTAGACTAAGGAAACTTAACTAGGAACAAGAGACAACTCGGCCCTGAGCTACCAAATTACCCTCTCAGGTTGCCAAATAGCTGCGACTCTTGAGTTCACAATTCCATACCTTCACCACAAGCACAACCGCTGATGGCTCAATTCACATGTCAAATGACACCTCTCACTACCCTTAGTAGCCTTGAAACACAAGAATGTGCTTATCCAGCTACATTGACACGCACTCTGGCTCAACACATGGAATATCACAAGCGCCTACTAACCGCCCAAGCTTAGTAGTTTCGGAAGAAGAAAAGATGGCATTAAACTGAGGATAGGAATAATTAGAGCTTCAGGAAGCTCATCTTCTCATTTGCCTGGCTACCAGAGCTCGAATACTTCTGAGTCACGCTAGCCAGAGAATCACAATGGAAGAAGTGGACAATAAATGAGCTTATGGCACAACATTCATGCTAATTCAACCTTCCAATGAGAAGCACTCTCCGGCAATTTAACGGAAAACCCTTTTTATAACAGAGACTAGCTCACAGAAAAAGAATGACTCTACTAGCATCTCGAACCAACACTAGACACATATATCAACCTTTTCTTACAAATAGATCAGTGATACTCTCAGATGATGATGAATAAGAACCCCATCATTCTACCAACACTAAATCCAGAAAGAGAAAAAAAACAAACACACTCAACACAACGACCAGAAATTGCAACATATTGATGCCACACATACAACATCGATACTTACTTCAAAACCCCTTACACTCAAATCAAGTAGACGACAAGGGTCTCACAACCCCCAAAAATAAAACATACCAGAAACTCACCCATCTACCAAGACCGATCCTTAGCAGAAACAACACTCTAGAGAAACCACAAAGACATATGAGGGTAGATGAATCCTAAATCAATCGAAGGAATAAGTTCATACACATCAATAAAGGAAGGAAAAGTTACCTAGGTCTATTACTTCAGATGCCTCAACTTTCAGCCTGACTGGCAGTGCATAGAACTGCCTCTGCGGCTGAGCTAAGCTGCTACCCTAATAATCATTTTGGTAGAATAATTACCATTATGCTCACGACATCCACTAAACGGTGGCATGCTTCTAATTGACTAATATCCAAAAGAGTCTTGAGGTCGCCTAAGGGCTTGGGGACGAGGAATAAGATAACCATCTCTCTGCGGAAGTAAGGTACAACCTTTGTTGTGATGACCCAAGTCATAACAAAGATAACATCCCAGATTATATCGGCGCTGGAGTAATTGCCTGCGACTATGGGAAAGAAACTGAAGCTGATCTGGGAATGAGTTATGGCACTCAAGAAGCCATGCGTCAAATGCTAAATTGGCCTTACAGGTGTCCCACTCTACTGCTGATAACTCATACCTCCAAATGAGGTATTAGGATGCCCACCTAGGCCATGGGATCTCTTACTCTCCCGCTCTGACTCTTTCTGCTCCAATCTATGGTATGTATCATACCTCCGAGCAAAATCAATAGAAACATCAAATGGAGTCCTGGCCTCAATTTGTCGAGCCATCTGGAACGTCAAGGAAGGAGAAAGGCCATCAATAAACATCCAGACTTTATCGGAAGGCTCACACACAAGTTCTGTAGCATATATTCGGCCATCCTAGAGAATTGAATTCAATCTTATATTCTGAAACCGACAGACTATCCTGTCCAATCCACTCAAACTGGCGACGCTTTTCATCTTACTCGCTACATGGAAGGAACTTTTCCATGAATCTGCGAGAAAACTCGCACCAATTCAGCTTAGGCAATCCCTGCCTAGCTGATAAAAGAGTGGTCCACCAATCTAAGGCAGGACCCTAAAGTTGAAAAGCAGTATAATCAACACCATACAGCTCGAGATAACCAATAGCCTAAAGAATACACTGACATCGATATAGAAATTTTCGGGGATTATATGAAGCATAGTTTGAGAATGTCGCAGAGTTCAACCGGGTGAAATAATGCAACCTCTTCGGACATTCATACTAAATTGCTACCTAGGCCGGCAGACCAGCCGGAACAACTAGAGGCGCAACACATATTGCCTCTGGAACATAATTTACTAGAGCACCTCAGGAACTGGAACTGAAGCTCCCTGAGCCTGAACATCTGCATCTACGGCAGCCTGAAGAGCTGCCTGAGGAATAGGAAGTTCATGGGGTATCTACGCCACCAAGAATCTCAAAAAAGCATCATAAAGAGCTGTGGGAACCACAAGGCCCTGCTTCCCATGCCCACTGGGAGATGGAACAGTTAGGGCCTCCGCAACTAAATCGTTAGCACGATCCACAACTCTCAGTGTGGGCTGGTGCTTCCTGTTCTCCTGCCCTATGCAGATATGCCGCATGAGGGTTCACCATTACTGCAAAGGAATTAGTGAAAAATATTTAGCTTCCCACAAGAAAAACCGACACATGATTACGAAAGAAAGAAGGGAAACTTTCTAAATGCCATCATAGCCCCTTGTAGATAAGTATGGACGTCTTCGTACCACTCAGTGAGACTCTATTAAATTATAAACTGGGCTCTGATACCAATTAACAGGACTCGTATTTTTGGCTAGGCCGTGAGGTCAATCGACATCCTCCTCTAGACCTGTCGGGCGAACCCTTTCCACTGACTTAATGAAATAGACACAAAGATAAATTGAGATAAACATATAATACACAAGATACAAACTGAAGTATATATATAAATACAGAAAAGCTGTTCAGAAAGTGGTCCAGTTGTCTTCCCAATACACTTAGGTTTAGGACTATCCAAATAGACGTCTAGGAATGATAACGAAGTATATACATCTCGCGAAGGGAGAAAAATACAACTATGATAATAGGCATAAACTGGTGGCCATCCTGAACAAAAGTTGGTTCACCTTGATAGCTGAAGTCTTCTTCGCTCTTAGATCACAAGGCGAACTCAATCGTGGAGCGAACCTGTCGAAACGAAATAAATAGACTAGAAACAAATAGAGGGTGAGTTGAGAAACTCGAGCTAGCGATCTTGCAGAAACAGGTAAGCTAGTTGGGAAGACAAGAAACAAATAAATAATAACCATACAACGACTATACAAGGCAACACATATACAAATCAACTAATATACTCCTGAAAACATAAACATATACAACCAACTCACTACCACCTCGAGTTACTCACATAACACCAACATCAATCCCTCCTCAACTCTGGTATCAAGGAACAATATGCATACGAAAGACCAACTAGCTAACCAAAGGGAGGAAAGAAGTAAACCTTACAATCACTGAGTCTCTATCCTCGATATAACATTTACGGTTCAAGCCTAGCAATAGACATTCATAATAATAACTAAGCATGTATTCTACACTTCAAGTTATAGGGGTTGCATCCTATCAACCAATATCAATAACAGTATTGGGACTTCCATTATAACTTCTGCTAAATGTATTAAAATCCAATAGCTGGCATACATAACAATACTATGACACATTTCCTTTTAGCTCGATAGTAAGTACAACACATTTTTAACACACATACAAGGCAAACAAAACAAGTCAATCTCACAATATTTAGTACAACACTCAAATTACAAAACAAATACCAATAAACACTAATAACATGGTAATAACTATACACGAAGCTCCGACTGTTTATGCTTAAAATTGGTCGCCTAGGTTAAATAATTAATTAAGAATGAGGTCACAAGCAATACAATAAATACAATGGAAAATTAAATAAGTAAAAGAGAGAAATAATGAGCAAGAAAAGTAATGTAGTCTTATTGCTTGAGAATAGCCGGCTTCTGTGGTGAATCAGATGATGTACAATACAATGTAAGGAGGGGTATTTATAGTAGTGCATACCCTGTCCTAATTAAGGTAAAATAAAAAGGCTAATAAGGTATGGGCCTATAACTCAAGGCGGTGGTATATTCGAAATCCTAACTAGGAGACTGTAACCATAAGGCGGCAGGATGTATGCCCTTTGTCCTGCATCTGCACCGTCTGAACGGTCGTAACTTGTAGAACAGGCGTGTACCCTTTGCGTCCAGTGACTCATAGAATAAGTGTAGTCTCGCCAGCTGGATTCGTATCCCCATAATAGTAGGTGGCGTATTTTTACCCACACAGTCAGTCCCCTCACTTGCTGAGTACTGATGCGAGCAGTCAGGAAGAGAAAGAAGCATGATAGGAGACGTAAGTGACTGTACCGATATTCATCCCCGGCCTCTTTGCATGCGTTGTATTAAATGCAAATCCCTTTAGTACGATGACGCATCCCTCTACGATTGGAGGGGTTTTTCGCATATCTTTCCAATGATGCTATTGCTCTGTCCATATCCCGTAATTATGGGATTCATATTATGTTAACTGCAGTAATCATAATTTCGATCCCATGTGACCGTGATCATTCAACTTCTCATTCAAGCAATCCTTGCACACGTGTATATATATGTCGTAAACATAGAGATTTACTCATCAATCTCCATGTAACTTCAAGAACTTCCTTTAGAAAAAACAAGCATTCCTTTACTTCTATCATGGCACAAGGACCAAATTTCCTCCCTGATAACTTCAGAGCCCAAGATTATATCCCTTCCTCCATTAGTTTCGAAGGCGATGGCCGCATGCAGGGCCAGACTCCTAAATAGGAAGGCGATAATAACAATCTTTCCATAGAATATTACCCTTCTGCAGTGGTGAAGAATGATCTGATATGCATTGGGTATCAGTGAGAGTGGCCAGTATTTGTTGACGTTACTGTCCCTGAAGCTTAGGAATGAATTTCTTCTCATCGGGCTGGTTGTTCGATGGTCCACACATACCCTTTCACTCTACATCGCAATAAGCATGTTCATGCAATCGTTGAGGACATTTGCCACCGGTACAATATATGTTTAGGTAAATTAGCCCTTCTGCTTGGTGTCTGGTGGCTGTGCTACATCATCTTGCTAACTATGCTCAAGTTGCATTTACCTTTTGATATCTTCAAGCTTTCTATTCTCCCCGTTTCATTGATTTCCATTTTTTTCTTAGTGAATCTTGTGACTACTATTTCGCTGAGCCACGATGAGTTGATGACGTGGGTCACGGCGATCTTTACAAGGAACCACCCTGAGACTTTGACCTTTCACTACCTTGCCTACTACAGATGGCTGGCGGGCAAAAGACAATGGTAATTTAGTGCTAGCAAATTTACATCTTGAATTTTCAAACATCTTCATTAAATCCCCTTTTTGCTTCAGGATTTTCTCATCGCGAAATGCCCCTGTTGAAAGAGATCAAGATTACTGCCCCCTATGTTGCTCCTTTTCCTGACGTGCAGGCTTTCGGTGGGAGAATCTTGGAGAGAGCGAGCAGTTCCCGTTCTTCAAAACGGAAAAGACCTTCTAGGTCAACTAGCATGGTGGCTGCTGTGAAACCCTGGTGATTTCTGACGGTGAGGGTGAAGTCCCTCAAGCTTCCATGCATGAAGCTGTTGAGACTACTCCAACTGCTGCTACTAGATCCAATCTGTCAACGTGAAAGCGTAGTCATTTGATAGAAGAGAACCCCATGGCTGAGGAAGAAGCCAGTGCAGAAGGTGAAACGGTAGCGCCACCGGCCTCCTTTGAGCCTCGTCCACCAGGTTTAAACTCTGCTTCTTGTCGTTCAATTGTGCTTTTCCCATGTACTCCATGAGTTGACATTTTTCGTTTGTGTTTAGAAACTATTGTGTCGACTTATGTCCCCGAGGCCAATGATTCTTTTCAACGCCATCCTAGCAAGGAAGTGGTTGTGGATGTTGTAGCCCAACCCATGAATGGAGCTCGTAAGGTTGTTATCCCTACTTCAACGAGAATTAACCTGTTGAGGACTCCAAGGGTTGTAACAGATCATACCGCCTAGTTCATCGGTCCCACTGAACAGGTTCACCTTTCAAGTTATAATTCTCGTGAACTGCTTGAGGTTGCCGTAGGGTGCTCTCTTCGAGTAATCTCTTCCTCCCTTGTTTCATAAACCACAACTTTCTCTTCTCTTGCTGAATGCTCATCCTGCCAATTGTCCAGGGGTTGATGGTGTATCATGAGATACTTCACCGAGAAGGCCTAGAAGGAAGTCTTTCTGAAGAGAAAGAAGCCTTACGCGGGGAAGTTTCCAGCTTACAACCGTTCGCAGAAAAGGTTGAAGAGCTGAAAAGAGAGCTCCATACTACTCGTGAAGCCTATCGAATAGAGGCTTTAAAGAGCAGGAACCTGGAAAAAGCTCTGGCCAATGCAGTTCGCAAGCACAAGAAAACTGTGGAGACTCTTAAATATTCCCTCACAGATGCCCAAGTCTCAGAGAAAGTGCATCGGAGCAATGTGAATCGCCTGGAAGCGATTGTGGAGGAAATGGAGCAAAAGCTGTTTGCTGTGGAAGAGAAAATGAACGTCGCTGAGATAAGTGTCTCAGGCGCCCAGAGTCTTTCCTCTTTCCTTTAAGATGAGAATGAAAGGCTGAAGAGCAAAGTTGCATCGCTGGAAAGGACTCGTGATGAACACGTGAATGCCTTGAACTCTAGACGCATGGCTGAAGTAGATCGTGCTAAAATAACAGTTGCCCTTACCACTTTCCTTCAAGTTTGTGACGACCCTAACTTGGACCTGACTGCCGAGATTGCCTCGCGCACCGAGCTTGTTGCTCAGGCAGATGCTCAGCTGGGATCCAACATTGAGGAAGGTTTTGACGAGGATAGTGGAGAAAGAGGAGATGAAAAACTGGATGAGGAACCTGCAGTTGGTGAAGCAAGACCTTCGCAGAGTGTTGTCGCCGAAGGAAGAGAGGAATAAAAATCCTCCCCCTCCCCGATGCATATATATATTTTTTCTTTTGCATCTTCATTGTGGAAAATTGCCTGTGCTTTTCGAGTATAATGTTATTTTTTGGGCCCATTTTGAGGCGTCTTGACTTGATTTGCTTGTTTGTGATGCTTTTTCATTTCCTCCATAAATAATAAGTAATGCTAAGTTGTACCTTTATGGGCATATGCACCTAAAGATTAGATGGAATCCGGTTGTCCTGAATGTTCTAACGTTGACAACATTTATCAGTGAGCTTGCTTGGGCAATTACGTCCGTTGTTCACTAATGATTGGCTGCTTAAGTTGCATCTATAGGAGATGGTTGCTTGCGCTCACAATGGGACGACTTTAGCCCGTGTTATAACGGGAACTTTTGCGTTCGACTTCAAACGTCTCTGCTTAGTTACTCGAGTATTTAAGACTTTCTGGCACTATGCGAACAGGCATCCCCGTCGGCATGTAGGTGCATTTGTTGAATTAATGAGTTCAACTTATGAATAATGCCTGGTGGCTGAGCTAGACATGGTCTAGCTTTAAGCGAGTGGTGTAACTTACTTTTGTCACGAAAAGTGAGTGTATTACTTCAACTTGTAATTGGCCTGGGCTATAAATATTTAGATCGTAGATGGATCTTAATTTGTCGAAAAAAACTAACTATATAAATAGTAGTTTATTGATATGGGCGTGAAGCCTGGAATGTTGTGGGTGAACACCCATAATATGCCATAAGAGCATGAAAATGTTGCAACTTAAGAACAAAAGTAAAGAACTAGAAAAGTAAATTCGGAAAAGAAAAGTACTTCCAAATATCGCTACTCCTTCTGCACCCCCCACCCCCCCCCCAAAAATGTCAATCAACCTTACCATCAGAATCGTAGTCTTTGTTGATTGAGGTTTTGGGGTCTTCGGTAACTTCATGAATGTTTGCTTCAGGTACCTCTTCAGGGACAGCTTGTTGCGCCCCCGTATGTCTAAAGTACCGTATATTACATTAATGACATGTTAATAATGATTTAAGTATCTTTAAAGTCATAATATGACTACATATGACGTTCATATGTTAAATATAATATTTGGGAAAAATCAGATTTAAGTTGCGGGAAAACCGACAAAGGATTTGCCTTGTAACGAAGCTTTTTGAGAAATTAATTCTGTGTGTTATATGAGGTCTTTTGGAGACATATTATACACCAAATTTAAGGTCTTGGAGTGTAGTTTCCAACACTTTTGACCGTTTTTTCATACAACATCAGCATAAAAAGATATGAGCGATAGAAGTCAGGTCATAAGAAGGGACATAAGCGCAAAAGAAGGCTAGAAGTGAAATATTTTGATTATAAAAGAGAATCTTATCTCTTTTCTCGTCATTTCCAGAAACTTCATGAGAGAAGCAATGTGTTTTTGGGTGTTCAAGCCATTTTTATGGTTTTGAAGGAAGGACGCCAATCTTAACTCGAAATTGAAAAGGGATTGTGTCAAAACACTCTACGCGATTAAGGTAACGTTATGCTACCTTCAATTTCATCTATAGTTTGAGTTTTAGAATTACTTCATGGCTAAGTAAAGTACCTAAATGCTGTGTTATAGCTTGTTTAAGTTTTAGAAGGTGTGAAATTCAAGGGAAACAAGGTTTAGAAGCAAAAAACATCAAAGGTATGTAAGGCTAAACCTTTCTTTCGACAAGATTTTTGTTTTGTATCTTTTGAAGTTTCTCTTAGTTCCAAACTTGATGGTTCTTATGGGAAACTTGTAAGGCATAAAGTTAACCGTGTATGTGCTTAATTTTGTGCTAAGAACCACGGTGAAAGATGTCCAAAACAGCAGCACGAAATGTTTCAAAATTTGGAAAATTATCTTCAGATAGTTATTAGTAGTTTTAGCATAATTCTTTGTACAAACTTTATATTGAGATGATTTAAGATTCTCTAGAAACCTAAGACATATATCTACAACTTTCATGAAGATCATAAAGTCTATAACTTTGATTTAGATTCTGAAAAATGGGTCGCAAGACAGGGCACTGGTGCTGCCCATAGATTCTGCCTGCGAATTTGTTATGTCATCCGGTCATCTCATTTTGTTATCCATTTAAGTTGTTTATGTTATCAGTTTATCCGGGTACCCATTCCCGTACATATTATAGTACTGGTTCTGTTTTTGCGGATCATCCAGTTTTAGGGGAAACTCTGCCGAAATTTTTATAGAAATTCAGAGAGTTGGACAAATTCTGAGTTCTAGGTTGTGTTATAATTCCATCCAGGGGTTTCTTATCATTCCTTTGAGTCCATATCTATTGTTGCCACATGTGTTATGCCTCCTATATGCTTATGCTTATATTGTGATCATATTATGTGTTGCCACAGTCCGGTCGCGCGTGATTTCCCTTCTGGGGACACAGCCCCTCTAGTTCAGGCGGGAGTTGAAACACCTAGTGTGACCAGGTGTCATTCACACATTCTGACCAGAGAGACTAGATATTACTGGCTGGGGGGGACATAGCCCATAACACCCACCAAATTTGTTATATACACGTATATAGCCATAGTATGCACTGCATGACTGTACATGAGGCTAGTTAAGATGTTCAAGTACCTGATTTGGAGGGATACAGCCCATAACACCAGACAGGTACCAGTTTAGATAATACTTCAGTTTTAGCTTAGTACTAGTTAGCAGTTATCAGTTATCAATCATATCACAATCAGTTATCAGTATAGTTTAGCTCAGCCTTCAGTTTCAGATTCAGCTAGACTTCCATTTATATTCGGGTCATGTTTAGCACGTTCTTCAGATTTCCAGCTACATTACTATGCTCCAGCTCATATTTACATATTTATATTCCAGCCTTATAGTTTCATTTAGCTATGATATATTATATGCTCATGCCTTACATACTTTTTACATATCGTACTCAAGTCCTCTCTTGGGAGCTGTCTTTCATGCCGCACAGGTACAGAGAGATCAGACCTTGAGCCATGTTAGTAGGCCATCTACTAGCTATTGGAGTCACTCCGTTTACTCCCAGAGTTACTTATCTTTTGGTATGTGTACAGTCAGCTAGTTTGGGTATGGCGGGGCCTTGTCCCGTCCTTTGTATATTCAATTTAGCACTCTTAGACACATGTAGATATGTCCCTGTGTAGTTCAGTCAGTATCTTATGTATGTCAGTGTGTGATAGCCTTGTCATTTTCCAGACGTAATGTTTTCAGTAAATATGTATGTATTCATAACTAGGTTGCCAGCTCATCTCTGTTATCCATAGATTATTAGTAGGGTTAGTAATGATCGACACTTAGTGTCAGTTACCATCACAGCCCTAGGTTGGGTCATGACACAACTGCTCCCAAGATGGCCGCTGTGTAGCATTCTCTTGCTGCCTCCTGGTCCCCGTTGACTTCTTTTATCCCCCACTTAGTAGGGTATTTAAGCTTTTGATGCAGAGTAGCTGGCACTGCTTTGACTTGATGGATCCACGGACGTCCTACAGTCACATTGTAAGGGACACCACACTTGATTACCTGAAAAGATGAAACATAATTTGCTCCTGGGATACAAACAGTAAGGTTAATTTCTCCAACAACCCTTTCAGAACAGTTGTTGAAGCCGACCGGTGTGTAGACACTTGGGGCCATCTTTTCTTCGACTCCTATCGCCTTCAGCGTATCCCTACTGATGAAGTTGACAGCACTATCGGTGTCGACTAAAAAATATTTGACGTCCGTATCCTCTATCCTGAGCGTTATGACTAAAGCATCGTGGTGAGAAGTGTTGCAACTGGTGCTATCCTCGTCACTAAATAGGATCATCATATCTCGAGTGTGGCCCTCATCGGGTGCTGCCCCAATACTGTTTGGCTCTTTCAAAAATGTTGGCCTTTCTGTTCATGGAATTGATGGACCTCTTCGGATCTGGTAGCTCTGGTCGTCCATCTTGATTTCCGCTTTTGGCATAAGTCTGCTTTCCCCTGTCGCTGAGCAAATCCTTGAGATAAACCTTATTCAGCAACTCAATGACTTCCAGGATTAGCACTCTGCATCCGGGCGTCTCATATCCGTGATTCCTATGGAAATCACAATAAAGATTTTTGTTCCTTCTGCCCGGTTCACCCCTCAAATTGCTAGGCCAGCGTACTTGGGTATCCTTCATGTGATCCCTTACGAATTCTACGGTGTTGACGCATAATCCCAACTATTCAATCCTGTTAGGCACCCAATCTACACTGAGTGACCCCTTAGTTGACAGCGCTGAGGACTTCTCACTATCTTCTTGCTTTGGGAAATCATCTCTGTAATCTCTCTTGCTTCGCTGCCCTTTGTCTCCGGCCCGTTGTTCCTCCATGTATACCCATTTCTATCCTTGGTGGATTGCGTCTTGGACATTAAGGCTGTTACACCCCGTATGTCTAAAGTGACGTATATCATTCTAATGAAATTTTAAGAATGATTTAAGTGAGTTTAAAGTCATAATATGATCATATATGATGTTTATATGTTAAATATAAATTTTGGAAAAAATCAGATTTAAGTTGCGGAAAAACCGACTAAGGAATTGCTTTATAACGAAGCTTTTCAGCAATTAATTCCGTGTGTTATCTGAGCTCTTTTGGGGACATTCATATACCAAATTGAAGGTCTTGAAGGGTAGTTTCCAAAACTTTTTACGGTTTTTTCATACAATATCCTTATAAAAAGATATGAGCATCAGAAATCAGGCCAGAAAAGGGGACATAAGCGCAAAAGAGGGTTAGAAGTGAAATATTTTTTGTATAAAAGGAAAATTCCTCTCATATCAAGTCGCTTCCAGAAAAATAGAGAGTAACAGTGGGTTCTTGAGTATTGAAGTCATTAATATGGTTTTGAAGGATCGACGTCAATCTTAACTCGAAATTGAAGACGGATTGTGTCAAAATGCTCTGCGCGATTAAGGTAACGTTATGCTACCTTAAATTTTGTCTATAGCTTGAGTTTTAGAATTACTTCATGGCTAATTAAAGTACCTAAATGCTGTATTATAACTTATTTAAGCTTTAAAAGGTATGGAATCCAAGGGAAACAAGGTTTAGAAGCAAGAAACATCAAAGGTATGTAAGACTAAACCTTTCTTTTGGCAAGGCATGTATCTTGTAGCTTTTGAAGCTTTTCTTAGTTCCAAACATGGTGTTTCTTGTTGGGTACTTGTATATCATTAAGGGAACCTTGTATATACTTAATTTGGTAGTAAAATCCAAGGTGAAAGAAGCAAGACAAAACGTTTCAAAATCTGGAATATTGTTTTGATCTTTGGACAGTTGTTAGTATATTGATCATAACTCCTTGAACAAAATTGATATTTAGATTCTTTAAGAATTCCCAGAACCCTAAGACATATATATAAAACTTTCATGAAGACCATGAAGTCTATATCTTTGAGCTACACTAAGAAAGTTAGGTCGAAAGGCAGGATAATGGTGTTGTCCAGACATTCTATCTACGGATTTGATATGTCATCCAGTCGTCTCTTCTTATTATCCGTTTAACATGTTTATGTTATCAGTTTATCCGGGTATCAATTCCGGTGTATAGTATAGTGCTGGTTCTGTTTTTTCGAATCATCCAGCTTCAGGGGAAACTCTGCCGAAAGTTTTATAGAAATTCAAAGAGTTGGACAAATTCTGATTTCTAGGTTGTGTCTACAATTCTATCCAGAGTTTTTCATATCATTCCTTTGAGTCCATATCTATTGTTGCCACATGTGTTATGCCTCATACATGCTTATGCTTATATTGTGTTCATGTTATGTGTGATTTGTGGTCCCCCATAAAGGCTGGACATTGGACACACAGTCCGGTCGCGTGTGCTACTTCCCGTCTGGGGGATACAGCCCCTCTGGTTCAGGCGAGAGTTGAAACACCTAGTGTGACCGGGTGTCATTCACACACTCTGACCAGAGAGACTAGGTATTACTGGCTGGGGGAGACATAGCTCATAACACTCGCCAGGTTTGTTATATACGCGTATATAGCCACAGTATGCACTGCATGACTATACATGAGGCTAGTTCAGGTTTTCAGTTACATGATTTGGGGGGATACAGCCCATAACACCAGACAGGTACTAGTTCAGATGTTCAGCTACCTGATTTGGGGGGATATAGCCTATAACACACGACAGGTACCAGTTCAGATAACAGTTTAGTTTTAACTTAGTACTAGTTATCAGTTCTCAGTTATCAGCCACCAGTTGTTAATGTCACTATCAGTTGGCAGCTATCAGTTCAAGTTTCTAGTTACCAATTATCAGTCATATTACAGTTATTTATCGGTATAGTTTAGCTCAGTCTTCAGTTTTAGATTCAGCTAGACTTCCGTTTATATTCAGATCATGTTTAGTACGTTCTTCAGATTTCAAGCTACATTGCTATGCTCCAACTCATATTTACATATTTATATTCTAGCCTTATAGTTTCATTCAGCTATGATATATTATATGCACATGCCTTACATACTTGCTACATATCGTACTCACGCCCTTTTCTGGGGCGCAGCATTTCATGCCACGCAGGTACAGATATATTGGCGCCTGAGCCACGTTAGTAAGCCATCTACCATCTATTGGAGTCACTTCGCTAACTTCTGGAGTTTACTACTTTTGGTATGTTGTACAGATATCAAGTAGGTATGGTGGGGCCTTGTCCCATCCTTTATATGTTTAGTTCCGCACTCTTAGAGGCCTGTAGATATGTCCCTGTGTGGTGCAGTCAGGATGTTATGTATGTCAGCTTATGTTAGTCTTGTCAGCTTTTCTCATTGCATAATTCTTATCAGCTAGGTTTATGCTTATTCCGTTTATCAGTTATACTCATGGTTAGCAATATCAGTAGGATTAGTGATGATCGAAACTTAGTGTTGGTCATCCGTCGCAGCCCTAGGTTGGGTCGTGACAAAAGTTGTATCAGAGCAGTTCAATCCTAGGGTGTCTGCAAGCCGTGTCTAGTAGAGTCTTGTTTAGGAGTATGTTGCGCGCCATACTTTTGAACAGGAGGCTACAAGGCTCTTCAGGACAGTTGTCTTTCTTTCTTCTCTAGATCTTGCGATAGAGCCATCATTATAGAATTCAACCCCTCTAACAATAGTGTTTTCAGCAAAGCAATGCCACCGAAGAAACTAACAGCTACCCAGAAGGGCAAGGTCATTGCCGGCCAGGGTAATAGTAGAGTGCCACCTGAGGTGGATGAGAGTGAGGAGTCCAGACCTGAGGCTCCATCTGAGGCCTCACAGATCCCCTTAATTCAGGGCGATAATAGAGGTACCGCAACTACTATACCTCCAGCTCCTCTGCCCGATAGTCAGGGGCAGGAAATGAGGGATGCCATAAGATTATTGACTAGTCTTGTAGCTGCTCAGACTATATGGTACAGTGTAGATGCCCAAGGAGATATTGGATCCAGGATTAGGGATTTTATCAGACTAGAGCCTCCAGCCTTAACTTGGTCCCTTACATAGGAGGGGCAGATTTTCTGGTTCATTTGGAGAGAATCTAGAGCCAGTAGGCAATAGAGTGTTAGACAACCACCAGCTAGTATACCTCCAAAGTCTCGTGGCCGAAATCTGATAGACCTCCTCAGTCCAGAGGTAATCAGGCATCACAGATTTGAATATTTCATCATTGGGGTACTTCTATACCGGCCAGTCAGACATATCCCAGATGCCCAGATTGTGGTAGACGCCACTAAGGACCATGTTAGTTAGGAGTTGATACTAGTTATATTTGTCGAGAGACAGGACATTTCATGAGAGATTTCCCGATTAGGAGTGGTAGTGGTGCAGCTCAGCCAGCTAGATCAGAGTAGCTTTCTCAGCACCAGCACGCCCTCAGGGGCAAGTTCTTCAGGCACCAGCAGGTCGTGGTAGAGGTCGAGCTCCAACAGCAGGCGGTACTCAAAACCGCACCCATTCTCTTATTGGTCGACTGGACCAAGACGCTTCACCAAATGTAGTCACAGGTATTATGTCAATAAATTCTCTCGATGTATATGTGTTGATAGATCCTGGTTCTACATTATCGTATGTTACTCCCTTTGTTGCTATGAAATTCAAAATAGAACTAGAGGCTATTAGACCTTTCAAGGTAGCCACTCATGTTGGCGATTCAGTAGTAGCTAGGCTTGTTTATAGAGGTTGCAATGTGATGATTGGTGACTATAGCACTACAGTTGACTTAATTGAGCTAGAAATGGTTGATTTCGATGTTATTCTCGGTGTGGATTGGTTGTCTTCTTGTTATGCTAATGTTGACTATAGAGCTAAGACAGTCCAGTTTCACTTTCCAGGAGAATTAGCTATAGAGTGTCAGGGTGTTTCTGCACTGCCAAAGGGTCTGTTTATTTCTTACCTTAAGGCAAGGAATCCAATCGCAAAAGGCTGCTTATATCATATTGGTCATGTTCGAGACTCAGAAAAGGAGACGTCGACTCTTGAGTCAGTTCTGGTAGTGAATGAGTTCCTAGACGTGTTTCCATATGAGTTGCCTGGTCTTCCTCTAGAGCAGGAGATTGATTTTCCTATTGAGGTAGTACCAGGTACACATCCCATATCCATTCCTCCTTACCGGATGGCACCAATAGAACTGAAAGAGCTTAAGGAGCAACTGAAGGATTTGTTAGATAAAAGCCTCATCAGACCTAACATTTCCCCGTGGTGAGCCCCAGTATTATTTGTGAAAAAGAAAGACGGCTCTCTATGCATGTGCATAGATTACAGACAGCTGAATAAAGTCACAATCAAGAATAAATACCCTCTGCTCAGGATTGATGACTTGTTCGACCAACTCCAGGGTGCCAAGTGCTTCTCGAAGATAGATTTGCGATCGGGCTACCAGCAGATTAGAGTCAGTGAATGTGATATACCTAAGACTGCATTCAGGACCAGGTATGGCCATTATGAGTTTTTAGTGAAGTCGTTTGGACTCACTAATGCCCCTACAGTATTTATGGATCTGATGAACAGCGTATTAAGGCTTTACCTGGATTTATTTGTGATTGTATTTATGGAAGATATTCTCGTCTATTCAAAGTCTGACTCAGAACATGCGGAGCATTTACGCACAGTATTGGGTACTTTTCGGGACCAGCAATTATACGCTAAGTTCTGGAAGTGTGAATTCTGGTTAGATTCAGTTGCATTTCTTGGCCACATAGTTTCAGCAGAAGGAATTAAAGTAGATGGCCAGAAGATCGAGGCTGTGAAGAATTGGCCCAGACCTACGGCGCCAACAGAGGTACGTAGTTTTCTGGGTTTGGCAGCTTATTATAGAAGGTTAATGGAGGGGTTTTCCTCCCTTACAGCTCCACTGACCAAATTGACAGAGAAAGCAGCCAAATTTCAGTGGTCAGACTCTTGTGAGCACAGCTTCCAAGAACTACAGAACAGGTTGATAACAGCTCCAGTACTTACACTTCCAAAAGGATCTGAGGGCTATGTCATTTAATGTCAAATTGGTCTTGGTTGTGTATTGATGCAGCATAGAAAAGTTATTTCTTATGCTTCAGACACCTGAGCAGAACTACCCTACTCATGATTTAGAGCTTGCAGCAGTCATTCATGCATTGAAGATTTGGAAACATTATTTGTACGGTATTCATGTTGATATTTATACAAATCACAAGAGCCTCCAATATGTATTTAAGCAGAAGGAGCTAAACCTACGACAGAGGCGGTGGCTAGAGTTGTTGAAGGACTACGACATGGACATTCTTTATTATCTGGGTAAAGCGAATGTTGTTGCTGATGCCCTTAGTCGTAAGTCCATGGGTAATTTATCTTAATTATAGCCACAGAAGAGAAACTTAGCTCATGCACTCCACCACTTAGGAAGCTTGGGAGTCAGATTAATAGATTTAGATGATGCAGAAGTTACAGTTAATAACGCAGCCACTACTTGCCTAGTGACAGGAGTAAAACAGCGTCAGTATGAGGATCCAGTTCTAGTTGAATACAGACAGATAACTACAAGAAAACTGGAGTTACCATACAGGGTTACTAGTGACGGGGTTCTTATGTATAAAGATAGACTTTGTATTCCTGATGTTGTAGATTTACGTGGATAGATTATGTCTGAGGCATATTATTCCAGATATACTGTTCATCCAGGTTCGACTAAGATGTACCATAATCTTAAGCAGATTTATTGTTGGGACAGAATGAAGCGTGAAATAGCAGAATTTGTGGCGCAGTGTCCAAACTGCAAGCAGGTTAAAGTCGAGCATTAAAAACCTAGTGGCTTGTTGAAGGAAATAGAGATTTTATCATGGAAATTGGAACCAGTGAATATGGACTTCATTACAGACTTGCCCCGTACGCAGAGCAAGTATGACTGTATCTTGGTTATAGTAGACAGGCTTACTAAATCAGCTCATTTCTTGCTTGTTAGAACTACATATACAGCGGAGGATTATGCCAGACTTTATATCAGAGAGATATTGCGCCTACATAGTATTCTAGTATCTATCATTTCAGACAGGGGCGCACAGTTTACAGCTAATCTCTGGCGATCGTTCCAGACAGGTTTAGGGACACAGGTTAAATTTAGTATAGCATTTCATCCCCACACAGATGGACAGGTTGAGTGGACCATTCAGACGTTAGAAGATATGCTTAGAGCTTGTGTGTTAGATTTTGGATGCAGCTGGAGTGAGCATCTACCGTTGATAGACATTGCTTACAACAATAGCTATCATTCTAGAATACAGATAGCGCTATATGAAGCTTTATATGGGCGCAAATGTAGGTCTCCCATAGGATGGTTCGAGGTTGGCAAGTCTCAATTGATAGGTCCAGATTTAATCCTACAAGCAGTTGATAAAGTCAAGTTGATAAGAGAAAGATTATTAGCAGCGCAGAGCAGAAAGAAGTCCTATACAGATAACCGTGTCGAAATTTAGAATTTCAAATTGACGATTGGGTATTCCTAAAAGTATCACCTGTGAAAGGCATTATTCATTGGTCCATATTAGGTTATCAGGCAAGTTGCGCGTGTTGCCTACGAATTAGATTTTCCAGCAGTCCTTCAGGAGGTCCATCCAGTATTTCATGTTTCCATGCTTAGAAAAATATGTCGGAGATCCTTCTAGAGTTGCACTAGTAGGTGATGTTCATATCTCAGAGCAGGTTGACTTATGAAGAGGTGCCAGTTACAATTTAGACAGACAGATTCGTCGACTAAGAACGAAAGACCTTCCTTTAGTTAAGATGCTATAACAAAGTAATAATGTAGAAGAAATAACTTGGAAAACTGAAAATGACATGAGAGCCAAATATCCACATCTCTTCACTACTTCAGGTATGTAACAGATCGTTGCTAAATGCTTCTACATAATTCATTTAACATTCGAGGACGAATGTTCCTAAGGGGGGGAGATTGTTATACCCCGTATATCTAAAGTGACGTATATTATTCTAATGACATGTTAAGAATGATTAAAGTGAGTTTAAAGTCATAATATGACCATATATGATATTTATATTTTGAATATAAATTTTGGGAAAAATCGGATTTAAGTTGCGGTAAAACCGACTAATGAATTGCCTTATAATGAAGCTTTTCAGCAATTAATTCCGTGTATTATATGAGGTCTTTTGGGGACATATCATATACAGAATTGAAGTTCTTGGTGGGTAGTATCCAAAACTTTTGACGGTTTTTTCATACAATATCCGGATAGAAAGATATGAGCATCAGAAGTCAGGCTAGAAAAGGGGACATAAGCGCAAAATAAGGTTAGAAGTGAAATATTTTTAGTATAAAAGGAAAATTCGTCTCATATGTCGTCACTTCCAGAAAAATAAAGAGACTAACAGTGGGTTCTTGAGTATTGAAGCCAATAATATGGTTTTGAAGGATGGACGTCAATCTTAACTCGAAATTGAAGACGAATTGTGTCAAAATGCTCTACGCGAATAAGGTAATGTTATGCTACCTTCAATTTCGTCTATAGCTTGAGTTTTAGAATTACTTCATTGCTAAGTAAAGTACCTAAATGCTGTATTATAGCTTGTTTAAGCTTTAGAAGGTGTGGAATCCAAGGGAAACAAGGTTTAGAAGCAAGAAACATCAAAGGTATGTAAGGCTAAACTTTTCTTTTGGCAAGGCATGTATCTTGTAGCTTTTGAAGCTTTTATTAGTTCCAAACACGGTGTTTCTTGTTGGGTACTTTTATATCATTAAGGGAATCTTGTATATACTTAATTTGGTACTAAAATCCAAGGTGAAAAATGTCCGAATCGGCAAGACAAAATGTTTCAAAATCTAGAAAATTATTTTGATCTTTGGACAGTTGTTAGTATATTGATCATAACTCCTTGTACAAAATTAATATTTAGATTCTTTAACAATCCTCAGAACCCTAAGACATATATCTAAAACTTTTATGAAGATTAAGAAGTCTATATCTTTGAGCTACACTCTAAAAATTAGGTCGAAAGGGAGGACAGTGGTGCTGTCCAGACATTCTATCTACGAATTTGTTATGTCATCCAGTCGTCTCATCTTGTTATCCGTTTAACATGTTTATATTATCAGTTTATCTGGGTATCCATTCCCGTGTATAGTATAGTGCTGGTTCTGTTTTTGCGGATCATCCAGTTTTAGGGAAAACTCTGCCGAAAATTTTATAGAAATTCAAAGAGTTTGACAAATTCTGAGTTCTAGGTTGTGTCTACAATTCTATCCAGAGTTTTTCTTATCATTCATTTGAGTCCATATCTATTGTTTCCACATGTGGTATGCCTCATACATGCTTATGCTTATATTGTGATCATGTTATGGGTGATTCGGAGTCCCCCATAGAGGCTGGACATTGGACACACAGTCCGGTCGCATTTCACGTGTGATACTACCCGTCTGGGGGATACAGCCCCTCTGGTTCAGGCGGGAGTTGAAACACCTAGTGTGACCAGGTTTCATTCACACACACTGACCAAAGAGACTAGATATTACTGGCTGGGGTGACGTAGCCCATAACACCCGCCAGGTTTGTTATATACGCGTATATAGCCACAGTATGTACTGCATGATTATACATGAGGCTAGTTCAGATTTTCGGTTACCTGATTTGGGGGGATACAACCCATAACACCAGACAGTTACTAGTTCAGATGTTCAGCTACCTGATTTGGGGAAATATAGCCCATAACACCAGACAGGTACCAGTTAAGATAACAGTTTAGTTTTAGCTCAGTACCAGTTATCAGTTCTCAGTTATTAGTCACTAGTTCTTAATGTCAGTATCAGTTGACAGCTATCAGTTCCAGTTTCTAGTTACCAGTTATCAGTCATATTATAGTTATTTATCGATGTAGTTTAGCTCAGTCTTCAGTTTTAGATTCAGCTAGACTTCCGTTTATATTCAGATCATGTTTAATACTTTCTTCAGATTTCAAGCTACATTGCTATGCTCCAGCTCATATTTACATATTTATATTCCAGCCTTATAGTTTCATTCAGCTATGATATATTATATGCTCATGCCTTACATACTTGGTACATATCGTACTCACGTCGTTTTTTGGGGCGCTGCGTTTCATGCCGCGCAGGTACAGATAGATCAGCACTTGATCGACATTAGTAAGCCATCTACCAGCTAGTGGAGTCACTCCGCTAACTTCCGGAGTTTACTACTTTTGGTATGTTGTACAGATGTCAAGTATGTATGGCGGGGCCATGTCCCGTCCTTTGTACATTCAGTTCAGCACTCTTAGAGGCCTGTAGATATGTCCCTGTGTGGTGCAGTCAGTATGTTATGTATGTCAGCTTATGTTAGGCTTGTCAGCTTTTCTCATTGCATAATTATTATCAGGTAGGTTTATGCTTATTTCGTTTATCAGTTATATTCATGGTTAGCAATATCAGCAGGATTAGTAATGATCGACACTTAGTGTTGGTCATCCGTCGCGGCCCTAGGTTGGGTTGTGACAAAGGCGAACTTCCTGGGGGGTAGATGTTTCTGCTGCTCCAAGCAAAGCTTCTCGGTGTACCTCTGATGTAGGGCATTCCATGTTGTCACAGAGTGTTGAGTCAAACTCCATTGCAATTCCCTTGTGGCTATTAACCCCTTTGAGTTCAGACATTTGCCAAAGGCTACCAGGACAATATTATTGGGGTCTAGAGGAAGCTCCATGTGTTCCTGCTAAACCTATCAAGGTAGTCCTTCAGCAGCTCGTCGTCACGCTGATGGATCTCGGAGATGTCATCCATGCGCTTCTCCCGCTTGCGGGCACCAGAATGCGCTTTCTTGAATAGGTCATGCATCTTAGTGAATGACTCGATGGAACCCATTAGTAGTTGGGTATACCAAGCAAGGGCACCTTTGGTTAGAGTTGAGCCAAACCTCTTCACCAGAGCAGATTGAATCTCCTCCTCTGTGATCTCATTTCTCTTTACATCCGTGTTGTACGCAGTAATATGCTCATCCGGATCAGTTGTTCCACCATACTTTAAGTTATCCAGCAGATGGAAGTGCTTTGGTATGCGGACCAGTGCAGCGCTTGCCTTGTAAGCATGCTTGTAAAATTTCTACTCATCTGCCATGGTAACTTGGGGTGGAGCACCCGGCACATTACCAATCCCATCGTGGATGGCCTTTATCTCCTTTATGAGGTCCTGGATTTAAGGTCTTGATTGTTGATTGTTGATGACCCTCCGGGAGCGGCATCCATCTTGAGCCTGCGGCTAGGCACAGATGCTGGTGAATTGTTTATGGGTGCTGGTCCTCGCGGGACGCTGGCCTCTGAGACAATCTACAAAATATTGCTCCTAGCTTCAATATTCCTTCGACGCTATTGCTCGAATCCCGATGCTGTTGTTTTGACATAGTTTTGAGAAGATTAACAAGGAAGCTTTTAATAATTGATCATCTTCTCTATTTCTGGCAACGTGAGTTGGCTCCTGGGAAGGGCCTTTCGGTTGATCAACGGGATCCTTAGGTTGCACGCTCAATTAATTAAGAATGAGGTCCCAAGAAATACAGTAAATACAATGGAAAAGTAAATAAGTAAAAGAGAGAAATAATGAGCAAGAAAAGTAAAGTAGTCTTGTTACTTGAGAATAGCCAAATTTTGTGGGGAATCGCAACGATGTACGATACAATGTAAGGAGGGGTATTTATAGTAGTGGATACCATGTGCTAATTAAGGTAAAATACAAAGGCTAATAAGGCTATGGGCCTATAACTCAAGGCGGTGGTATATACGAAACCCTAACTAGGAGACTCTAAGACTAAGGCGGTAGGATGTATGCCATTTATCCTACGCACTTACCGCCTGAATGGTCGTAACTCGTAGAGCGGGCGTGTATCCTTTGCGCCCGGTGAATCGTAGGATAAGTCTAGTCTCGCCACCTGGACTTGTATCCCCATAATAGTAGGTGAAATATTTTTACCTACATACCGCAACTATGCACATGAAGAATACATGTATAGAACATCCATAAAAGCCGAAGGTCGTTCAAGAAAGGATGAAACACTTACCTTTTACTCATGGGCCGAATCGACTATTGAACGAACTCTTTTCTTTCCCGATGCCTCTTGGAACCATTTTCTTCTAATGGATTTGGAATGATTGGAACTTTGATTTCACCTTGGAATAGCTTGGAATCTCTTAGAATTGAGTTGGGAGTGAAACAAGCCGACAAGGCCTTTTAACACCCAGAAATCAGCGCCTTTGCGTGAACCGAAGTGCCCACGCACCACCCCATCTTTTCCATCATACTCCAGTAGTGTGGTCGTGCTTTGAGCTAGCAGAAACCAACTCGCATGTGCCCCCACGCGTGCGATCGCTCAGAGTGCACCAGAAGGTGCAGAATTTTGCACCAACACCTATTGTGCTGCAAGTTGGGTCTGAGCATGACCCGAAAAGACTCAGAATGAAACCAAATTTTGAACAAGAGTTATACAATATGAATGTGACATGATCTCGAAGACGGAACTCAAATCGGATCTCTGAAACTCAAGATAAGGGTCCCAAGGGAAGAGGTTAATTTCTTAACTCTCGGGACATTAGTGAAAACTTTTTGAACGACCTCAGATTTAATATCTGAAAGTTCCCACAGGTCATAAATGACCATAAAAACCTAACTCAACTCTCGAATTTCTAATCGGAGCTCATTTACTCAAATCGAGCTCGAAAATCTCTTTTAAGTGTTACCGACAACCGAAATAGAAATCTTTCTCGAAAACCTATCAAACAAGGTCCCAATCAGCTCAAATTTTACAAACAGGTCCTAATAGACCTTATGGAGCTTTTAAGATTATCGGTACATAAATCAAAGTCCTACCTCCTGAAACGACTGATCAAGTTCATTTCACATCCATTCTAGAGATTAAAAGCCTAATTTGAGGATTTTGAACCTAACCCTAAAGATGGAGTATTTTGATGATTTGAAGGGGAAACACAGTCCGCTTTGGAAAAAAATTATATGAACAAACTCACAATCAAATAGATTATGTGAATACTTAAAATGATTTGAGATTTGAGGTTTTTACCAATAGTTGTATTTTGACATAAACTTGAGAATTAATAAATTAAAGATTTGAAGACATAAATGAACTATGATTGGGAAATTAATTATACATTTGCATTCGTAGACTTATAGTTAACCCATAAATATGATATATTCTGGTGTTTGGTCATGTGGGCATGAGGTTGACTTTTGGATTGATATCTTGACTTGTTTGTCCTAAATTTGTGGAGTTCTTCCACATTAGGATCTTATACATATGTTTATGTATTTATTCTACCCTAGGTATATTTACTAATGCATGTTTTTTGTATTCTAATTTGATACTCGAAAATATGATATTTCTTAATCGTTGAACATATAATTGTTCTTAACTTGATATTTCGTGCATTATGAGCATATTTGGATCATGTTTGATTTGACTGGACCGAATAAATATTCTCAATGGATATGTTACTATTTTTCGATTGCGTTGAGATGTATGTACTACTTTAGTCTACGGGATGGATATGTACCTTGTGATATTGTTGCATTGAGAAGTCTGGGTCAGGTAGGGCCTATGGGAATGATATGTTGTTACGTGTGGATTGATCACCCCTCTAGAGTCGGTGGCAACGCTACACCCAGATAGTACGCACGTGGTTGTCAGTCAGTTACATTGCATACATAATGTGTTATCTCATATAGAGGTAATGTGGGTGAAACGGGAAGAGAGCCCAACTTTCTCTTTAATTAGGAGACATAGAAGGTGCAGTGAGTTTGGAGTGAGGGAGAAGGTCTAATCGGTAAGCTACTATGCCGACTCTCTCAAGTATCTGAAATGAACCAAAGTACTTAGATAATACTTTGTGATAGCCGTGGGGTTTAAGAGAAGATTTCCTATATGGTTGCAGCTTGATAAAAACCCAGTCAACTATGCTTAGCATCCTCTTATATCTCTTTTTGTTAGAATGTATCCTCATCATCTCTTGGTCTTGAGCCACGTGGTGTCAGATAGTTTTTTTTTTTTGTTTCTTCCCTAAATTGTACGATCTATAAATTGTATCCAGTTAAGACTAACAAGGGTGATAGAAATCAAGAGAGAAAGTATTTGGACTTACAAAACTTCATAAGGATAAGTCTTGATAGTTGAATGATAGGTGGTGTTGTACCACAATTCAACTAAAGGCAACTATTTGCACCAATCCTTGAGCGTATCAGTTATCATGCACCTCAAATAACACTCTAGAAATCTATTGAGGACTTCATTTTGACCATCATCTTGTGGGTGATAAGATGTAGACATATGTATCCTTACCTTCTGCAACTTGAAGAACTCTCTCCAAAACTTTCTTAGAGATTTGCATCTTTGATTGACACAATAGTCTTAGGTCACCTATGAAGCCTCAAAATAATGTCCAACTCCATGAGCACTTGATGGTAGCCAGCTAAACAATCCACAAAAGACTGTAGTTGGTGTTTTGCGCAATTGTAAATTAGGATGTGTATACTCGGCAGAGAAAAATCATCTTCTGGCTTGCTCTATTCAGATCCCTGTAATCCACACGAACTCGGAGTTTCCCATCTTTCTTCGGCACTGGGACAATGTTAGCTAACCAAGTTGGGTATTTGACTGTTTTCAAGATTCCTGCATTGAGCTGCTTGGTTACCTCCTCCCCAATCTTCAACAGAACCGACGACTTGAAAGTTCGGGCTTTTTGTTTGACTGGCGGAAAGCCTGGATTGATAGGTAATTTATGAGCTACCACATCCGTGCTTATGGCAGTCATGTCATCATACGATCAAGCAAATACATCCTCATATTCCTTAAGAAACTCAGTATACCTATTTTTATCTTCGGTGGTGAGGTGCATACTAATCCTTGTCACTTTCACAGTTTCTTCGTCTCCTAGATTTATCATCTCAGTTTCCTCTAGGTTTGGCTAAGGCTTATTTTCAAATCTTTCAATTTCCTCTTGTGTGGTCTCATCAAAATCATCATAATCAAACTCAGTTTCCTCAAGCTCCATTGTTTCATTACACGTTGCAGTTGTGGACTCAATGGGATTAATAATTTGAATGCTGAAAAATAAAATATTGCAAAATTAAAAGATTAAAACAAAAGTTAAAAGGAAAATAGTGCGATATTTTATTTATGAATCCTTGCAAAACAAAGTTTGTAGGGAGACATGTGAAACAGAAAAGAAATGAAAATTCCAGGACTAAAGGTCGGGTTTTATTTTAGGAAATATGAAATAAATTCTATCCCCCAGCTCTACCAAGGTCCACGGTAAGCTCAGCCCGGTTGCTGATCTAATTGTTCAATGCAACTCCAGATCCAGCTCTTATCAGCCTAGGAGGTTCAACATGTTCTTTCAGGATTATGCAGCAGTCTTCATCAGATATGAACAGATTTTGCACTCCTGCCAGCATGTCCTCTTCAGCATCAACTATCTTTGGCTCCACTCCTTGTGCAGCAGGTACCTCCCCCTTTCGGCCATCCAAGTATCCAGACGAGGCGAAAATATGTAGGAGAGTCTTGGTGCTTTTCTTGTAGAATTTGAAGTCCAGAGATGCTTCTTCCATGCTCTTGTCATAAGTCACAATATACCCTACGCCAGCTTTGTCATTGTCGGGCCTTATCACAATTTGAATTGGCTTGATCATGCCATCAAAGTTCTTGCCCAACCCTTTCCCAGGTTCATAGCCTTGTTTTATCATGATGCCTACAACCCAGCCTCCAGACCATTTTGCAGGTTGTGGGAGTACATATGGCTCTTCGATCACCATCTCCATAGGTTCGGATGCTTTGGGTAGCCACACTAGCTTTTCTTTGTTTCTTCAGAGATGCGCTTCCAGTTGGGATGAGCATTAGGTGGGTACATCGGTCGCTTCTCTATCTTAGCCAGTAAGGTCTCACGAAATTCACGTGAGGGCACACCCCAATCAGATATGACTGGTTCCCAGACTATGTTTCTTCCTTCATAGCCTTTACCTTGGCCATACCAGTAGGCGCTATAGAAGCTTCTCTTCCCTTCTTCAATCCCAGGCGGTGTGTTGACCAATTTGGTAGCGAAATGTGCAGTATAACCTCCTTGGACTGCGTCTGTGATGTTCCAACCCTTGTTGTCATTTTTGTGATGTCCCCCTCGAGTAACTTGCAGTGCTCCCACGAGCTCTACAGTATAGAAAGTCTGCCCGTCGGGAGCATTCCCTTCAACTGCTGGTATGGTTTGTTCATTGTAAATGGAATTGTTCCCTTCACCGAACACCACCACCTCTTTGTGGTCCCACTCGAACTTCATTGTTTGGTGCAATGTAGAAGGCATTGCTCCAGCCATATGAATCTAAGGTCTTCCCAGCAACAGGTTATAAGAAGCAGAGATGTCCATGACATGAAACTCGGCAGTGAATTCCACAGGACCGACCATGATGGTTAAGTCGATTTCCCTAATGGTGCTTCTTTGGATCCATCGAACGCTTCCACTTTCATGTCACTTTCTCTTATCTTGCTTTGATCAATTGCCATTCTTTTTAGAGTGATGAATGCGCAAATGTTCAAGCCAGAACCTCAATCGATCAAAACTCTTCCTAAGAACCAGTCTTTGCATTTGATAGTGACGTGCAAAGCCTTGTTGTGGCTCAATCCTTCAGGTGGTAGCTTATTTTTATGAAAAGCGATTTGGTTGGACTCCATAACTTGTCCGACCATGCTAGCCAGGTTTTCAACTGAGGTATCCACCGGAACATGTGCTTCATCCAACACTTTCATCAAAACATTTCGGTGGCTCTCTGACTTGAGGAGTAAAGCTAAAACAGAGATTTGTGCAGGAATCCTTCCTAAGTGTTCAACCACGGAGTATTCCTTTGCTTGTACTTTCTTCCATAACTCTTCGGACTCCTCTTCGCTGATGCCGTGTCTACCTTGAACAAGATGTTCAGGAGTATAAATCCTCCCACTCCTAGTCATCCCTTGTGGAGCAACAGTCTCAACTGTTGATTTGTTCTTCTTCTCCATTTTGTAGTCCCATGGTACCGCCTTATCACTGTATGGGGGAACTACGTCAACATAGAATTTTGGAGCCACTTCTACCTCGATGGGCTCTGGTGCCGTAGCAGCTTGAGCAACAGAAGAAAGTGCCGGTATGTCTCCCTTTGCCTTAACAATAGTTCCCTCCAAATTTTATTCTTCGTCTAACTCGATCAGATTCACCCTATTGTCTCCGTGGTTAGGCAGGGGATTGTTGTGCATATTTGGAGTTTTCAAGTGGATCACCTTTTGATCGATCAAGTCTTGTATCTTATCTCTCAGGGCATAGCACTTTTCGGTATCGTGACCAGGTCCTCCAGAATGATAGGCACATGTTTTGGTTTTGTCAAAGTAGGGTGTCATCCTATCAGGCATTTTGAATGGCACAGGTTGTATATGGCTAGCTGCTTTGAGTCTTTCGAACAATTGGGTGCGGGATTCGGCCAATGGGGTATAGTTTCTTTTGGGTCTTGGGTTGTTGCTGGCGTGAGGCGTCGGTGGATAGGCATTGGTGTTTCGGTAGTTAGGGCTTTGTGGGTATGGTGGTCTTTATTTGTGGTAGGTTTTGGAACATGGGCTGAGTATTGTAGACTGGGTAGGTGGATGTGAGTTGAATGTATGGGTATGCTGGAGGAGGTGTTTGATAGTAATGGTTGTGGGTTGGGGAATGATCTAGTGACACAGCCACAAAAGAGACATCATCCTTCTTCTTTCTCGACGTAGCGGTAGTTCCAGTTTGTAAGGCTTTGTTAGTAGCTTGTAGTTCAGCCAGTCTAACGATCCTACCAGTCTTCAATCCATCTTCAACCATATCTCCAATCTTGATCAAGTCTCCAAACTTCTTGTCTTGCAAATTCAGCATCTTGTCAAAATAGACGTCTTCTTGTATGCGGATGAAGGTTGCCACTATCTCGGCGTCTATGTTGAAATTTAGCGGCTTTAGCTCTCCACCTAGTTGCGAATTCCCTAAAGGTCTGGGTGCGCTTCTTCCTCAATTTCTCTAAATAAAACTGATCGGGTATGGCATCAGTGTTGTGCCCAAAACTCTCAACGAAGTCCTCAGCCATTGCTTCCCAGCTCGTCCACTTCTTTGTTTGTTGCTTTGAGTACCATACCAGCGCATCTCTGGTCAGACTGCGGTTGAACAATTGCATGCGGATATTTTCATCATGTCCAACTCCAACTAAATTGTCACAATAGGATCTCAAATGATCCATCAGGTCACCACTGCCATCGAACATATTGAACTTGGGTATCTTATAGCCTTCGGGCAGCTTCAAGTCAGGGTACATACAGAGGTCCTCATAGGCTAACCCTCGGGTTCCTTTGGTGCGTTGGAATTGCCTGAACTTCTCTGCCAGCCACTGGACTTGCTCCTTGGTGTTGTCTGAGTCTTCCTTGGTCCATGCGTACATGTCATGATCTTTGATGGGTGATGCGATGGTTTTTGTTTTAATAGTGAGGGGGATAAGTTGTTTTGCGGTGCTTTTGGTGGTGCAGTGTAGGTAGGGTAAGGAATGTCTTTTTCAGGGAATAGTGGATCTTTGCCATGAGGGCGGGTGGTTTTGTTTGGTTCAATGACCTCATCAGCACGGGCAGGAGGGAGCCTATTATCCAACTCAAACAACATCTTTTCCAACATAGCATTGTCTTCATAGGCAACCACACCTTGCTTTTCAGGAGTTCTATTTCTAACTTTGTCAACCTCAGCCATGATATTACGTCTCGTCCTTGTTCTTGTAGGTAAAGGGGGAGGTGTTGGGATTGATCCTCTGGATCTCAACCGGCATTGCGGCACAGCCAGAATGCACAAACTAAACTTTCAGGGACTTGGGGGCTGACACATCAAAAACAAAGGAAAGAAATGCGAGTATACGTTAGTTTTAAAAAAATTGCGTCCTATCATGCAGGCGATCTCTTTTGTGTGAAAGGTAGGCGTATCGCGGATTCGAAGTAATGTTTGCAGAAAACACATCATTTCGTTTGCATAAACATAATCAACACAAGCCTAAAAACCCAAAATAATGAAGTTTTATTTGATTTTCTTGGCTTTATTACAACTACTAATTTAAGATAACGAATCAATTGAACGGAAACAAAGACAAAAAGAAAAGACGAATCAACTTAGGACGACCAGACTAATGTGCCAAGCAAAGAGGTTTTGAATCAAGCATCAGTTCCAGCATCTTCTTTCTCTTTCTTCTCTTTGGCTTCTTCCTTAGGCTTGTGAACCAGGCTCATGGGTGGAGGAGCAACGAACATCTCCATCAGATCCTTCCCAGCTTGCATGTCTCCTAGAGCTTTTGTGAAGAATTCATAGATTTCTATCCCAATTGCTTCCTTTTCTTCTAATGGCACTGACTTGAAATACTCTCCCCACCCCTTGAGCAAATCTTGTATATTCCCAGCAGCTTGTCTTGCCGCCATGACTTTGCTTGTCCAATACTTGAGTTCATCCTCTCTGATCTTGTCCTTGTATTGCCTCCTCATCTCCATCTCTTGTGTTACCCTTAATTCTTTCTTACTTTGGTCGAATTCGTGTCGTAGCTTCTTGTATTTTTCAGTGACACTTGGAGCCTTGGTTTTCCTCTTCAGCGTAGTCTTAGATCGGAACCTTTCCCCATCTTCACTGAGCCATTGAGCATAAGCCAGAGTAGCCGCGGGGTTAACCCTACTGTCTCGGCCACGACAAAACTGCATAGTAAGCCTCTTTTCTCATATTGTCAATATAGTCACCACCATTGGATGCTCGATGTCTTTCATGTCAACGTTAAAGCTTCTTCCTTCAGTCAACAGCGGGGTTTGTTGTGTCATTTCTACTTGCCAGAGGATTCTTAGAGGAACATAGTGATGAGTTCCTCGGAATCCAATCAAAGTCAAGAAAGTGATGTCTTGGCCTTGTATGGAAACAACAAAGCCGGCACAGATCTCGATTACCAATTGCACTTCTTGCAACTCTTCAAGCTTGGTGTACCATCCTTGCATGTTCGCAGGGTCCTCCCAGACTGTTGTTCCAGCCATACGGGTGCTATGTGAGCGAATGCCTCCTTTCCATGATGGTTTTGGTGCTACTGAGCTGATAGGGATACTTTGCAAATGTTCTATCAACCATATTTGCAGCAAAAGATTACACCCTTCGAAGAAGTCTCCTCCTCTTCTACATTTGGTTAGAGCCCTATAAAATTCCCCCAGAATCATTGGAACCAAACTCACTTGACGCTTGTGAGCGCCCTTGCGCAATCCTTCTACTACTGTTCCCAACCTTATGTCGATCTTTCCTTCCTTCTCAGGGATAACCATGCTTCCCAGCAAAGCAACGATGAAAGCATTTGACTCAATCCACTCCCAATCTTGAATTTCCCATGCTCTAGTCCACTCATGCCTAAGTGTTGGATCTCCAAATCTAGAGTGCAAGTATTCCAAGGTGACTTTTCCATCATGCACTCCCTCGACATATGGATCATAAGGAGCGCCCAACAGTTCAATGAACTCCTTAGGATCCACATCTCGGGGATAAATCATAGTCTCGGGTCCAGGCTCTAACCCTGCTAGTCCTCCAAATTCCTCCAACATCGGTGCCAACTCCAAGCCGTTGAAATGAAATACCGCCCTTTTGTAGTCCCAGAAATGTGTAGCAGCTTCGACCAAACCAGGCATGGCAGTGTAGGCCTTGAGAGCCACAAACTCTCCCAACACCTTTTGAACATGAGCCTTGCTAACAACAGCCAGATCTTCCCAGCAGAGTCTGATCAAGTGAGGAGGTCGGGAAACGATCTCGAATTGAAGTGTACCTCTTGCAGCCATAGTCTGAAAATGAAACAAGAAAAGGTAAAGACCAAAACATTCTTATAGTCTTGATTACGTTCAAACAAACGATCAATATCTTGTGCAAATGTATCTTCGAATCTATGCAGAGATGCAATTTTGTCATTTTTCGGGTTAACAACCCTTTCGACATTTGGACGTGGGCTTACTAATGGACTATTACATGACAAGGACGTACAGCCTTCCTAGGTTTGTCATGATGCAAAGAAAATAAATACGCATTTTGTTGCCAATTATTCTCATAAATTCGCAAATCAATTTTAAAATTCAGTACATGATGACTTTTTAGAAAATAAAAATACAGAAGAAATGAAAATGGCACTTTGACTAGGCAGCACGCTCCTACTCCAGCCTGGCTCTCTTTGCTTCTCGTGCAATCTTCTTGACTTCTTCCATAGCTTGGGTTAGGTATCCCTTAGCCGCCACGAAGTGTAAAATGTCTATCTCTGCACACTCTGAATTCCATCGTTCAAGCTTCGTCTCCAACGCCTCTATCTTTTCTTCTAGCTCTAATATACGCTTTCTCCATACTTCAATCTCTTCTTTGTTTTCTTTTTCCATCTTAACAGCCTTCAGCATGAATTCTCAGTATCGGAATTGAGCTTCCGCCTCACGATCTCTTATGTCATTCCCTTGACTCGGCCCCACTACAATATTTCCTTTTATGCTAGAGCGTAACCAGCTTTTTTAGTTTGGTTTGCATCCAGCATTGTATTTGTCTGATGTTAGCGATTCTTCTCCCATAACTTGTCTCCCTACCCAGGATTTTCTAATGCTCTTAACTCTTGGAACAATATCTCCAGTATAGTCGAAGTGATAGTCCTTCGTGTCTGATATCAATGGTATGATTTGCTTCCTCCCTGCTTGCCTCATCACCCTCGATGTTTGGTAGGGTTGGAGACCTCTTAATCCCATAAGTATCACAAAGGGTGCCTTCTCAGAGCTAATGATGAAATCTGATGAAGGAAACCAGGTGAACATCCACTAAATTGAGTCCTCCGTTATGTTCTCAAACAACTTTATCCATTTCTCTATGCTGCTTCGCCGCTTGAATTTTGGAACCCCGTATCGCTCTCCAACCAAGTAGTTGGAACCAGTTGGCTTTTTGAACCATGTTTGTAGTAGAAGATTGCAACCTTGGAAATATTTTTCTCCTCTCTTGCAACAACCTAAAGCTCGATAAATGTCCACCACTATCATAGGAACTATAACATAACGATAACCATCAATTCCATTAAATACTGCATCGGCAACCATGACAAGCCTTGAACATATGTCGTGACGCGAGCTTTCAGGGAATACCACTACTCCTAAGAAACAAATAGAGAATGCAAGTGGTCTAGCTCCCCTCATATCAGTGTAGGACTTGAACTCCTTCTTACGGTCGTCGAATGCACTCAAATACCCAAACCGGTTGTAGAAGTAGGAAAAAGGTATCTTTTTTTTGTTGTAAAAATTCCACATTCACGCTGGCCACCATCCCTAATTTTTTACGAAACTCCTCAGTTATTGATGCAGGGAAAATAAGGAAGCGATAAAGTAAAGATTAAAGCGAGATGTGGGTCGAACGAATAACCCAAGTAGCACCGAAGAACTTGTTTCGATACACCTCGGGAGATTGTCAAGGAACACCTACACTAGGCAACTACCCTCGAGTCATACGAGGAACCCACAAGTAGAATGATCGGGGAGGGGTTGAAGTTCATCTAGAATCCACTAGAAGAAAACAAGTCCTAAAATAAGGTTTTTTTATTAACCCAAGAGTTCAACTCTTCACAATATTCATCATTCATCAAAATTAGCTAACTAATGAAAAAGACTAAGCTAGGCAATTTATAGGGGTTTTCAAGCTTAAAGTAAAAGGTCTAAAATACCCACAAGCTAGGCTTTAAGTTAATAGACCACGCAGGGCCAAAAGAGTCATTACACACTTAAAATCTCGGGTGTCCAGCGTCTTGGGCGGAGCGCCCATTTCCTAGGCGGAGCGCCTACCCCGTTGGTCAGTAAGCTGGGATGGGCGGACCGCCTGGCCATTGGGCGGACCGCCTGGCCATTGGGCGGAGCGCCTGGGCCATGTGTATCTCAGGCGGGGCGCCTGCTTTGCCTAGGCGGAGCGCCTGGCCTGGGAACTTCTTGATGCATCTTCAATTCACCTCCAACGCTCTTGACTTCTAGTCTTTTGCACCCTTCAAGCTTGGTACACGTTGGAAAGTGTCTTGGCTCGATTTGCCTCGATCCTCCCCTTCTTGAAGAGATTTCGTCCTCGAAATCAATGCGTTCTCGTCCATGACATCATCATCTCCTCGGGGTGCCCAATGTTCTCCTCCCTTGTACTTCTTGAACGTCACTTTGACATAGGCTTCTTCCAAGATCTCCTTTGCCTTAACATGGAGCTTAGGAGCTACAAGCAACGACAGGCAAACACAAAATCTCCTACTTCGAAAGTAGGTTAGTGCAAGAGGTGTAGAAAACACACTGTTATGGTATAACCAAGAATCAATACTAATCATAAAGATCAAGTCTCCAAGGAGAACGACAAGTACTTGGTTCAAGGAAAATATGCACTCAACACAATAATGAGCAAATAGGTCATGGGGACGTGGAAAATGCAAGATCAGGCTATCAAAGTCCCCTAGAACCTTAAACTCAAGATCAATACACCAATCCCTCCTCAAAGTGTGAGCAACATGCAAAGTGGAGTGAGTCAAATAGCTCATCCTACAAGTAGCATCAAGCACTCCACTCCCCTTCTTTAGAGCATACTTACTCGCACCAAGGGATTCCTCTTCACCTCCAATTTCATCACCTAGGCAACCCTTTTCAAAAGACAAGCTCTCAAGAAAGGTTTTGATAATTGCCTCTTCTTCATCATAACCCAAACAATCAATAGTAGGGTCACTCAAAGAATCATTTATCTCATTCAAGCTCTCATGCAATGGGTTGCCCAAGGAGTCAAACCCTTCACACCATGGAGGTTCCATTTTACTACCCATCCTAGTCCGATACAAGTCACTACCACAAAAGGAGATGCCTTCAAACAATGGATTAGTAAAAGCATGCATCTCAATGGCATGATCAAGCATAGACAAGATATCAAGACTAGGTTCATTACTCTCACTTGAGGAGTCATCATAGACAACCTTGTCCAATTCATAAAAGTTGGACTCCTCAAGGTCACTACCATCCTTACCATAACACATTGGTCCACCAAATAGGAGCATATCAATAAGGGTATGATCAACTACCACATCTTTCCCCTTGTCAGAGATTGGTGGTGTGTCATAGCAAAGATCACACTCAAAGTCAACTATCAAATCTACACTAGAGAGAGATTCATTGAACAATGAGCTCACATAATGATGTGGCTTAGCATTTCTCTCAACTAGTGATACACAATCACACACAAGTTGAGTACTAGACTCTTCACTAGTGGCATATTCACTAGATGCATCACAAGCACCAACTAGTGTTGAGTCATCACAAGACAAGTAGTTAGTAGGCTCATGAAAGTGTGAAGTAACACTTACATTTGTAGTACTTCCTTGATCACTCACAAGGCTTGAAGTGTCATGTGCTACTCCTCCTTCATGAAGCTTACTTTAAAGATTTTCCTCCTCTTGTCTTTCCTTCCAAGCACATGGTTGAGGCTCCAATGGCTTGTCTTCAAATGTACCTACACAAGAGCTAACACAAGAAAAACTAGAAGATGAAGAATTGTTAGAACAATGGGTGCTCTCACTCTCAATTTTTCTTTCCTCACCTCCCTTTTTTTTTCATTTTTTCCTCAAGGTCAAGTGTAGTTTGTGGTAACAATCAACTCACATCACTCCTCAAATCCTCTCTTTTTTTCCTTTCTAGGATTGTCACCGGTCACTCCTTCAGTTCTCTCTTTCTTTTGTCTCTTATTTTCAAGTACATGAGACTCAAGATTATCATCATTTGGAGTAGAGTGACTCTCACTTCCATCATGCAATGGCAAGACAATGAGATTGTTCGCTTCGAGCTCGATTACCATAGGTGGCTTAACTTTAGCCGCCTCCCTCAATTCCCTCATATGCTTGTAGTCTTGACTAACTTGCTTGGGCGGCAAAGGTTTGAGCACAAACTTCTTTCCTTCATGCTTAACCCTGTAGGTGTTGTCACGGCCATTATGCATCACATGTCGATCAAATTGCCAAGGCCTACCAAACAAGAGATGGCAAGCTTGCATAGGCACCACGTCAAATATATGCTCATCCACATAGTTTCCTATCTTGAACTTAATCATTACTTGCTTTACCACCTTTAATTCACCACACTCACTAAGCCATTGTAATAAGTAAGGATTGGGATGTTTCAAAGTGGGCAATTTCAATTGGGAAACTAGTGTTTGACTAACAACGTTGGTACAACTTCCCGAGTCAATAATCATGGAGCAAACTACATCCATGACTCGGCATCTAGCATGGAAGAGGTTTTCTCTTTGTGCATTTTCATTATCCTCCATAACCATAACACCTAAACTTCTCCTCACAACAAGGAAAGCATGAGGATCACCTTTCTCAACCGCATCCTCCTCTACAATAACCACTTCATCTCCCTCTACTCCCTCATCCTCCGGCTCACTATCTTGTTCATACACCAAATTACCTACCACAACCATGGTCTTTCGAGTAGGACAATCTTTAGCAATATGACCATAGCCCTTGCACTTATAGCATTGAGTAGAAGTAGAAGTAGGATTGCTCAAGTGAGTTTTATAATTACCTCCCACATGTGGTGTAGACTTCTCATACGGCTTCTTCACATCTTTGCTAGCACTTGCACCACTTGTATTTGGAGACTTCAACTCTTTTGGTTGGCTCATGGGAGTAAAAGTGTTACTCTTGTAACGGTTGGTCTTCTCTTCCTTAAGCCATTGCTCGGCTTCAACCGCGGCTTCAAAGATATCTTAAAGTGAAAGATAAGCATGCAATCTCAATTGAGAAGCTATACCATAGTTCAAGCCATTTTTGAAACGGATCATGGCTTGTTCTTCACTTTCAATTTCCATATCCAAAGCCATCCGGATCTTTTCAAATTCATCATGGTACTCATAAACCGTCTTGACACCTTGCTTTAGATCATAAAGCTTCTTAAGTTGCTCTTGTCGATACCTAGGAGTCACATACTTGGTATTCATGAGACCTTTCAATTCATTCCAAGTCACATTCACATGCACACCCGCTCTCCTTTTTGACCTCTTTATGGACTCCCACCAAGTAGAAGCATAGGCCTCAAAAGATGAAATAGCATAGGTGCCTTTCTTCTCCTCGGTCATTTCATTTGAAGATTAAGCTTCATACTATTGAGATTATTATTGTCACGACCTCCATGATTAGGCTCCGATTGGCCTCCATAGTGGTCACCATAAGCACCATAATCCCTTCTAGAATTCCCTCCAACATATCCCATGGGTGGCCCTCGACCTCGGCCTCTACCCCTATCAACATTATGACACTAATTCATATCTCGCCTTGGTTGATATTGATCTCCATACCCATAGGCCTCATCACCATACTCGGCTTCCTCTCCTCCTTGAGCTTTAACAACTTGCTCAAGAGGTGGAACATATCTAACGGGTCTTGGAAGTGGAGCATTTCCTTGGGGATCGCCCAACACTCGCTCTTGTGGAGCTCCATCATTCTTTAGTTAATATTTCTTGGCTATCTCCGCAAAGTGTCTAGGAGTCATAGGAGTGCTATGACTTGTGCCTTCTCCGGATTCAATTGGGATGCTCGGGGTCCTCCTTTCAACGGTCTCAAGCCTCAAGATTATGTCTTCCAATTTGGCCATGATGGTGGCTAAGGCCTTTTTAACGGAATCATCTCCATTATTTGCCATTGTACCTACAAAATGAACAAACGTTGGTGAAATCACCTCACACACACCCTCACTTGTGTTTCCCTCGGTTCACTCCTTTAGTGGTGGTGGATATTTCACTCAAACTTGAATCTAAAAGCTTCACGTAGATGAACAACAATCCTCAACTCAATCAAACTATCCACAAGTCATGCGTACTCCGGGGTGAGTGGAGTTTATATGACTCTATTGGACGATAAGCACTTTAAAGTGAGGACTTGAGTCAAAAGAATCTATGAGTCTTCTTGGAATTCTACTCTCCTAACTAGGCACGAATTACCTAAAAGCTCAAAGGACTAGTGCCAATTAAGTAGGAAAGTTACTTAGATAAGCACTAGTTAGAGGTTAAGCAAACAAAGAAACAAGAAAACCTAGGAAAAACTACCAAACCTCACCTTCAGCACACTAAGTGGAGCGCCTGGGGTCTAGGCGGACCACCTTGGGCGGAGCGCCCCTATGCAAGCGGAGCGCCTCCCAAGTTCACCAGTGGGGGAAGGCAGGCGGAGCGCCTGGGTTCTGGGCGAAGCACCTGGAACTCGGGCCCCAATTCTTCCAACTCCGTTTTTCTTCAATTTCAACCCAATTTTTGGATCGATTTCACCATGTTTTGCACAAATCCAAGGTACCCAAAGTTGTGCATTGTTATCTTCTTCAAACCCCAATAAATTTCACACCCAAACACCCAATATTCAAAGCACAATCATCAATCAAAGATTCAAAGTTGGGGTTTCAAAGGGATTCAAAAAGTGGGTTTGATTCTTCAAATTTGATGTTATACAACTTCAAATCTCACAAAATTGGTATCAAATTGTTCGTTTTTCAATCTTGAACAAACTCCGATAATCAAATCCACAATCCACAATCAATCAACCCAAGAATCAATCAAAATCATCAAGAACAAGGGTTTAAGAAATTAGGGTTTTCAAATTTTCAAATCTTGCAATACCAATCCAAACTACGAGATTTAGGTACCCAAACGTCGGGTTTTCAACAAGAATCAATTTCTGATAACAGCCATAACATGACTCAAAAACATCAAAAAGTTATGTCAAATTTTGGATTTTTAACTTTTTCAATTTTTTTTGTTTTTTCTTTTTTCTAATAACTTCAACAACAAGAAACTAAAAGAAAAAATACTAGGCACGAAGAATCAAGGGTCGAGGGTTTGCAGAAATAAAACTTGAGTCTTGCTCTGATACCAAACTGATGCAGGGAAAATAAGGAAGCGATAAAGTAAAGGTAAAAGTGAGACGTGGCTCGAACAAATAACTCAAGTATCACCGAAGAACTTGTTTCGATACACCTCGGGAGATTGTCAAGAAACACCTACACTAGGAAACTACCCTCGAGTCACACGAAGAACCCGCAAGTAGAATGATCGGGGAGGGGTTAAAGTTCATCTAGAATCCACTAGAAGAAAACAAGTCCCAAAACAAGGTTGTTTCATTAACCCAAGAGTTCAACTCTTCACAATATTCATCATTCATCAAAATTAGCTAACTAATGAAATAGACTAAGCTAGGCTATTTATAGGGGTTTCCAAGCTTAAAGTAAAAGGTCTAAAATGCCCACAAGCTAGGCTTTAAATTATTAGACCACGCGGGGCCAAAAGAGTCATTACACACTTAAAATCTCGGGTGTCCAGCATCTTGGGCGGAGCGCCTGCCCTGTTGATCAGTGAGCTGGGGTGGGCGGACCGCCTGGCCATTGGGCGGAGCGCCTGGGCCATGTGTATCTCAAGCGGGGCGCCTACTTTGCCTAGGCGGAGCGCCTGGCCTGGGAACTTCTTGATGCATCTTCAATTCACCTCCAACGCTCTTGACTTCTAGTCCTTTGCATCCTTCAAGTTTGGTATACTTTGGAAAGTGTCTTGGCTCGATTTGCCCCGCATCAGCTATGCGGACACTAGGTGCTAGCATGCGACCCCCTTGCCAATGATGTTTGTCAAACCCCGAGTGTGACACGAACCCTCCTATTTCTTCCAACAAAGGTGTTAACTCAACATCCCCAAATCTAAACACTATCAGTTCTTCATCCCAATACGACACCGGCGCTTCAATCATATCTCTACATGGCTCCATTTCTAATAGGGAAACCACATGACCCAAATATTGACGTACTTCGGTTTGCACCTCCAATGACAAATTATTCCACCAACTAGCTAACAAAGGAGGTGCGCCCATAGTCATTCCAAAATGGTGAAACTTTTGACTCATTGTGACCTAAAAAGAAAAAAGAAAAAGTAAAGGATTAAAACCCCCTCCTTTTGGACAAGTCAAAATACATTTTTATTCTCGTCTCACTTTTCTTTTCACTCCTTTTTTTTCTTTTCTTTTCTTTTCTCTCAAATGCACATAAGAATGTCCAGACGTCCCTTCGGGGTCAAAAACCCGTCAAGTAATTTGGACAAGTTGAAAATTAGCCGGCTCACGGGGAGCCCTTCCTACGGTATGATGCATGCTCATTACGTTCGAAGAATGGTGTAATTCTAGACATGGTTCCCCAAGGCGGACGGCCAAGGAGTGGGACTATTTGGAATTGTTGGTTGTACCACGGGCCAACTATATTCCAAAATGTCCCTCCTAAAAGATTTTTGTGGTGAAGCGACCGTGGGATCCACGTAATCGCCCGTGTGTGTGCAAAGTGTCATTTCCCAGGAGTGGGGGAGTATGAGTGAAATATGCCAAGTTACATCAAATTTCAAATTTATACAAATAAATAAATAAAAGGGAAAAAGAAAAACAAAAAAAGAAACCAAGTTAGTAAAATAATAATATGAATAACAAGATAATAATCAATTGAATCCCAAAATTAAATACTCGTTGTGATTAGGACTTTGAATATCCCCAGCAGAGTCGCCATTCTGTCACACCCGATTTTAGACTCAATTTGGAGCGAGTGGGGTTTCGGATTTGACTGGGTAACTCGTTTGAGTTCAAGAGTTGGAGTCGCCACCTAATATAGTTTTCTAAAGTGTATTAGGCCACCTAAACATCTAAAGTCGCGTTAGTTATCATACTAGTATGGTTTCAGAGATTCAAAGGGTAAGAAGTCCAAATGACTCGGGGGAGAAAGTGTTAGGCACTCCCCCGAGTCCCAAGAAAGGTTGTTCCCGCCCGAGTCTATATTTTGGGATGTCTTTGCAAAGTTGTGAACATTATCATATGCAATACTAGCATGGAAAGGTCAATTTCGTATTCAATTTGTGAAATTAAATCTATCTATGCAAGTTTAAATAACACATACACAAATGGGCTTCAAGTTTTACACATACAACCTATATTTCACGCCTAATCGCGTTTTAAGGCCTCTAACATAAATGTCTAATCGCCAATAAGGTTAAATCTGCAAAGGATATCACAATTCAGCTTATTTGCGTAATTTCAGCCTATTTAATCAATTTTGCACAGATAAACAATTTTGCAAAAATAGACATTTTTCGTAAAATAATTTCAGATTTTGGTCAAAACTAAATGGGTGTTGTTTTTAAAATAAAATGTTAGCCATTTCGGGTCGGTGTGACTCGTCATTAATTGTCGAGCCCTAACCTTAATGGCTATTTTGGTATGGGGGTCAGTTTTGGAAATGGGTATAGATATGTGGGTTGTTTTCAAAAACGAGTTTCACAGAAGTACATAAATGCAAAAAAAGGATTGTCGCACATAGATATAAGTATAGGCATGCAAATACATGGACAATTGATAGTATTACACTTTAGAAAATATTTATATAGTTGTATAATTGACCCCAATACTTATACCCCCTATACACTATTAGATTAGTGCATAAGAAGTTGAAGTACGTTTTAAAATTATTTTTTACACAAAAAGGCCAGATTTGAAAATGTTTTTGGGCCTGGATCATTTATGCAAAGAGGGGCAGTGTCGAATTTACAAAAACAGCCTTGTTTTAAGCAGTCATAGCATAATTAGCCCCTGTTCAAAATTTCAGATTTTACACAAAAGAACTTCGAATATTATGGCTTAAAATATTAAAACTTGTTCATGCTAGCAACGTCCAGACTCTAAGTAAACACAAATTATCATTGTCGTGTGAGCTAATGGATTCAACTTTGGACTCATCAACCTCTACACCATTTGCACTAACAACAAACCCAAGAAAAACAACCTTTTCAACACAAAAGGCACACTTTTTAACATTGGCATATAGCTTTTCGGCTCTTAGCACTTCAAGAACTTGACTCAAGTGGCCCACATGGTCATCTATTGATTTGCTATATATCAAGATATCATCAAAATAGACGACCACAAACTCGTTGATAAACGGCTTTAAGACATGGTTCATTAACCGCATGAAAGTGCTAGGTGCGTTGGAGAGGCCAAAAGGCATCACCAACCATTCATAGAGACCAAACTTGGTCTTGAATGCAGTTTTCCACTCATCACCCGGTTTCATCCGGATTTGGTGGTAGCCGGACCTAAGATCTATCTTGGTAAAGACACTAGAACCACTCAATTCATCAAGCATGTCATCAAGTCTAGGAATGGGATGACGATACTTTACCGTTATTTTGTTGACCGCACGGCAATCAACACACATCCTCCATGTCCCGTCCTTCTTTGGCACAAGAATGACCGGTACGGCACACAGACTCAAGCTTTCACGAACCAAGCCTTTGTTGAGAAATTCATCCACTTGCTTTTGCAATTCCTTTGTATCCTCGGGATTGCTCTTATAGGCCGGCTTGTTTGGGATTTGGGACCCCGGGAAAAAATCAATTTGGTGTTCAATCCCCCTCAAAGGAGGAAGTCCACTTGGCATCTCTTCCGGGAACATTTCCTCAAAAACCATCAAGACATTCTCAATAGCACTAGGCAAAGGGTTAGGATTAGAAAAATAATCACTTTCGGAATTTAGAACCATACCTTTGTGCACTAGGCAAATGAGAATTTTGTTTCCATCATTTCCTCACAAGCACTCACCCAGTTGCATCATGGCACAAATGCTATCGGTGATAGAAGATGGAGTGGTAGGGCCCTCGGCCAAAGACTTAGTCACCACGGGAGACTTGGCTTTAGCTGCTTCTCTCAACTCCCTCATGCGCCTATAATCATCACTCACTTGTTTAGGCGTCAAAGGCTTGAGCACATATTTCTTACCCTCATGTTTGGCCGTGTAAGTGTTGGCTCGGCCATCATGTACCACACTCCTATTATATTGCCAAGGCCTACCAAAAAAGAGATGGCAAGCTTACATTGACACCACATCAAACATTAGCTCGTCTTGATAATTTCCAATTTTGAATTTTATCAAGACTTGCTTCACCACCTTTAACTCCCCACATTCACTCAACCATTATAATCGGTAGGGGCTTGGGTGTTTAAGGGTAGGTAATTTCAATGGTAAGACCAAAGTTTGGCTCACCACATTAGCACAACTACTTGAATCAACAATCACGGAGCACACTTGTCCCTTCACCCTACACCTAGCATAGAACAAGTTCTCCCTTTGCACATCTATCTCCTCCTCACTCATCATGGCACTCAAACTACGACGTACCACTAAGAACATGCTAGGGTCATCACCCTCTGCCACATCCTCTTCTCCCTCAACTACCTCACCATACTCAACGACCTCTCCCTCGGGCTCACTTTCCTCCTCATACACCAACCCATCATCAATGATTATCATTGTTTTTTGGGTGGGGCAATCTTTGGCAAAGTGGCCATAGCCTTTACACTTGTGACATTGAAAAGAAGAAGAAGAAGAAGAAGGAGTATTTAATTAAGTTTTAGAGGTACCTCCCACTTCTTTGAAGTCACTCCTTGGAGTGGCCTTCTCAAAAGGCTTCTTCACATCATGACTTCCACTAGCAGCACTTGTGTTTGGGCTTTTCCATTCTTTGGTTCGAGTCATTGGAGTAGAAGTAGTACTCCTATAGCGAGGAGCTTTCTCTTCCTTGAGCCACTTTTCGGCTTCAACCGTGGCATCAAAAACATCTTCAAGAGAATGAAAGATGTCTAACCTCAATTGTGAAGCAATCTCTCTATTTAAGCCACCTTTGAATCGGATGATAGCTTGCTCCTCATCTTCGGTTTCCATGTCAAGGGCCATTCGGTTCTTTTCAAATTCATTGTAGTACTCATCAACCGATTTGAAGCCTTGTTTCAACTCGTAAAGTCTCTTGAGTTGTTCTTGGTTATTCTTGGGTGTCACATATTTGGTGCTCATCACCTCTTTCAATTCCTCCCAAGAAATGTTCACGGCCATCCCAACTCTTCTTCTTGACCTCTTGACGGATTCCCACCATGTGGAAGCATACGACTCAAATAAAGCAATAGCATATGTGGCTTTCTTTTTCTCGGACATGTTATTTGTATCAAATACCCGCTCCAATTGGACCCTCCACTCTAAGAACTTTTCCGGATCACTAGTCTCTTTGAAAGGTGGGATAGTGATCTTCACACTATTAAGGTTGTTGTCTCGACCTCCACAGTTTGGCTCCGGTTGGCCCCAATAGTAGTCTTCAACATCCTCATATTCTCGCCTCAAGTTCCTCCCAACATAACCCCTTGGAGATCCTCGACCTCGCCCACGTCCTCCATCCATACCCCGGCCTCCATTCATTGCCCTCCTACTTGGATAGAGAGCATCAAAATCATCATAATTTTTACCAAGTCCGGGACCCTCCCCTTCTTGAGCTTCATCAACTTGCTCAAGGGGTGCTATGTTCTTCGGGTCCTCATGAGTGGAACTTCACCTTGAGGATTGCCCAAGGGTTAGGGATTTCCCAGCAATCTCTCACGAATAAGAGCTTCTTCTTTCAACCGTTGTTAATGAGCTAGCTCGGCAAATCGCTCCAGCCTCACGGTTGAACCATCACTTATGCCTTCTCGGGCATCTTTGTGGACACTCGGGGTCCTTTCTCTTTCAGAAACATATATTTCGAGATTTAGAGCGTTCACTTCGGCCAATAAACTAGCCAAGATGTTTGTTGGTACCTCAACGGTATCCTTTGCCTTTTCTTCCGCCATGTACCTACAAGTAATCAAAAACAAGAAGAGAGATTAGAGTATAAGTCCTCACGCACTCCCTCACTTTTGATTGTCGCTCGGGTTCACTCAAGTTGGGGTAGGTTCACACAAGCTTGAGCTTAATGGCCTCCTCGTAGTTGATCAACTTCCTCAATAACCAAACCAATTCACAAGAACCAAATACTCTTCGGGAAGAGTGGAGTTGATGGGACTCGATGAACGCTAGGCTATTTAGGTGCGCACTTGAAGCAAAAATTATACTACGAGGCTTCTTTGAGGTCTACTCTCCCCTAGGCACGAGTACCCTAATCGCTCAATGAACTAGTATTAATTGAGTAGGAGTGTTACTCTCAAAGTACTAGCCGGAAGCAACGGAAACCAAACAAACACGAAAACCTAAGAAAACAAGCTACCCGAACCCGTTCCAAGCCTGGGCGGTCTGCCTACGTGGTGGGCGGTCCGCCTGGAATTTGTCAAAATTTGGGCAGAAAGTTTCTCAGGCGCTCCGCCTAGACCTGCGTTTCAGCTTTCACAAGAACGCGATTTGGATGCTTTGCAACTAATTTTTTCAACAATTCCAAGGTTTTTTGCACTTTTGATGATAGCCAAAGGTGTTTTATGCTACTAGAAACAAACCCCAATGATTTAAAACAACAATCAACCGACAACAATCTTGATTCAAGATTTTGAACAAATTTTTCAAGGGTTTTCAAAAATTTTGAGATTCAAAAATTTCGATCCTCAAACTGCAACACCAAACGATGTAATGGGGGTATCAAAACAATGGGCTAACTTCATAGAACATTACCCGATAACAAAAACCAACAAAATAGTCACAACAAACAAGATCTAACCAATTTTATGATTTTCAACTTTTTGAATTTTTTTCTTCTTTTTCAATTATTCAAGAACAAGAACATGAGTAATAACAAGATAAAAACAAGTCGAACAAGGAATGAGGGTTTGTAGAAACAACACCCGAGCCTTGCTCTGATACCAACTGATAAGGGGAAAACTACGAAAGCGATAAAGTAAAGATAAAGCGAGACGCGACTTAAACAACTTATGAGGTAGCACCAAGGAACGATGTCTTGATACACCCTCGTTTGGGTCAAGTAGAACCTACGCTATGCAACTATCCTCAAGAGACACCCGGCTCTCGCAAATAGAATGATCAAGGAGGATTGAAGGTCAACTTGGATTCTTCTAATTGAGAGAAAATCTCATCAATGTGTTTAATTCAAGGTAGGTTAAAATGACATAAATGAGCTAAGAATGAATTTATAGCTCTCAATACATTGCTATGGAATGTCTAAAAAGCCCCTCAGCTAGATTAAAATACAATAGAACACTTAGGGCTAAACTAGGTAGTTCACACAAAAAGTTGGAGAAGTTAGCATTTTAGGTGCTCGGCCTGGATCCAGGCGCTCCACCTGGAGGAGCCACTGACCAATGCAGTGTGCTGCTTGGGCGCTCCGCCCATTGGTCAGGCGCTCCGCCTGGTGTACCTTGATTCTGGGCGCTCCGCCTGGTTTCTGGGCGCTCCGCCTGGGCGCCTCACTGATCAGGAGCTAGGCGCTCCTCCTGGGTCCAGGCGTTCTGCCTGGCCTTGAAGCGTAGGGTTCCCTTATTCGATTGAACTCCAACGCATGATCTTTGAATCACCTCCCAAGCTTGTATCATCAACGCCCTTCCGAATCAACTACGAGACATGACTCGAAATCCGGCAAGGCCGTGCGGGCACCCGACATCCTCCCCTACACCCGTCGGGCGAACCCTTACCAACTAAATTAGGAAAATAAATATAAATTCGACTCATAAATAAGAAAAAGACTTAGAAAACAAAGCACAGACATACTGATACCTCCAAGCTGTATAAAAGAAATTACAGCTGACTACCTAAAATACTAGGTTTAGGGCTATCCAGACTAGACATCTAAGAGTACAAAAGAAGACAGATACCTCCTGAAGGGAGCAAAATGCAACTGAAATAATAAAGAATAAACTGGTGGCCATCCGGAATAAAAGCTGGCTCACCCTAACAGCAGAAGTCGTCTTCGCTCCTTCACAGCATGGCGAACTCAATGCTGGGGCGAACCTGCCGAAACGAAATAGATAGACAAGAAACAAACAACAAACAAGGGTGAGTCAAAAGGACTCAATAAGTGGGGCAGACTAACCACCTCAAAGATTAGGATAGCTAGTTAGGGAGGAGAAACAGATAAACAAAATTCCTCTTATTTAAATTATGAAAGGGCAGAGCCAGATAATAACTAGAAACACGTATGGAATGACAAACTCATCAACAACTAGGAACGTAAGATAACCAAAACATATAGGTATCCCGAACACATCAAAAATCAGAAATACATCCTGTTGCGGCGTGCAACCCGATCTATATATTCATCCTATTGCGGCGTGCAACCCGATCCATATATTTATACCGTTGCGGCGTGCAACCTGATCCCCGCAACCCAGAATACGAGCCAGAAATATATAGGCAAATAAGCAATGCACGTAGAAGTAGAACAGTAGTTATGTACCACAAGTCTACACAATGGTATGAAATGAAATGAAATCAAATAAAATGCAAAGGGTCACATATGCCCATCATCCCATCTCGAAGTGGAATACTCCTGCATTCGAGGGAAATCCAATCTGATAACAAACTGGAGCGGAACACTCCTGCTCCTGGGTCGGAATACTCCTGCACCCGATATAATATAAACCAGAGGCGGAATACTCCTGCACTCTCTTGGGGCGGAATACTCCGCACTCTCCTGGGGCGGAATCCTCCAACCCTCAATATGATACAATGGACCGGAATACTCCTGCTCCTGGGGCGGAATACTCCTACCCTCAATATGATACGATGGAGCGGAATACTCCTGCACCCAATATGATATGCAATGTAATGCATATGAATGACATATAATGCATATGAATGCAATGTGATGCAATAATAACCCTTCACCGGCGCGGGACTCTCATCGACAGCCGGGATGTAGATGCCAACTCACAGCCAGAGTACAATGCTCAGATCCTCAATGCAATACCAACAACAGGACATAACATATAATATACAATGTAAATCCAAAGCTAAGGCGTAAAGAGTACGCCTATCGGCAGCTACACACGTAAGGAACACGTGGTAGAATGATGTAGCGGAAAATAGGCGGAAGCAACAAACGATACGAAAATGCGGAAACGATAAAGATAAAGATAAAAAAACGAGACGAGACTCGAACGATTACCTAAGTAGCAACGAGGAACTTGTCTCGCTACACCTCGGGGAATGTCAAGGAATAACCTACGCTATGCAACTATCCTCAAGAGATACTCGACCCTTGCAAATAGAATGATCAAAGATGGATGAAGTTCAAATTGGATTCCACCAATTGAATTCAAGTTCCCAACAAGGGTTCAAATGAGAGCATAGCTCAAGTTTCATCAATATTCAAGATTGTGTAATGAATGAAATGGCTAAGTGTTCTATTTATAGAACTCTCTAAGACTAGAGTGAAATGACTAAAATAGCCCTCAACTAAGTTAAAACATTATACAACACTTGAGGGCAAAATAGGAAGTTCAAGACAAAACTCAAGTCTTCAGCGTCGTGGGGCGGAGCGCCCAAAAAGGGGGCGGAGCGCCTGGAATTGGCCTCCCTTGGGCAGCCCAGTAGGGTGGGCGGAGCGCCCCATTTGGAGGCGGAGCGCCTGGCCTTCAAGTGGTTGAGGCGGAGCGCCCAGTTGGGTGGGCGGAGTGCCCAGCTTGGGCAGCCTTTGGGCGGACCGCCTAGGGGTTTGGGCGGACCGCCTGAATCCCTGGGAGGTGCGCCTATGAGCTTCTCCGCTTGTTGCTTCTCCGGATCGCTCCCAAAGCCCTCGGCTTTCCCGTCCTTTGCATCCTTCAAGCTTGGCACACGTTGATTGACATCTTAGCTCGATTTGCATTGCATCATCCTCCCCTTCTTAAAAGGATTTCGTCCTCGAAATCAATCCATCAACGCCTACATGTAAAGACAAGCAAAAACACAAAAATGTTCCTACTACAAGAGTAGGTTAGTGCCCAAAAGTGTGGGAAAACACACTCTTATGGTATAACCAAGTATCAATATCCATAAAGAAGCTCATGTTCCCAAAGGAACTAGGAATTACTTGGTTCAACAAAGAAGTGCACCCAACACAAGAACAAACAAAGAGATTAATAGGGCATGGCATATGCAAGATCAAGCTATCAAATTCCCTATGATCCCTAAGTTGATTAGTGCACCAAGACTTACCACTACGCGAGTAGGCAAGTTCAACAAGAGTGAAAGCAAGTGATGTGGAAAATTCACTCTTGTGATAGAGCCAAGTATCTATACTAATCAAAGAGCTTATGTCTCCAAAGGAAACAATAAGTTCTTGGCTCCATGGTGACAAGCACTCACAATCACAACAAGCAAAGAGATCAATAGGACATAGAACATTCAAGATTAAGCAATCAAAGTGCCTATGACCCCCAAGCTCATGATCAACATACCAAACCTCCAATGCATTACTTTCACATTGTGGCACAATGGTTTTGGCATGCTCAATTCTCAAAGTGTGGTTAACATGTGGGAGGGAATAGGCAAAGTAGTACAATTCACAATTAGCATCAAATTCCCCACTCCCCTTCTTAAGAGTTCTCATACTCACACAAAGAGATACCTCCTCACCTCCAATTTCATCCTTAAGACAACCCCCCTCACAAGGTAAACTCTCAAGGAAGGCATCAATAATGGCCTCTTCATCATCATAACCCGAACTCACAAGAGTAGGGTCACTAGAAGAATCATCTACCTCACTCGAAGTTTCAAACAAAGAGTTGTCTATGGGATCAAATCCCTCACACCACGGAGGTTCTAGCTCATCCTCAACTCTAGCCCGATACAAATCACCTTCACAATTAAAGAGGCCCTCATGCAATGGGAATGTGAAAGCATGCACCTCAATTTCATAGTCAAACAACGGTATCGTATCAAGACTAAGTTCTTCGCTCTCGCTTGAGGAGTCATCATAGACAACCTTGTCCAATTCATGTAATTTGGAACTTCCTCTCGATCCTTCTAACCATTCTTACTCTTCTTCATCTATTCCGGTTCATCTATGTAGGTTCGCTTTATCAGTTAGTATTTTTGTTAAGACTAGTTTCTAATTTCATTGTAATTGATAGCTATTTCTTTTAGTTAATGAGAATACAAAAGATTTGTAACGACCCTCAAATAGTCGTTACGGGATCCGAGACCTCGATTTGCATGTCGAAAGTTCCAAAAGCTCCGTTAGGTCATTTATGACCCGTCTGTAAAATCTGAGTCGAAACGGAGTCCGTTTGATAGGTTTTCGAGAAAAGGATCCGTTTATGAAATTCCGGAAAGGAATTTGGGGTTTCGATAGGTCGTTTTGAGTAAACGAACCCCGATGGAAAATCCGAGTGCACCGTTAGGTCCGTCTCGTCATTTATGATATGTAGCAACCTTCAAAATTGAAAACGGACCTCGTTTGATAGGACTTTTGATAAAGTCCCCATTTCGGAAGTTTAAAAGAGTTAAAAGAGGTTTCCGAGCTCGATTTGAGCAAATGAGCTCCGATGAGAGATCCGAAAGTTCCGTTAGGTTCGTATAGTAATTTGTGACTTGTAGCAACTTTCGGAATTGGATTCCGAGGTCGTTTGGTTAAATTTCGCTATTTTGGCAAAGTCGAAAATTGAACCTTTGCCGTGGGACCCACTTTTTGAGTTCTGGAGGTCCGAATTGCGTTCCGTCTTGACAAGTATGTCACCCAAGTATTTTATGACTTGTGTGCAAAATTTGGGATCATTCCGAGCTTCGTAGGGTCCCGTTTTGCCCCTAAAACAGTAGAAAATCTGGTGCGACTTTTCTGTTCTGTTTTGGCGCAAACAGCCGGATAAAAGCTGATTTTCCGGCCAATCCGTAAGGAATTAGGAAAAACTCAAAACATGAAAGTTGTAGCCCTTTGAGTTGTGGTTCTAATAGCACCGGTTTCAGGTCATTTGAAAATTCCTATCAAAAGTTATGATTTTTTCAAAAGAAGCTGTCACAGAGGCAAAAACAAAAAAAAAAACTGCTATAAAAAAGGCCATTTCGGGCCATTTCGGTTCATAACTTATAAAAATCATTTGGTGAGCTCTTCAGGCGATTTTTGGGTATTTCTTGAAGACCCAATCATACTTACACTTAAGGTAAGCCCTTTCAATCCATCTTTATGTTGATTAACACAAGAATCAAAGGGTTGATTTTTGGAAATGGGTTAGAACCCTAGATTCTTAAGAATTGGGGAAAGACATCGAGCAAGGCTCGCATGTGGAATCTAAGTGTACTTTTGGACTCACGGGAGCGTGGGGAGTCCGGAAAGGTACATTTTGTAAATTTAGGGCTCGGCCCTACCCGGGGGCATTTTGGTAATTTTTATCCTAGGATGCCTATAGGCTTAAATAGCTATAATTGAGCACTCATATGTGCTATATCTTGTCTTAATAGACCTAGTGGAGAGTCCTTCGCGGACAAGGCGAGCGGGAAAGGAGGTTCTTCCCGGCATTTGAGCCCGAATTTCGAGGTAAGTGAGACTTGACCTCTATTGTGCTTGTGGACTCTTCCTTCATGCTAGTATGCTTCATGTACGCATATATATACCTAACAATGGTTAGGATTAATGATGTGAATTACTTGCTATTATTGTTTGTTATAAATAGCGAGATTGTGACTCGACCGAGGTATGTGCCGGTCTAAACGCTACGTCGAGGTAGCTTAAATTTATATCGTAGTAACGCTTGCTACGCCATGCTTAGATAGCAAGAACTTGGGACATGGCCGAGGATGTTACCGGCATGTCATGATAAATGTCTTGCCGAGGATTTTGCCGGCTTTGGTATGATATTGGTACTTGATTTGTTCACGTGCCGGGTTGGGTAGTGCTGTCTATACGTAACCTTGGGTTGGACGACATGGGAGTAGGGATTGTACCCCCAAACTGTGGTCGGGTTAACCTTCGCCTTACGTTCAGCTAGCATAACCAACCTGGGTTACGGTGACTGTGAAATATTATCGTTATTAATATTTCTGTTATTATTTCTGTTATTGTTATTAATGTCGTGGATATTAATACTGTTAGAGGGACACTTGACAGGGGGTGTAGTGTCGCCTATACTATGAGATGTGTCACACTTGACAGGGGGTGTGGTGTGGACACTTGATCTTTGAGATGTGACACACTTGACAGGGGGTGTGGGTTGGTTACTTGATTTATTGAGATACGACGCACTTGACAGGGGGTGTGGTGCGATCGTAGACAGATTTGAGATGAGCCAACGACTACGGGTCGTTGGTCTACTTATTCATGATTGTGATAGTGACTTCGGGTCACGGTATATGGTTGATACTTAGTAGTGGTGTTGCTAGTCCATCGTAGGTCTAGGTTAGTCGGCACGGGAGTAGAGATTGGACCTCCAAACCGCCGCTGAGTTGACCTATGCCTTACGTTGGATGAGCATAATCCTTGAGACTTCTGGTTACTACTTGTGTGTATGGAATGTGTTACATCTATTTGTGATTTCACTACTTTATTGTATGATTATTATAGTATGTTGTTGCTTATGATGCATGAAGCGACTTGTCCCGTAAGGGTACCTTAGCGGGCCTGTCGGTGATCTTATTGGGCTTCGGCTCATAACTTACTCTGCTACGTGTGCAGGTCCTTCATCCAGTCAGCAGCCCGGACGTTAGCGGTTCCCGAGGCTTCTGAGACTTTTGATTGAGGTGAGCCGACCACACAAACCGTGGTGGCATACCGCCGGAGTCACTTAGAGATAGGACTCAGATTTCTTTGATGTATATTCATACTTTATTGAGTCACTCTTAGAATGCTCCAATTCTTTTGTGGATATATTCTTTTGGACTTCACACTTTTATATTTATATATCCATTTATGATCTTTTCACATTATTGTTTTTTTCCCGCATCTTGTTTCATTGGTTCGCCTAGGCAAATGTTGTTTAGGTGCCATCACGAGCCCTTGGAAATTGGGTCGTGACAATTTGGTATCAGAGCCCTAGGTTCTAATTCGAGTCCTAGGAGTCTTGGAGCAGTGTCTGAGTAGAGTCTTGCTTATGGGTATGTTGTCGACCATACTTATGAGCGAGAGGCTACAAGGGCATGTTAGGAAATGTTTTCCCTTCGTTTCATCTCTATTCGTGCTGAGTAGCTTATATAGGTGCTGACCCTTTTTCGTGTATTGTATGAGATGGCGAGGATGCGAGCATCCTCAGCCAGGAGGGCTGCATCTTCTACACCCGCGTCTGCGGGAGAGCCATCAGCACCTACGCAGCCGCCAGCTGCTAAGAAGACTCGGGCAGGTCGCCCGTCAGCCACTAGGCAGGACACAGCTATCCCTGCGGTGTCCGCAGCGACTCTGTCAGCATCTATTCCCCCTGTGCCTGCTGCTGTGCCAGGCACCGTTGTGATCTCTTCAGAGGAGTATATGAGACTGATGGCCTTGTCTAGCCATCAGGTCCCTGTCAGAGATGATGTTGCAGCTCCTGTTTCGGCTCCTCAGCCGACCACACCTGTTATGAGCACGCCTACTTCTGAGGCTGCTCCTGATCATATTGCCCAGCCTTCTGCTTCTGCTCCTCAGGCAGGTCCTGTTATTTCTACTCCTCCTATGGGCACTGAGGAGGTTACCAAGAGGATAGAGTCATTCATGAAGCTTCAGCCTCCAGAGTTCGACGGTACCTCAGCTACATGTACTGCCAAGAGGTACATTCAGAAGTGTGAGAAGATTTTGACAGTTCTTGGTACTAGAGACACCTTAGGGGTGCAGTGTGCTTCTTTCAGATTATCGGGAGATGCGGAGACATGGTGGGTCTCCATGATGCGGCAGAGGTCTAGTGACCTCCCTCCTTTGTCTTGGGCTGAGTTCGTGTCTATGTTCATGAGCAGGTTCGTGCCCCAGAGTCAGCACGATGCTCAGAGGCGCGAGTTTGAGGGGTTGAGGCAGGGAAACCTGTCTGTTTCAGAGTATGACACCAGGTTCTTGTGGTTGTCTCAGTTTGCGCCGGCTATGGTGGCTCAGGAGAGGGACAAGGTCCTCCGGTTTGTTGAGGGTCTTCATCCCCGCTTGCAGGTAGCTGTTGCCCCTGATATGGGCAACAAGTCATATTTTGAGATAGTTGATGTGGCGCGGCAGAAGGAGGATATCTTCGCCAGGGCTGACGCGGAGAGGGCGGCCAAGAGATCGCGTCAGTCTGGTGGGTATAGTGGATCCGCTCAGAGGGGTCAGGGTCATTAGGGCCGTTCTCAGTCTAGGCCCCAGGCTGCTGCTTTGCCTGCCCAGGATTTTTCTTCAGAGACCCCGAGGCCTCAGTCATCCCAGAGGCGGGGTGGCTCTTCGCAGTCTGGTCCGCCGCAGTGCGGGAGGTGCCATCAGAGGCATCATGGGAGGTGTTCGTCTGGAGGTGTTCATGGCAGAGGTGGTAGAGGCGGTAGAGGAGGTAGAGGTGATGGATGTTTTGAGTGTGGGTCTCCAGAGCACTATGTCAGGATTTGCCCTTATGTTTCATCAGGTCGCCAGGGATCCGCAGCTATGGTACCATCTGGTCCTCAGGCCGCCAGGCCCGTTTCTCAGATTCCTCCTAGACAGCAGTCTCAGAGAGCTCCGGGTTCAGGAGGCTCGGCGCAGGTCTATGCTATGACTCGTCAGGATGCTGAGGCATCCAATGATGTCATCACAGGTATTATTTCTGTCTGTGGCCGCGATGCTTATGCTCTTATTGATCCGGGGTCTACCTATTCGTATGTGTCGCCGGGATTTGCCCCTTGCTTGGGCAGGGATCTGGTCTTCTTAGATGATCCCTTTATGGTTGCCACCCCTGTCGGGTCTTCTATATGTGTAGATAGGGGTTATCGGCAGTGTATGATCTCCATCTGTGGTGTAGAGTCCTTAGTGGACCTGATGCTGCTCGATATGTCTGATTTCGATGTCATTATGGGCATGGATTGGCTGGCTTCCTGTCATGCGACTTTGGATTGCCATGCCAAGTCCGTGACGATCGGGGCAGAGGGTGAGTCTCGGGTTGTATGGAGAGGTTCCAGGCCTTCTCCGAAGAGTAGGATCATTTCTTTCTTGGAGGCGCAGAGGATGATATCTAGTGGGTGCGAGGGATATATTGCTTCAGTTCGGGATGTCCGGGCAGAGGAGTTATCCCTTGATAGAGTTCCGGTTGTTTGTGAGTATCCGGATGTGTTTCCTGATGATTTGCCGGGTTTGCCGCCTATGCGGGAGATAGAGTTTTGCATTGATCTATTGCCAGGCACTCAGCCTAAATCTATTCCCCCATATCGTATGGCTCCTGTTGAGTTGAGGGAGCTGAAGGAGCAGATTCAGGATTTGCTCGATAAGGGCTTCATTAGGCCCAGTGTGTCTCCATGGGGTGCCCCGGTATTATTTGTGAAGAAGAAGGATGGCTCTATGCGGATGTGTATTGATTACCGGCAGCTGAATAAGGTTACTATCAAGAATAGGTATCCTTTGCCGCGTATTGATGATTTGTTTGATCAGCTTCAGGGTGCTACCTTCTTCTCGAAGATTGATTTGAGGTCGGGGTATCATCAGTTGAGGATTCGGTCCGAGGACGTTTCCAAGACTTCTTTTCGTACCCGATATGGCCACTATGAGTTTCTGGTGATGTCTTTCGGGCTTACGAATGCCCCAGCTGCTTTCATGGATCTGATGAACCGAGTGTTCAAGGCCTACCTTGACTCCTTCGTCATTGTGTTTATCGATGATATCTTGGTTTATTCGAGGAGCAGGGAGGAGCATGAGCAGCATTTGAGAGTTGTTCTTCGGACTCTGAGGGATCAGCAGTTGTATGCCAAATTCTCCAAGTGTGAATTTTGGCTCAGTTCTGTATCTTTCCTAGGTCACGTGGTGACCAAGGATGGGGTGTGTGTTGATCCGAAGAAGATAGAGGCCGTTCAGTGTTGGCCTAGGCCTACTTCTCCTACAGAGATTCGGAGTTTCTTAGGCTTGGCAGGTTATTATCGGCGGTTCGTCGAGGGGTTTTCTTCTATTTCAGCACCTCTGACGAAGTTGACCCAGAAGAATGTTCCTTTCCTGTGGTCCGATGCCTGTGAGTCTAGCTTTCAGAAGCTTAAGACTCTGTTGACTTCAGCGCCAGTGTTGGCCTTGCCTAGTGGATCCGGGGGATTCACCGTATATTGTGATGCTTCGTGTGTTGGCCTGGGTAGCGTTCTGATGCAGGAGGGTAAGGTGATAGCTTATGCCTCGAGACAGCTGAAGGTCCATGAGAAGAATTATCCTGTCCATGATTTGGAGCTGTTAGCTGTCGTGTTTGCACTGAAGTTGTGGAGGCACTATCTTTATGGCGAGCCATGTGAGATATTCACCGATCATAAGAGTCTCCAGTACTTGTTCACTCAGAAGGACTTGAACGGGAGACAGCGCCGCTGGTTAGAGCTGCTGAAGGATTATGATCTTTCTATCCGGTATCATCCCGGAAAGGCTAATGTTGTAGCCGATGCCTTGAGTAGGAAGTCCATGGGTAGGCTCGCCTATCTTGATGCTGATATGAGGCCGTTGGCCCGTGAGTTGCAGGCTTTGTCCATTAGTGGGGTTCGGTTTGTTGATTCTGTTCCAGGCCGGGTGCTTGCATATGTGGGGTCTCAGTCATCTTTAGCTTCCCAGATTCGGGAAAGGCAGTTCGAGGATCCTTATCTGAGAGATCTCCGGGACAGGGTCCTGAGTGGGGGAGTGTCCTCGTTCGTGATTGGTGATGATGGTGCTTTGCGGCTTAACGGCCGGGTATGTGTTCCAGCAATTGTGGAGCTGAGGCAGATGATTTTGGCAGAGGCTCACAGTTCGAGATATTCCATTCATCCGGGTACTGCGAAGATGTATCATGATCTTCGAGAGCTGTATTGGTGGAAAGGAATGAAGAGGGATGTTGCTGATTATGTATCTCGGTGTTTGAATTGCCAGCAGGTGAAGTATGAGCACCGGAGGCCAGCCGGGGTGACCCAGTCTATGCCCATTCCCGAGTGGAAGTGGGAGCAGATCACTATGGATTTCGTAGTTGGTTTGCCGCTGACCGTGGGTAAGCATGATTCGGTGTGGGTAGTAGTTGATTGACTGACGAAGTCGGCTCACTTCATTCCAGTGAGGACTACTTATACCTCGGAGCGTCTGGCTCGTATCTTCATTGAGCAGATTGTGAGATTGCATGGTGCTCCTGTTTCTATCATTTCTGACCGAGGTGCTCAGTTCACAGCTCAGTTTTGGAGATCTTTTCAGAGAGAGCTGGGTACTCGGGTCGATCTCAGCACTGCATTTCACCCGCAGACTGATGGCCAGTCTGAGCGGACCATTCAGATCCTCGAGGATATGTTGAGGGCGTGTGCTATTGATTTTGGAGGCCATTGGGATAGCCATTTGCCGCTAGCAGAGTTTGCGTATAATAATAGCTATCAGGCTTCTATCTAGATAGCTCCGTTTGAGGCATTGTATGGTCGGAGATGTCGCTCGCCTATCGGTTGGTTCGAGTCTGGTGAGGTCCAGGTGTTGGGGCCCGATTTGGTGCAGCAGACCTTAGATAAGGTCCGGGTTATTCAGGATCGACTCCGCACGGCTCAGAGCCGGCAGATATCGTATGCAGATCGGAGGCGGAGAGATCTTGAGTTCATGGTTGGGGACCGGGTATTCCTCAGAGTGTCGCCCATGAAGGGTGTTATGAGATTTGGGAAGAAAGGCAAGCTCAGTCCTAGGTTCATTAGGCTTTTTGAGATATTGGAGCGCGTTGGCGCCGTTGCTTATAGACTGGCTTTGCCTCCCTCTCTGTCTGTTCATCCGGTGTTCCATGTGTCCATGCTCCGGAAGTATGTTCACGATCTGTCTCATATGATCGATATGGCTTCCGTGGAGGTAGATGGCGACTTAGCTTATTCGGAGGAGCCTATTGCTATTGTGGCTAGAGAGGTCCGTAAGATGAGATCGAAGGTGATCCCGCTTGTGAGAGTTCAGTGGGGGCATCACTCCATTGCCGAGGCCACTTGGGAGCTTGAGTCCGAGATGCGTGAGAGGCATCCGCGCTTGTTCGATGATTCAGGTATGAAATCCTTGTATTTTCTAAGCCTGAATTTGCATTTTTAAGTTTTATTGATTTCGGGTGGTACCGAGGGGTCCACGAAATCCGTGCCAGCTCCGTGGCTAGTGTGTGGATCCTACCTTAGACTTAGGCTCGTCCGAGGACGGCCGAGAGTCTAAGTGGGGGAGAATGTAACGACCCTCAAATAGTCGTTACGGGATCCGGGACCTCGATTTGCGTGTCGACAGTCCCAAAAGCTCCGTTAGGTCATTTATGACCCGTCTGTGAAATCTGAGTCGAAACGGAGTCCGTTTGATAGGTTTTCGAGAAAAGGATCCGTTTATGAAATTCCGGAAAGGAATTTGGGGTTTCGATAGGTCGTTTTGAGTAAACGAACCCCGATGGAAAATCCAAGTGCACCGTTAGGTCCGTCTCGTCATTTATGATATGTAGCAACCTTCAAAATTGAAAACGGACCTTGTTTGATAGGACTTTTGATAAAGTCCCCGTTTCGGAAGTTTAAAAGAGTTAAAAGAGGTTTCCGAGCTCGATTTGAGCAAATGAGCTCCGATAAGAGATCCGAAAGTTTCGTTAGGTTCTTATAGTCATTTGTGACTTATAGCAACTTTTGGAATTGGATTCCGAGGTCGTTTGGTTAAATTTCGCTATTTTGGCGAAAGTCGAAAATTGAACCTTTGCCGTGGGACCCACTTTTTGAGTTCTGGAGGTCCGAATTGAGTTCCGTCTTGACGAGTATGTCACCCAAGTATTTTATGACTTGTGTGCAAAATTTGGGATCATTCCGAGCTTCATAGGGTCCCGTTTTGCCCCTAAAACAGTAGAAAATCTGGTGCGACTTTTCTGTTCTGTTTTGGCGCAAACAGCCGGATAAAAGCTGATTTTTCGGCCAATCCGTAAGGAATTAGGAAAAACTCAAAACATGAAAGTTGTAGCCCTTTGAGTTGTGGTTCTAATGGCACCAGTTTCAGGTCATTTGAATATTCCTATCAAAAGTTATGATTTTTTTCAAAAGAAGCTGTCACAGAGGCAAAAACAAAAAAAAAAACTGCTATAAAAAAGGCCATTTCGGGCCATTTCGGTTCATAACTTATAAAAATCATTTGGTGAGCTCTTGAGGCGATTTTTGGGTATTTCTTGAAGACCCAATCATACTTACACTTAAGGTAAGCCCTTTCAATCCATCTTTATGTTGATTAACACAAGAATCAAAGGGTTGATTTTTGGAAATGGGTTAGAACCCTAGATTCTTAAGAATTGGGGAAAGACATCGAGCAAGGCTCGCATGTGGAATCTAAGTGTACTTTTGGACTCACGGGAGCGTGGGGAGTCCGGAAAGGTACATTTTGTAAATTTAGGGCTCGGCCCTACCCGGGGGCATTTTGGTAATTTTTACCCTAGGATGCCTATAGGCTTAAATAGCTATAATTGAGCACTCATATGTGCTATATCTTGTCTTAATAGACCTAGTGGAGAGTCCTTCGCGGACAAGGCGAGCGGGAAAGGAGGTTCTTCCCGACATTTGAGCCTGAATTTCGAGGTAAGTGAGACTTGACCTCTATTGTGCTTGTGGACTCTTCCTTCATGCTAGTATGCTTCATGTACGCATATATATACCTAACAATGGTTAGGATTAATGATGTGAATTACTTGCTATTATTGTTTGTTATAAATAGCGAGATTGTGACTCGACCGAGGTATGTGCCGGTCTAAACGCTACGTCGAGGTAGCTTAAATTTATATCGTAGTAACGCTTGCTACGCCATGCTTAGATAGCAAGAACTTGGGACATGGCCGAGGATGTTACCGGCATGTCATGATAAATGTCTTGCCGAGGATTTTGCCGGCTTTGGTATGATATTGGTACTTGATTTGTTCACGTGCCGGGTTGGGTAGTGCTGTCTATACGTAACCTTGGGTTGGACGACATGGGAGTAGGGATTGTACCCCCAAACTGTGGTCGGGTTAACCTTCGCCTTACGTTCAGCTAGCATAACCAACCTGGGTTACGGTGACTGTGAAATATTATCGTTATTAATATTTCTGTTATTATTTCTGTTATTGTTATTAATGTCGTGGATATTAATACTGTTAGAGGGACACTTGACAGGGGGTGTGGTGTCGCCTATACTATGAGATGTGTCACACTTGACAGGGGGTGTGGTGTGGACACTTGATCTTTGAGATGTGACACACTTGACAGGGGGTGTGGGTTGGTCACTTGATTTATTGAGATACGACGCACTTGACAGGGGGTGTGGTGCGATCGTAGACAGATTTGAGATGAGCCAACGACTACGGGTCGTTGGTCTACTTATTCATGATTGTGATAGTGACTTCGGGTCACGGTATATGGTTGATACTTAGTAGTGGTGTTGCTAGTCCATCGTAGGTCTAGGTTAGTCGGCACGGGAGTAGAGATTGGACCTCCAAACCGCCGCTGAGTTGACCTATGCCTTACGTTGGATGGGCATAATCCTTGAGACTTCTGGTTACTACTTGTGTGTATGGAATGTGTTACATCTATTTGTGATTTCACTACTTTATTGTATGATTACTATAGTATGTTGTTGCTTATGATGCATGAAGCGACTTGTCCCGCAAGGGTACCTTAGCGGGCCTGTCGGTGATCCTATTGGGCTTCGGCTCATAACTTACTCTGCTACGTGCGCAGGTCCTTCATCCAGTCAGCAGCCCGGACGTTAGCGGTTCCCGAAGCTTCTGAGACTTTTGATTGAGGTGAGCCGACCACACAGACCGTGGTGGCATACCGCCGGAGTCACTTAGAGATAGGACTCAGATTTCTTTGATGTATATTCATACTTTATTGAGTCACTCTTAGAATGCTCCAATTCTTTTGTGGATATATTCTTTTGTACTTCACACTTTTATATTTATATATCCATTTATGATCTTTTCACATTATTGTTTTTTTTCCGCATCTTGTTTCATTGGTTCGCCTAGGCAAATGTTGTTTAGGTGCCATCACGAGCCCTTGGAAATTGGGTCGTGACAAGATTGTCTCCAAATCGTAGTTCAATTTGTTAAAACTTATTCTTAGAGCCACGAATCTGTTGACTGTGGGGTAAGATGTTGGCTGAAAGCAATCATAAGAAGCCCATGAACGAAAAGCTTACACGATATGATAAGATATTGTCTAACATCCAAGGTACCTTGCAACAATTGATCGAGAAGTTTGTTATGTTTGGGGGTTTTGGGTGTTGGGGGGGGGGGGGGTCTCCGAGCAGCAGGAATAATAAGATCAACGAAGGTGATGGCCTAGTGCCAGCTCCTATACTAAATAATCGAGGTGTATGACCTCCAGTTTGCAAGTCCTACCTCCTAACAGCTTGTTTGGATGGTTATAACCCATGGCATGGTATTGTATTATTACCATGGGCACGATGTTTGTTTTGATTGTTTCTCTAATTAACATTGTATGATATCGTTAAATTCATGATTATGTAACTATGAAAACTGTCACTTTACACTCTGTTTGGATGGTTGTTACCCATCGTTTCATAATGTGCTGCATTGTATTGTATCGTATGGTACTGTATCGTATTATGTTGTACAATGTTTGGATAGACTGTATTGTTTATCGTGGTTTAATAATTGAAAATAAGGTAAAGGGTAAAATGAAAATATTAAATAATAAGTGAGGGCATGATGGGTAAGAAAAATAGGTAACAATGCGACCCACAAAATCGATCGTTACATAAAGTGACAGTTTTCATAGTTACATAATCATGGATTTAACGATACCATACAATGTTAATTAGAGAAACAATCAAAACAACCATCGTGCCCATGGTAATAATACAATACCATGCCATGGGTTAAAACCATCCAAACAAGCTGTTATGTAACGACCGATTTGGTGGGATCGCATCGTTACCTGTTTTTCTTACCCATCATGCCCTCACTTATTATTTAATATTTCCATTTTACCCTTTACCTTATTTTCAATTATTAAACCACGGTAAACAATAAAGTCTATCCAAACATTGTATAACACAATACGATACAGTACCATACGATACAATACAATACAACACAACACATTACGAAACGATAGGTAACAACTATCCAAACGGAGTGTAAGTTAGAATTTCCTAGTTTTGATAGGAAAGAACCTAAAGTTTGGGTTAGACCTTGTATAACGTTCATGAGAACCAGATGCTAGAGGTGGCTATTATGTATTTGAATCAAAAGACTGGGTCATGGTATCATTCTTTTGTGCTTATAAATGGTGTAGTAACTTGGGAAAACTTTAAAGAGAATATATGTTAGGGGTTTGGGGATAACTTACCCGAGGATATAGTGGAGGAGTTAACCTCAAACAAATGGGACTTATCGAGAGTTACTTGAGCAAGTTTGAGGACATGAGAGCTAAAATGATAATAAGAAATCCTGCTTTGAATGATACACCATTTTTTTGTCTCATTTATTGGAGGGTTGAAACAAGAGAACATGTTTTTTGTCAAGTTGTCTAAACCTACCACCTTGAAAGTTGTAGTTGAATAAGCTAGAATACAGTAGAGGCAATTAATGTGGCTAACATAAAAGAAATTGAATATAGCAGAACTATTTTAGCTGCTCCTTTAGGTTCTGATTATAGATAACTGCCTAAACAATCTAACAAATCATATTATATCAGGTTAATCTAAGATACTTATAAATATAGGAGATGTAATGTTTTGTGTTATAAATATGCAGACATGCATGTTTCAGGCCACCAATGCAAGCTTGAGCAACTTTATTGCATCATTGGTAAGTATAGAGCTAGTCCAATGACCCTGTTGAAGAGCCGAAAAGATTACGTATAGGCCCATAGCTTTAGGAGGCCAAGGTCAGAACGTGGATGAAGTAGTATGCCTTAAGGCTTTGGTTGCTAGTAACAGTGGTGTGAACACCATCAAGGTCAAAGGAACTGTCAAGAAGAGGAAACTTACAAACCTCATTAACACTAGTAGTACTCACAATTTTGTGGATGTGTAGACTATCAAGGAAGTGGACTCTTGGCGCTTCATATTGTGTCCGTACAAGAATGATGGTAGCGTATGGTAACCATATGTTGAGTAACTCATATTCTAGATTTCAGTTAGGATATACAAGGGGGTAAATTTTAAGGATAATCTGAGGATTATTACAGTGGGAAAGTGTGATATAATCTTAGGCGCAGATTGAATCAAACACCACAACCCGTATCTTTTTATTTTATTAAAAATAGAGTGATTCTGTGTTACAATGATGGAAGGTTGTGCTTCAATGTATGCTAGGAGATGGAAACTTAACTTGATTATTGGAAGCTCTACGAGCAAATGGCTGAAGAAAGGTCAAACTCTCGTTGCTCACATGATGAGTTCCACAGAAACTAAAGCTCATGACAACATCAATTCAAAACTGGAGCAGCTACTACAATCTTACGATGATATATTTTAGGAACCTAAGACCCTTCCCCTGCTAAATCATGTGACCATAATATTCCCCTAAACTTGGTGAACTTGTGAGTCTTAGACCCTAAATACATAACCACCAGAAGGAGAAACTGAAGAAAAAATTTGTAAATGCTTCACCAAGGTATTATCCAGCATAGTCAGTGATAAGACCCAAATAGGCGGAAGCGATAAACTAAGATGCGGAAGCAACAATCACAAGATAACAAGAAAGTAAGGGATGGGGAAGAACAGAAATAGAAGAAAAGAATGGATAAACGATTCAAACCATGAATTGAATATCCGAGAGAGGAAGGGAAACTTGAACCATACAAGGATTCCGTACTAGTGACGGATCTCCATAGGCTCCAAGCAAGAGATAATCCGAAGCTTCAAGCTTCTACAAAGAAGAAGGCCTTGCCTCTCTTACTAAGTCTATTCTTCAATTCTAAACAAGGTAATGAAATAAATGACTAAGTGTGGTATTTATAGGTTCACCACTGATAAGACCCAAACCTCCACAAGACCTTTCACTCGGAGTCAAGCCAAGTTGATCCAAGACACCCATCTTCACTTGATATGGAAGGGTATGGAAGAAGGCCCCAAGAGCGACTTGAAGACCATGCTTTGGTGTGCCATGGATGGAGGACCTTCTAGTACACTTGAAGAGGCATCCGGAGCAAGTTTGGAAGCAACTCAAGAGGCCACAGGACCAGGCGGACCGCCTACTCAACTAGGCCGGCCGCCTAGTTTTTGCTCACTCTCTGGAAATGCACCAGGCGGACCGCCTCTGCAAAACGGGCGGACCGCCTACTCCCTATAAGGATGGCCGCCTACTCCAAGTAGGCCAGGCGCCTACTTTGCTGAGAGGTTGCGGGATTCCTAGTTTATTTGCTATGTTTTGGACAACTATAGCCCTACGTGGCCTTTATTGTTTAAACCCACTTTAGGGGTATTTTTGAGCTTTCATTACATGTAAGTGAAGTCTATAAATACTTCACAAACCTCTTTCAAACATTACCTTACTTTGATTATTATTGAATGAGAATAGAGTTCATCTCTTTGGAAGAAACCCTTGTCTTTTGGTTGCTTGAATTCACTAGTGGAACCTAGTTGAGTCTTGAACCGAAAACCCGACCATTCTACTTGCGAGTCCGTTGTCGTCTCGAGGGTAGTTGCATAGTGTAGGTCCTTCTAGACGCCGATTCGAGGGTATCTCGGGACAAGTTCCCCGTGGTTACTTCGAAGGGAGTTCGAGAAGTGTCTCGCTCTCCTATCTTTTTGTTTATCGTATTTGATTCTTACCATCTTGGTATCAGAGCAAGGCTCGGGTTTTGTTTCTACAAACCCCCGACCCTTGATTCTTCGTGCCTAGGTTAGTTTCGACTTTAGGTTCTTGTTTATTGCTTTTGAAAAGGAGAAAAACACAAAAAAAATTGAAAAGAAGAAAAACACCAAAAAATTTTTGATCATGGATTCTTGGTTTGTTGGACCCGTTATGTGATTGTTATTGGGGTTTGTTCCTTATTGGAAACCCGTTCTTTTGGTACCCTAAGCATCCAATTTGGAGTTGAAACACAAGAGTTGAAAATTTGGAACCCTTAAAAATTTGAAACCCTAGCTATGAACATGATGAACATGGTAGATTGTTGAATTTTGATTGGGGTTTGATAAAATTGATTGGGGATTGTTCTTTGTGATTGAAACAACATTGGGGTACCTTTGAATTGCTAAAACAATGTTGGAACTGTTGGATTTTTGGGTGCAAAACCAAGAAAATCGTGTTTGAACTGTGCTGAAACCTGCAGTAGGCGGGGCGCCTAGGGAAACGGGCGGACCGCCTGTTTTTGTTGAACTCTCTGGAAATTACAGAGGCGGACCGCCTACTAGAGAAGGCTGACAGCCTACTCCCCTCTGCAAGCATCCAGGCGGACCACCTAGTCTAAACAGGTGGGGCGCCTACTTCTGTTGGGTGTGGTTTCGGGTAGATTCTTCTAGGATCTCTTGTTTGTTTGATTGCATCGCATCTAGTTAGCACTTCTTTGAGTAATCTTGCCTACTTGAATTGTCCTAGCCCTTCTAAGCTATTAGGAAACTCAAGCCTAGACCGGAGATTAGAATTCAAAGAAGCTTCGTAGTCTCTTTTGGCTCAAGTCCGCACTTAAAGAGCTATCGTTCCGATAGAGTCCTATTAACTCCATTCACCCCGGAGCACATTGGGCTCTTGAGTTGAGTGAGCAAGTTAAAGGTTTACTATTCAACTTAGTGAAGCTTTTGGTTCAAGCAAGAGTGAAAAATCCACCACCCACTATACGAGTGATCCGAGTGAAAACTTGTGAGGGAGTGTGTGAGGTTGTTTTTGCTAACGTTTGTTACTTGTGTAGGTACAATGTCTGCCGAAGGACAAGATTTCATAAAGGAGGCCTTGGCTAATCTTCTTGCCAAGATGGACCTCATGAACCAAAGGATTGAGTCTCTTGAAAAGGGTGCCTCAAGTGCCCTAGTTGAACAAGGGACTTCCAATGTCCAATCGGAGAAAGGGACCCCGAGTGTCCAAGTTGAGAAAGGGACCTCGAGTGTCCAAGTTGAAGTCTCAAGCACTCCTAACTTTACCCCGGAGCAAGTTAGCCATGTCATTGAATTGCTCAATCAACAACGGGTAAAGGAGGATCGAGAGAGAATTGATCCAATGTTGGGCAATCCCCAACGAGCGGGCATTCCCCGTATCTTGGACAATCCCCCAAGAGACGTTCCACTACCAAGACCCATCCGCAATGTCCAAGCTCTTGAGCAACCCGTTGAAGCTCAAGAAAGGGAGGAAGTTGATTATGGTGATGATGTGTATGGGTTTGATGATCACGTTCAACCGAGCCGAGGTATGAATTGGGGTCGAAATGTGGATCGAGGTAGAGGCCGAGGTCGAGGGCCACCCATGGGGTATGTTGGAGGGAATGTTAGGAGAGATTATGGAGGTTATGGAGATCACTATGGAGGCCAACCGGAGCCATTCCAAGGAGGTCGTGACAACAACCACAATCTCAAAAGTGTGAAGCTTAATCTCCCATCTTTTAAGGGGAATTGTGACCCGAGTGCTTATATTGAATGGGTGCTACAAATTGAAAGATTGTTTGACACCAATGATATGACCGATGAGAAGAAGGGCACTTATGCTATTTCCTCCTTTGAGTCCTATGCATCTACGTGGTGGGAATCCGTCAAGAGGTCAAGGAGAAGAGCAGGAATCCCCGTGAATGTGGGATGGATTGACTTGAAGGGTCTCATGAGTATCAAGTACATCACTCCTAGATATCGCCAAGAACAACTCAAGAAACTTTATGAGTTGAAGCAAGGTGTCAAGACGGTGCATGAATATTATGATGAGTTTGAAAGGGTTCGAATGGCCTTGGACATGGACACCGAAGATGAGGAGCAAGCCGTGATCCGTTTCATGAATGGGTTGAGTTATGGTATTGCTTCACAATTGAGGTTGCATGCTTATCTTTCACTTCAAGAAGCCCTTATGCCGCTATTCAAGCCGAGCAATGGCTTGACAAAGAAAAGTCCAACCGTTACAAGAGCAACACTTCTACTTCCATAAACAAGCCAAAGGATTGGAAAAATCCTACTCCCAATGCAAGATTCACAAGTGCAAGTGGCCCTAGTGGAGCAAGTGCTAGCAAAGATGTGAAGAAGCCGTTTGAGAAGTACACACCTAATGTGGGAGGTAACTCTAAAACCCAATTGAATACTCCTACTTCTTCTTCCATTCAATGTCACAAATGCAAGGGGTATGGGCACTTTGCTAAGGAGTGTCCTACAAAAAGAACCATGGTTGTTGTTGGTGAGCATGCTTATGAGCAAGAGAGTGAACCGGAGGAAGATGAGGAAGTAGAGGGAGATGAGGGAGTAGAGGAGGATGGACAAGATGACACGGTGGAGGATGAGGAACCTCATACTTTCTTAGTAGTGAGGAGGAGCCTAGGAGCTATGATTGCGGAGGATGGTGAAACCTTGCAAAGGGAAAACCTCTTCCATGTTAGGTGTCGTGTTAAGGGTGTTGTGTGCTCTATGATCATTGACTCCGGGAGTTGTACTAATGTGGTGAGTCAATCTCTCATAACCCAATTGAAGTTGCCTACCATGAAGCATCCCAAGCCATACCGGTTACAATGGCTTAGTGAATGTGGGGAGCTCAAGGTAGTGAAACAAGCAATGATCAAGTTTAAAATGGGAAGTTATGTGGATGAACACTTGTTCGACGTTGTGCCAATGCAAGCTTGCCACCTTCTCTTTGGAAGGCCTTGGCAATTTGATCGGCAAGTGGTTCACAATGGACGTGTTAACACTTACGCGCTCCAACATGAAGGAAGAAAGTTTGTGTTGAAGCCCCTAACTCCTAAACAAGTGAGTGATGACTACAATCGAATGAAGGAGTTGAGGGAAGCGGCAAAGGCCAAGTCAATCATTGAGACTAGCCCTTTGTCCAAAAGCATGGTGGCAATCCCACCTTCTTCATCTACCGGTGGCATATGTGCCATGATGCAACCGGGCGAGCTCTTAAGAGGTAATGATGGCACCAAGTTCCTCCTATGCCTAGTGCACAAAGGTATGATCCTTAACTCTAATTGTGATTTTTCTTCTAATCCTTTGCCTAGTGCTTTGAAAAATGTTTTGGAGAACTTTGGGGACATGTTCCCGGATGAGATGCCCGATGGCTTACCTCCCTTGAGGGGTATTGAACATCAAATCGATTTTATTCCGGGCTCTCAAATCCCAAATAAGCCGGCCTATAGAAGCAATCCCGAGGATACAAGGGAGTTGCAAAAACAAGTTGATGACTTGCTTTCAAAAGGCTTGGTGAGGGAGAGTTTGAGTCCTTGTGCCGTACCGGTCATTCTTGTTCCAAAGAAGGACGGCACTTGGAGAATGTGCGTGGATTGCCGAGCCGTGAATAAGATAACGGTCAAGTACCGTCACCCTATTCCAGGGCTTGATGATATGTTGGATGAATTGAGTGGATCATGTGTCTTTTCCAAAATCGACCTTAGGTCCGGTTACCATCAAATTCGGATGAAACCCGGGGATGAGTGGAAAACCGCATTCAAGACCAAATTTGGTCTCTATGAATGGTTGGTAATGCCCTTCGGGCTTTCCAACGCACCTAGCACCTTTATGCGACTCATGAACCATGTTTTGAAGCCTTTTATCAATAAGTTTGTTGTTGTCTATTTCGATGATATCTTGATCTATAGTAAGACAATTGATGAACATGTTGGCCACCTTAGGCAAGTGCTTGAAGTTTTGAGAGCCGAAAAGCTCTATGCTAACTTTAAAAAGTGTGCCTTTGGTGTGGAGAAGGTTGTCTTCCTTGGGTTTGTTGTGAGTGCCCAAGGAGTGGAGGTGGATGAGTCTAAGGTAGAGGCCATACGTGATTGGCCTACTCCTACTACCGTGACTCAAGTGAGGAGCTTTCATGGTCTTGCTAGCTTTTATAGACGATTTGTGAAAGACTTTAGCTCCATAGCCGCTCCACTCACCGAATTGGTGAAGAAGGACCAACCATTTGTGTGGGGAGAGCCTCAAGAGAAGGCCTTCCAAGAGTTGAAGGGTAGGTTGAGTACCGCCCCCCTATTGCAATTGCCCGACTTTGGGAAAGCATTTGAGGTTGAGTGTGATGCCTTGGGGGTGGGAATCGGTGGTGTTTTAATGCAATGCCTCGGGGGTGGGAATCGGTGGTGTTTTAATGCAAGATAGCAAACCCATCGCCTACTTTAGTGAAAAGTTGAAAGGGGCCTCCTTGAACTATTCTACATATGACAAGGAGTTGTATGCCCTTGTGAGAGCCCTTGCCCATTGGCAACACTACCTTTGGCCTCGTGAGTTTGTAATCAAGAGTGACCATGAGTCACTCAAGCATTTGAGAGGCCAAGAGAAGCTCAATAAGAGACATGCCAAGTGGGTTGAATTTATTGAGTCCTTTCCCTATGTGATCCAATACAAGAAAGGGAAGGACAATGTTGTGGCGGACGCGCTCTCTAAAAAGTTCGCTCTTGCCACCATTCTCACCTCTAAGCTCATGGGATTCGAGAGCATCAAATTGATGTATGCTCATGATCCCAAGCTAAAGAGTGTCCATGATGCTCTAGAGAAAGGGGAGAGAGTGGAGAAATACCAATGGGTTAATGGATTCATCTTTAAAAATGGTAGAGTGTGCATACCCGAGTCCTCATGGAGGGAATTACTTGTGCAAGAGGCACATTGTGGAGGACTCATGGGTCACTTTGGGGCAAGAAAGACTTTGGCCGTTCTTCAAGAACAATTCCATTGGCCGAAGATGAGGGTGCATGTGGAAAAGTTTTGTGCTAATTGCCTTGAGTGCAAACGAGCCAAATCTAAAGCCCACCCTCACGGGTTATACACCCCTCTCCCCGTACCTACTAGTCCGTGGTTGGATATATCAATGGACTTTGTCATGGGATTACCAAGGACTAGGGGGGGCCACGATAGCATCTTTGTTGTCGTGGATAGGTTCTCAAAGATGGCTCATTTCATTCCATGCAAGAAATGTGATGACGCCCAACATGTAGCTTCCTTGTTTGTTGAAAATGTTTTGAAGCTACATGGTGTGCCTCAAACTATAGTGAGTGATAGGGACACTAAGTTCCTAAGCCATTTTTGGCGAAGTTTATGGGGTGCTTTAGGCACCAAGCTCTTGTTTTCCACGTCCCACCACCCACAAACCGATGGCCAAACCGAAGTGGTCAACCGAACCTTGGGTGCTCTTCTTAGGGCCATGACCCGAGGTAAGGCCGGGACGTGGATTGATAGATTGCCTATAATGGAGTTTGCCTACAATCATACATTGCATAGCATGATTGGCATGACTCCTTTTGAATGTGTTTATGGTTTTAACCCCTTGATTCCCCTTGATCTAACCCCTTTGCCAAGGGAAATGGTTGTTAATTTTGAAGGTAAAGCTAGAGCCAAGGCTTTGGTTGAACTTCATGCGAAGGCGAAGAAGAATTTGGAGGAATCTTATGCTAAGGTTGCCTCCAAGAAGAACAAAGGACGCAAGAAGGTGGAACTCAAGAAGGGTGACTATGTGTGGGTGTACTTCCGGAAAGAAAGGTTTCCAAACCTTAGGAAAGGGAAGTTGGCACCCCGGGGAGATGGCCCATTCCAAGTGCTCTCGAAGATAAACAACAATGCCTATGTGGTCGACTTGCCAAGTGAGTATCAAGTTTCTAATACTTTCAATGTTTGTGACTTGGTTCCTTTGGATGTAGGTAACGAAGAGGTCGTGAATGATGATGAAGGGGTCGTGAATGATGGATCGATTTCGAGGACGAAATCCTCTCAAGAAGGGGAGAATGATAAGACCCAAACCTCCACAAGACCCTTCACTCGGAGTCAAGCCAAGTTGATCCAAGACACCCATCTTCACTTGATATGGAAGGGTATGGAAGAAGGCCCCAAGAGCGACTTGAAGACCATGCTTTGGTGTGCCATGGATGGAGGACCTTCTAGTACACTTGAAGAGGCATCCGGAGCAAGTTTGGAAGCAACTCAAGAGGCCACAGGACCAGGCGGACCGCCTACTCAACTAGGCCGGCCGCCTAGTTTTTGCTCACTCTCTGGAAATGCACCAGGCGGACCGCCTCTGCAAAACGGGCGGACCGCCTACTCCCTATAAGGCTGGCCGCCTACTCCAAGTAGGCCAGGCGCCTACTTTGCTGAGAGGTTGCGGGATTCCTAGTTTATTTGCTATGTTTTGGACAACTATAGCCCTACGTGGCCTTTATTGTTTAAACCCACTTTAGGGGTATTTTTGAGCTTTCATTACATGTAAGTGAAGTCTATAAATACTTCACAAACCTCTTTCAAACATTACCTTACTTTGATTATTATTGAATGAGAATAGAGTTCATCTCTTTGGAAGAAACCCTTGTCTTTTGGTTGCTTGAATTCACTAGTGGAACCTAGTTGAGTCTTGAACCGAAAACCCGACCATTCTACTTGCGAGTCCGTTGTCGTCTCGAGGGTAGTTTCATAGTGTAGGTCCTTCTAGACGCCGATTCGAGGGTATCTCGGGACAAGTTCCCCGTGGTTACTTCGAAGGGAGTTCGAGAAGTGTCTCGCTCTCCTATCTTTTTGTTTATCGTATTTGATTCTTATCAACCACACTTCTAAATAAAATGTCTAAATAGCCCCTAAGTCTAGTCAAAATAATACAATTCACTTAGGGCTATAGTTGGAATTACACCAAAAAGGAGTAAAATATCCCGCAGGCCTTCACAGGGAGAGGCGCTCCGCCTCCAGGTTGAGGCGCTCCGCCTCCTGTGCTGAGGCGCTCCGCCTCCAGTTGAGGCGCTCCGCCTCCTTCTGTTCAGCTCTCTGCTTTTTGGTAGGCGCTCCGCCTCAGTTTTGAGGCGCTCCGCCTCCTTCTGGAACTTGTGCAAGAGGCTCAAAATAAGCTTGGGGTGGATCCCCTTGGAGCCCAAGTGGTCCTCCATCCATGGTGCTCAAAAGCATGATCTTCAAGTTGCTTCCCGGAGCCCGTGACTTGCCTTCCTTGTGCTCTCAAGCTTGGCTCTTGATGGTTGGCGCTTTGGCTCCAATTTGCGGCTTATCATCCTCCCCTTCTTGGAAGGATTTCGTCCTCGAAATCAAACCATCAAGCCTACATTCAAAACAAGCACAACAAAGCTTCCCACTACAAGAGTAGGTTAGTGGCAAAAGTGTGGGAAAACACACTCTTATGGTATAGCCAAGCATCAATAACAATGATAAAGCACATGTTTCCAAAGAAAACAACAAGCACTTGGCTTCCCTAATGGGTACACTTAACGCGTGATTCATCAAGGAGATCAATAGGATAGAGAATATGCAAGATCAAGCCATTAAAATTCCTATGATCCCTAAGCCCAATAAGAACACACCAAAACTTCCCACTACAAGAGTAGGAAAGTCCAACAAGAGTGAGTACAAGTGATGTGAAAATAACACTTTTGTGGTAGAGCCAAGTATCAATGCTAATCAAAAGGCTTATGTCTCCAAAGGAAACAACAAGTTCTTGGCTCAACAACGACAAGTACTCACTACCATAACAAGCAAAGAGATCAATAAGATAAGGAACACGCAAGATTAAGCAACTAAGTTCCTTATGACCTCCAAGCTTATGGTCATCACATCGAGCTTTGGCATGCTCAACACCCAAGGTGTGATTGACGTGTGGGGTGGAGTAAACAAAATAGTTCAATCGGCAACTAATATCAAATACTCCACTCCCCTTCTTGGAAGCACTCTTACACACACCAAGAGTGACTTCCTCATCCTGAAACCCACCTCTAAGACAATCTCTCTCACTAGACAAACTATCAAGGAAGGCTTCCATAGTGGCTTCTTCATCATTGTAATCCACACAATCAAGATTAGGACTACTAGAAGACGGACCAACACAATCAATTCCAAGGCCATTCGTCTCACTTGAAGTTTCAAACAATGGATTGTCTATAGAGTTAAACCTATCAAACCATGGAGGGTCAATTTCACACTCTTCATACACACTTGAGGAGTCATAAAAAATAAGCCTATCCATCCCATCCACTAGGGACTCCTCAAGGTCATTACCATCCTCACCACAACACATAGGTCCACCAAAGATAAGCATATCAATAAGGGCATGATCACTCAACTCATCGTCCCCTTTATCAAAAATTGGTGGTGTGTCATAACAAGGTCCACAATCATGGTCAACTACAATATCTTCACTAAAGAGAGGTTCTTTGAATATCGGGCCCACATCATGATGTGGCTTATCATCCCTCTCAACTAGTGGTTCACATTCACACACAAGTTGACCCAAAGATTCTACACTAGTTGCATTCACATTATAATCACATATATCATCAACTAGTATAGAGGTTTCACAAACACTCTCACATGACAAGGAAGTATCATGCTCAAGGGGAGAACTATCACTTACCTTTGAGTGGCCATCTTGCTCACTCAATGCACTTGAAGTATCATGGCTAGTTCCTCCACTTTGAAGCTCACATTGAAGATCTTCTTCACCTTGTCCTTCCATCTTGGAAGAGGATTGAGGCTTCATTTGATGGCCTCCAAGAATACCTATACAAGAATTCACACAAGTAGAAGAAAAAGATAAAGGGTCAGGGTTAGAACAAGGGGTGTCCTCACTTTTTACAATTCTTTTTCCCTCTTTCTTTTCCCTCATTTTCTTTTCAAGGTCGGGTGTAGATTCGGGTGGTGACATCCCACTCACATCACTCAACACATCCTCTCCTTTTTCCGCTCGAGGAATGTCACCGGTCACTCCCTTACTCCTCTCAATCTTTTGTCTCTCAAATTCGGGTGAGTTGGGACGAGGCCCAAGAATACCCATGGCTGGAGTAGGTGGAATTTTAACATCAACCCGGAATCTAGGACTAAGAGACTCATCACTTGATGTCTCTTTCTTCTTTGTTGGTGAACCACTTGGTTTTGAAGCTTGCGGTTTGGGGTTCACTTTGTTGACAATTGTCAACTCTTTTCTTGCACTAGTCCCACCATTGCTTGTGATTGTAGGACTTCTCTTCAATGGTGTCCCACTAGTTCTCATGTTCGTAGGACTTCTTGTTTGCACTCTTTGGGTCATAGGGCTTCTCCTCAATGGTGTTCCTCCATTTCTCATGTTCATGGGCTTGCTTGGTTGTACTTCTTCTTTCCTAAGAAAGAGGAGTTGTAGCTTCCCTTGTGCTTGAACACGGTAGCCATCCAACACTTCTTTGGCAATCTTGAAGTATCTATTGAAAATCCAAGGCTTTCCCAACATAACATCACATCCCACTAAAGGTCCTACTTTGCACTCCACTTCTTCTTCAAAGTTCCTTTGTGAAATAACTACCCTAGCCATTCCATCAACACAAGGTATTCCCAACCTTCTCACTACAAGATGGCTAATCCAACTTGCTTCACCACTATCCACTTGAAGCACATACCCATGATTCCCATTAAGGCTCACAATGAATTGATACCACGCTCTTTGGCTCATGAGCTCATCTATGTAACACCCTTTACATAACCCCTCAATAGTACCTTCACTAATTGGGTACTTCCTAATTTCACCACTACTAGCAATACCATAACCCATAGTGCGACTCATTCCATCTCTTCCCTCGGCCTCATTCTCTTCCATCTCATCCTCCAAGTGTTGGACCCTAGTGTCCATTGCCTCTATTTGAGCCAAGATGCTCGGAAGGTAGGCTTCAATTAACTCCCTCTCACTTACACCTTTCTCACCACTCCCACTTCCCTCCAAACCTCCCTTATGGCTCCTTGTACCTGCAAAAGACATGTTAAGAAAGTGCAAAGGTTAGTATAAACAACCTCACTTGCTCTCCCTTACCTTTGGTGGTGGCTCTCAACACTCTTTTTAGGGTGCACACTCCCAAACCCCCAACCAAAGATGCCCTTATCTCTTTTAGGAACCACAATGGTAAGATCAATCAACTAGTATATCCAAGTAATGGTCCGGAGTGGAGTTGATATGACTCGATGTACGAAAGATATTTGTAGTGCGCACTTGAGGCCAAAGAAGTTCTACGACTTTAAGTAAAGCTTCAAGACACACAACACCCTATAAGCTCAAAGATTAGTGTTAATAAAGTAGGACTAATACCCTAGAAATACTAACCAAGAAGTTAGGAAGCAAAGAACAAGCGAAAACCTACAAGAAATCTACCCGAAAAAGGCTTCAGGAAGTAGGCGCTCCGCCTCAGGATAGTAGGCGGCCGCCCAGGGCAAACCTACAGGGGGAGGCGCCCGCCTCTTCAGGGGAGGCGCTCCGCCTCAGGAAATCCAGAGAGCTGACAAAGTTGAGGCGCTCCGCATCCTGCAACTTTCAGCACAATTCAACAACGGGTTTTTCAACTTTAACACCCAAAAATCCAACAAATCACACGATGTTTTAGCAATCCGAAGGTACCCAAATGTTGTTTCAACCAAGATAAGAAAACCCCAATGATTTTTAACAAACCTCAATCAAAAACAACGAATTCACCATGTTCATCTTCTTCAAACCTAGGGTTTATCAAAAGGGTTTCAACAAGGATTGTGATTCATCAAAGTTGGTGTTATACTTGTTCAAATCCCACAAAATTGGTACCAAATCGTTTGTTTTTCAATGAAGATCATTCCCCAATATCAAGTTTCCCATCAAACATCAATCCAACCCAAGAATCAAGCCAAAAATCATCAAGAACAAGTTCTTCAAGGGTTTAAGGAGATTTGGGGTTTCAATTTTTCAAACTTCACCAATCCAAGTAATTTTGGTACCCAAGCAACGGGAATTCAATCACGATCAAGAATCCATAACACCCATATCATAAATCATCCAAATCAACAAGATAGAACAAATTTTTGGTATTTTCAATTTTTTTCAAAATTTTTTTTTTTTTGTGTTTTTCTTCTTTTCTTCAAGAGCAAGAACAACAATAACAATAAACTAAACTAAAGATAGGATGAACAAGGATCGAGGGTTTGTAAGAACAAATCCCGAGCCTTGCTCTGATACCAAACTGATAAGACCCAAATAGGCGGAAGCGATAAACTAAGATGCGGAAGCAACAATCACAAGATAACAAGAAAGTAAGGGATGGGGAAGAACAGAAATAGAAGAAAAGAATGGATAAACGATTCAAACCATGAATTGAATATCCGAGAGAGGAAGGGAAACTTCAACCATACAAGGATTCCGTACTAGTGACGGATCTCCATAGGCTCCAAGCAAGAGATAATCCGAAGCTTCAAGCTTCTACAAAGAAGAAGGCCTTGCCTCTCTTACTAAGTCTATTCTTCAATTCTAAACAAGCTAATGAAATAAATGACTAAGTGTGGTATTTATAGGTTCACCACACTTCTAAATGAAATGTCTAAATAGCCCCTAAGTCTAGTCAAAACAATACAAGTCACTTAGGGCTATAGTTGGAATTACACCAAAAAGAAGTAAAATATCCCGCAGGCCTTCACAGGGAGAGGCGCTCCGCCTCCAGGTTGAGGCGCTCCGCCTCCTGTGCTGAGGCGCTCCGCCTCCTTCTGTTCAGCTCTCTGCTTTTTGGTAGGCGCTCCGCCTCAGTTTTGAGGCGCTCCGCCTCCTTCTGGAACTTGTGCAAGAGGCTCAAAATAAACTTGGGGTGGATCCCCTTGGAGCCCAAGTGGTCCTCCATCCATGGTGCTCAAAAGCATGATCTTCAAGTTGCTTCCCGGAGCCCGTGACTTGCCTTCCTTATGCTCTCAAGCTTGGCTCTTGATGGTTGGCGCTTTGGCTCCAATTTGCGGCTTATCAGTCAGTCACCATTTTCATCACCTGCTCTATTAGTTAAAAACAAGAATGAGTCCTAGAGGTTTTGTGTTGGCTTTAGGGAGTTGAATAACATCATTGTTAAAGAAAAATACCTCATACTTATAGTTGATGACTTGTTGGATGAGCTTCATGGCTCTACAGTATTCTCCAAAATTGATTTAAGAGATGGATATCATCAGACTCGGATGAATCCAGAACAATGTGTTCAATACATATTTTGGAACTCACATGGTTCAAAGTGATGACATTTGGTCTCACTTATGCACCAAAAGCACTAATGAATCATGTGTTTCAGCCTTAGCTCATGAAAATTCTCTAGCTGCTTTTGCGAAATGGCCTTTGCATTAGTTGGATATCAAGAATGTACTTTTTCACTGTGATTTTATAAAAGAAGTGTATATGAAGCAACCACTTGGTTTTGTTGCTCGGCGGAGAGTATGAGAGAGTCTGTCATTTGAAGAAATCATTGTATGATTTAAAAAATTCCTGAATCTTGGTTTGGTAATTTCAGTAACAGAGTTCAAGAGTTTGGGCTGTAGAAGAGCAAATGTGACCACACAGTTTTTTATAGGCAAACAACACTTAGCATTATTCTTTTTATTATAAACATTGATGACATTATTATTATAAGAAGTGATTATACAGGGATCTTATCACTCAAGTCTTTCTTGCAGGATAAGTTTCAAACAAAAGATTTTGGACGGCTGAAATATTTCTTAGGAATAGAAGTCTGTAGAAGCAAGAAATGAATTTTCCTATCTTAGATAAAATATCTTCTTAATATGCTTCCAGAAACTAGAAAGTTAGCAGCCAAATCTTGCAGTATTCCAATAAATCCTAATGTTCAACTTATGGGGGCGATGGTGATCCCTTTGATGATCCAAAGAGATACCAGAGGGCAGTTGAAAAATTAAATATCTCACTATGACTCGTCCATATATTGCTTTTGCTATAAGCGTGGTTAACAGTACATCTCTGCACCTATAGTCAAAAGGGGAAGCTTGTCACGACCCAATTTGAGACAGTGACTGGCGCTTAGGAGCTAGTACCCCAAGTAAGCCTTATCAAAATTCTACAGAAAATCGGGCAGAGGTTTCCTCTGTTTTTAGGCCTATCCAAAATTTTAGCTGCTTTTAAACAAACAGAAAACCAACCAACAACCAATATTCTTACATATTAATAATAAAAAATACCACGTTTATCTCCAAATACTATGAGAACAATCTAACAGGGTTGTAGTAATTTCATAGACACCAAATTCTCGCAAGAGTAACTTATTAATGAATAATCCAACTGGTTACCCAACTGACTAAACGAATGACTAACAAATGACTAAATGGATCGATTCTAAGAGTTTTAAAGAAGGACAATAATAAATAAATGAAGCTCTTGCCCACGCAAACTAATGCGGGGCTCACCAGGATTATCAACTCACGACTCTAAGAATGAAAATCCTCAGCTATGGCACCTGCTGTCTCTGGAAAAAAAATATAGCGAGGAGTAAGTCGCAACTCAGTGAGTAACAACACTTATCCACAACCGTTTTAAGTGGGGACAAGTCAAAAACATGCCAGTATATCTTATGCAGAAATATACATATAATTTAATTGTCACTCTCAGAATAACAAACAGAAATCAGTCTTTTCAAGTACTTCTTGTAAGCAGTAATCAATATCAAATCAGTAGTAAATTCAGCAACCACTATGTTATATCAAGTATATGGGTTTGGGATATTTTCAAGAACAAACCATGTAATCGGTATAAATTCCTCCCTGAGGAAATCAGTAACGGTAAGCTAGTTCTACCTTCCCACAAGCAATGACTGTAACGATAATCCGGAGTATACAAGGTGCACCAGGTCTAACGTACCCGTCGTTAGCCACGGGGTTTGTCAAGTCTCCTCCCAAAATATATATTTTCTATACAAAGTAAAGGGGCATTTCAAGTAATAGTACAATATTCCAAATAGCGGTAAAACTTGTCAAATAACGGTAAAAACATATCATGTAATAGTAAAATAATTCAAGTACTTATCTCGGTATATATCTAGTAAAAGGACTTGTCCCGTGCAACTCAAAATATTCAGTAAATACTTCAATTCAAAAATCAAGTATAAACCATGCAAGTTATGGAAACACAAATTGTGGTAAGGTCATCACTCACAGTAAAAACGCGTGTAGCTCAACCGTATCCGAGCAATCCAACACTTCTTCAATCAATCTATAATCAAATCATATCAATCTTGTGTTAGTTTTCTTGTTTAAACTAGTTCATAATTAACTCAGTATACACAACCCTCGATTTTCATAATTGACTCTTTTGTCAGTTTATATTTACTCTAACTCTATAATTCTTCCATTTATAAATATTTCCTACAACTCTTTATGTGGTATTTTGTACCATTTTGATCCAGTTTAAGCCAAATAGTATCAATGCCCACTACCCCTATTACAGTAGAATTTAGTTCTCAATACCCAATGGAATTGATAGGAAACCAATTCACCAAATCAGAGAAGAGAATTGACTTACTGTATTAGATGGAATTCCTCTTCTACTTCCTTTTTCTCACTTGAAGCTTATTGTGTAAGCCTTCACTTCCTTCCCTAATTTCCCTTATGATCTTCTCAAATTGCAAATCCCTCTTTCTCTGTATATTTTCGTCCTTTTTGACTGCTGCTATGTGTGGTTTTTCTTTTCCTTACTCCCTTGTTCTATTTTGTGTAGGGGTCTGCCAGAGTCCCTGATGGGCTTTGGCTTCTTCTCTTTTTTTTTTTCTTTTTTTGTAATTTATGAAATGACCAGTTTGCCCTTTATTTTTAAATAGGATGCTACATTCTCTCCCCCTTAAGAAATTCGGTCTCCGAATTTAAACTAAGAGCATACCTGTAGGGTGAAATAAGTGAGGATACTTGGCTCGCATATCATCTTCCATCTCCCAAGTAGCCTCCCTAGCAGTATGATTTTTCCACAAAACTTTCACGAACACAATTTTTTTTCTTCGTAACTTTTCTTATTTGACTCTCAACTATGGCTATTGGTTCCTCTTCATAAGATAACTTCTCGTTAAGCTGTATAGTCGGTGTCTCAAGCACATGAGAAGCGTCCGCTACATATTTTCGTCGCATAGACACGTGAAACACAGGATGAATAAAAGATAACTCTGGAGGAAGAGCAAAACTATAAGCAACGGCTCCAACTCGTTCAAGTATCTCATAGAGTCCTATGAATCTCGGGCTCAACTTCCCTCTTTTCCTTAATGGTGTCACGCCTTTCATCGGGGAAACTCGTAAAAACACACGATCCCCAACTGCAAACTCCAAGTCCCTTTTTCTTTTATCTGCATAAGACTTTTGCATGCTTTGAGCTGTGAGCGATCTCTACCTAATCAACTGGACCTTATCAATCACTTCTTGTATTAGGTCTGCTCCTAAAACCTTAACTTCACCGGCTTCGAACCATCCAATTGGAGAACGACAATGCCTACCATATAAAGCCTCGTAAGGAGCCATCTGAATGCTTACCTGATAGATGTTGTTATAAGCAAACTCAGCTAAAGGCAAGTAAGCATCCCAACTACCACCAAAATCAATAATGCAAGCTCTCAACATGTCCTCCAATATCTATATAGTACGTTCAGATTGACCGTCAGTCTGAGGATGAAATGCGGTGCTAAGGTCTACTCCAGTACCCAATTCTTTTTTAAAGGACCTCCAAAAATGAGAAGTGAATTATGATCCGCTGTCAGAGATAATGGACAGTGGAACTCTGAATCATAACCTTTAAGTGTACGAGGTAGCCCAGTCACAAAATCCATAGTAACTCTTTCCCACTTCCACTTCGGAATCTCAAGCCGTTGTAGTAGTCCTGGGGGTCGCTGATGCTCAGCTTTAACCTGTTGACAAGTTAAACAACTAGTAACAAAGTTAGCAATATCTTTCTTCATACCTTCCCACCAATACAATTGCTTCAGGTCACGGTACATCTTAGTGGATCCAGGATGTATAGTGTATCTAGAATAGTGAGCTTCCTCGAGGATAACTCGTTTAAGCCCATCAATTACTGGTACACATAACCGGTTTCCTAGTCGGAGAACCCCATTATCATCAACAATAATATTCTTGCTTTTACCAGCTAGGACTTCATCTCGATATTTGCACAATCGTTCATCCTCATACTGAGTGGCTTTAACACGTTCTACTAATGAAGACTTGGCTGGAACATAAGCCAATAACACCTTAGAATTAGTCACGTTGAACCTGATACCTGTACCTTCGAGCCTATGAATATCCTTGGCCAACTGTCTCTTTGCAGGAGCTATATGTGCCAAACTACCCATGGACTTCCTGCTCAATGCATCAGCCACAACATTGGCCTTCCCTGGATGATATAAAATAGTGCAATCATAGTCTTTGAGAAGTTCCATCCAGCGACGCTGCCGAATGTTTAGATCTCTCTGCTGAAAATATACTTTAGGCTCTTGTGATCAGTATAAATTTCACATGTTTCTCCATATAAGTAGTGCCTCCAAATTTTCAGTGCACATACCACTGCAGCCATCTCCAGATCATGAGTAGGATAGTTTTGTTCATTCTTCTTCAACTGTTGCGAAGCATAAGCTATCACACGACCATTTTGCATGAGAACACACCCCAATACCACTCTTAAAGCATCACAAAATACCGTGAATCCTCCCGAACCGGATGGTAAGGCTAGAACTGGTGCGGTGGTCAAACATGTCTTGAGCTTCTGAAAACTCTGCTCACATCCATCTGTGCACTGAAACTTTGCATTTTTCTGTGTTAGCTTGGTCAATGGTGCTGCTATTCTGGAAAAATCCTACACAAAACGCCTATAGTAACCTGCTAATCCTAGAAAGCTGCGAATCTCTATAGGAGTGGTGGGTCTGGGCCATTTCTGCACTGCTTCTATCTTTCTAGGATCTACCATTATTCTATCCTTCGATACGACATGCCCAAGGAATGCTACAGAGTCTAGCCAAAATTCACACTTAGAGAACTTAGCATAAAGCTTATGTTCCCGCAATGTCTGCGGTACAACCCTCAGATGATCCTCATGTTCTTCTTGGTTACGAGAATACACCAAGATATCATCAATAAATACAATGACAAATCTGTCCAGAAACGGCTTGAACACCCTATTCATTAAGTCCATGAATGCAGCTGGAGCATTAGTCAACCCGAAAGGCATCACAAGGAATTCATAATACCCGTATCGAGTTCTGAAAGCTGTCTTAGGAATATCTTTGTCACTAAGTCTGAGCTGATGATAACCAGATCGAAGATCAATCTTTGAAAAGTGGGCAGCTCCCTACAACTGATCAAACAGATCATCAATACGAGGCAAAGGGTATTTATTACGTACCCTTACCTTGTTCAGCTGTCTGTAGTCAATACACATTCTTAGGGACCCATCTTTCTTCTTCACAAATAGCACTGGTGCACCCCAAGGTGATACACTTGGCCTGATAAAACCCTTGTTCAATAACTCCTGCAATTGTTCCTTTAACTCCCTCAACTCTGCTGGTGCCATACAATATGGAGGTATCGATATGGGCTGCGTGTCAGGTGCTACATCAATGCTGAAATCTATATCCCGCACTGGTGGCAGTCCCGGTAAATCCTCAAGAATACATCGGTGAACTCTTGCACTACTGGAACTATTTCCAAGCTATGAGTCACATCTCTTGTGTCTCTCACCACAGCTAAGAATGCCCAGCAACCTTTCTTCAATAACTGCTGAGCATTTACAAATGATATGACATTATACATCTCTGGAATTTGATCCCTTTTCAGAATAAAACAGGGTTTATTAGGCATCTCAAACTTAACTACCTTCGCATGACAATCGAGGGTAGCATAGCAAAAGGATAACCAATCCATACCCATCAACACATCAAAATCAACCATATCAAGTACGATTAGATCAGCTAAGGTATCCCTACCCTCAACTCAAATCTGACAAGAACGATACACATATTCAACAAGTAAAGAATCTCCCACAGGATTAGCAACTAGAAAAGGATCATTCAATATGTCTGGTTGTCTATCAAATCTCAAAGCAAAGAATGAGGACACATAGGAGTGGGTAGATCCTGGATCAAACAATGCAAGTGCATCAAGTGAGCAAACAGAAAGAATACATGTAACCATGGCATTTGAGGCTTGAGCATCCTGCCTAGTAAGTGCAAAAACTCTCGACTGGCCTCTACCTGCAGCCCCCTATCCTCGATTACCCATGACACGATCTCCGACACCTCTACCTCTATTACCTCTACCAGCAGAACCTGTATTATTTTGAGTAGTCTGAGTAGGTACCGCTAACTGAACAGAAGCCTGGCTATACTCTCTTTGAGGATGAGGGCAATCCTGTATGTGATGTCCCAACTTGCCACACTGGAAACACCCTCCAATCAGAACACGACACGGATCCCAATGTAATTTACCACAGGTTTGATAGGTTGAATCAGTAGCATATACCTGCCCAGAGCTATGATATCCGGATGATGATGGTCCCTTAGCATTATCTTTGTGAGGAGGTGCTCTAACAGCTGGCTGGGACAGATGGTATGTCCCTTTCTGAAAACCCTATCGGTGTACCTGATTCCCGGCTTTACGGTCTATGCTAACTCCCCTAGTGAAAGATCTCCCCCAGTCTTAACCTTCTTATATGAATCTTTAGCTGCCCGTGATTCACGACCCCTGTTTTCAATCTTTCTGGCAAGGTTGAGTGCATCAGAGTAATTCAGATTCTTCATCTGCGGAGCAACTGCATTGAATAAACGATCAACCAACCCATCAACAAACCTTTGAACCCGAGATGTTTCATTAGGCACTAAGTTAGGTGCATATCTAGCCAGCTTAGTAAATTTAGTGTTATATGTCGATACATCTATATCTGGAGTCTGAACTAATCTCTCAAACTGCCTAGCATATTCCTTCTTCAGACTTTCAGGGAGAAAGCGATCCATGAACAACTTAGTAAACTCGTCCCATGTCAATCGTGGTGCTTCTACGGGTCTTTCTAAAAGTACAGTTTCATACCAGGTATTAGTCGTATCCTCCAATTTGTATGCTGCAAGTTCTACGGATCTTTCACTAGAACATCCAAGAGCACGCAACGCCTTAAGTGTCCCATCCAAAAAACTCTGAGGAACCTCTGTAGTGTCAGAACCCGTGAACCTTGGTGGTTTCAGTTTCAAGAACTCTGGTAGGGATACTTCCCTGTTACCAAAAATCTGAGTCTGTCTCTGAGCCTGAGTCTGTCTCTGAGCCTGAGTCTGAGTCTGTGTCTGAGCCTGAGTCTGTGTTTGAGTCTGAGCCTGAGCCTGAGTCTGTGTCTGAGTCTGAGCCTGTGTTTGAGTCTGAGACTGTGTAGGTGCCTGAGTTTGCGTTGGAGCAATGTTCTGTTGTCTAGCCCTTTCCTGTCTATCCATTCTGGTATTCAAGAGATCAATGGACCTTTGCATAGCATTAAGTGCCTCAATAGTAGCATTCTCATATGACGGTGGAGGTGGATTATCCTCAATTTCTGGACTAGGCTCTCTTGTAGCTCTTGTGGTAGCACCAGCACTCGTGGTAGCAGCTTGGCCTTGTCCCTGAGTATTACCTCCTTTCCTAGCTAAGGTAGATGACGGCCCAGCAGTGGAGGAATTCGGAGCAGCTCGGGCCGCCTTTTTAGATCTTATCTTACCAGCCATCTGAGTAATAAAATAACTAACGTTAGATTCATCTATTTAGTAGTAGTCATCTCACACGTACGTAAGGAATAAGAAAGAATGAAAGACACGAAGTATCCTATCACGCTCTCGCAGAATAACAATTATGGGAATGGCCGGCTACATAACCACAATAGAGATTCTACTACTGAGGTGTGCTCCATTAGTCACAGGAATAACCTAGGGCTCTGATACCAACTTTGTCACGACCCAATTTGGGACAGTGACCGGCGCTTAGGAGCTAGTGCCCCAGGCAAGCCTTATCAAAATTCTACAGAAAATCGGGCAAAGTTTCCCCTGTTTTTAGGCGTATTCCAAAATTTTACCTGCTTTTAAACAAACAGAAAACCAACCAACAACCAATATCCCTACACATTAATAATAAAAAATACCACGTTTATCTCCAAATACTATGAGAACAATCTAACAGGGTTGTAATAAGTTCATAGACACCAAATACTCGCAAGAGTAACTTATTAATGAATAATCCAACTGGTTACCCAACTGACTAAACGAATGACTAACAAATGACTAAATGGAGCGACTCTAACAGTTTTAAAGAAGGACAATAATAAATAAATGAAGCTCTTGCCCACGCGAACTAATGCGGGGCTCACCAGGATTGTCAATTCACGACTCTAAGAATGGAAATCCTCGGCTATGGCAACTGCTGTCTCTGGAAAAAAAATATAGCGAGGAGTGAGTCGCAACTCAGTGAGTAACAACGCTTATCCACAACCGTTTTAAGTGGGGACAAGTCAAAAACATGCCAATATATCTTATGCAGAAATATACATATAATTTAATTGTCGCTCTCAGAATAACAAATAGAAATCAGTCTTTTCAAGTACTTCTTGTAAGCAGTAATAAATATCAAATCAGTAGTAAATTCAGCAATCACTATATTATATCAAGTATATGGGTTTGGGATATTTCCAAGAACAAACCATGTAATCGGTATAAATTCCTCCCTGAGGAAATAAGTAACGGTAAGCTAGTTCTACCTTCCCACTAGCAAGGACTGTAACGATAATCCGAAGTATACAAGGTGCACCAGGTCTAACATACCCGTCGTTAGCTACGGGGTTCGTCAAGTCTCATCCCAAAATATATATTTTCTATACAAAGTAAAGGGGCATTTCAAGTAACAGTACAATATTCCAAATGGCGGTAAAACTTGTTAAATAACGGTAAAAACATATCATGTAATTGTAAAATAATTCAAGTACTTATCTTGGTATATATCTAGTAAAAGGACTTGTCCTATGCAATTCAAAATATTCAGTAAATATTTCAATTCAAAAATCAAGTATAAACCATGCAAGTTATGGAAACACAAATTGTGGTAAGGTCATCACTCACAGTACAAACGCGTGTAGCTCAACCGTATCTGAGCAATCCAACACTTCTTCAATCAATCTATAATCAAATCATATTAATCTTGTGTTAATTTAGTTCTCAATACCCAATGGAATTGATAGGATACCAATTCACCAAATCAGAGAAGAGAATTGACTTACTGTATTAGATGGAATTCCTCTTCTACTTCCTTTTTCTCACTTGAAACTTACTGTGTAAGGCTTCACTTCCTTCCCTAATTTCCTTTATGATCTCTCAAATTGCAAATCTCTTTTTCTCTGTATTTTTTCATCCCTTTTGACTGTTGTTATGCGTGGGTTTTCTTTTCCTTACTCCCTTGTTCTGTTTTGTGTTGGGGCCTGCTAGAGTCCCTTATGGGCTTTGGCTTCTTTTCTTTTTTTTTCTTCTTTTTTTTATAATTTATGAAATGGCCAGTTTACCCTTTATTTTTAAATAGGATGTTACAAAGCTCTAAAACATATCTTATGTTACTTAAACAGATCATGGGGACATGGCATATTATATAGTAATAATGGACATTCTCGCATTGAGTATTTTGTAGATGTAGATTTGGCTGGATCCAAAATAGATAAAAAGTCTACTACCGGATATTGTGTCTTTGTAGGTGAAAACCTGGTGTCATGGAGAAATAAGACACAGAGTGTTGTATCTCAATCCAATACAGAATCTGAGTACATGTCTATGGCACAGTCCACATGTGAGATTGTGTGGATACATCATCTATTGATTGAAATTGGATAAAGCGCCCTTCGTCAGCAAAACTTAGGTGTGATACTCAAGTCGCTCTTCATATTGCTTTAAATCCAGAATATCATGGAAGAACGAAACATATTGAGGTTGGCTTTCATTTTATTTGTGAAAAGACTGATGAAAACTTGATTTTCACAGGTAACGTGAAGACAGGAGAACTAGCTAATTTATCCACAAATGCTTTGAATGGAATGAGTTGATTACTTTGTAACAAGTTGGGATGCCTAATATGTATGCTTCAGCTTGAGGGGGTGTTAGACAACATGACATTGTAATAATATAATGAGCTGTAAACACGGAAAAAACTTACCCACATCGGGTGTATGCATCAATCCAATACAGGCATGACATGTGTTGGCATACATGGTTTTCTCTTAACCATAGTTAATTATTGTATTTTTTCATCTTATTAAATCACTTACTAATGGTTAATTGATATGATTTGGTGCATACCTCCGATGTGGTAAGTTTTTACCAAGTAAACACTCTCGAAATGTTAACATTGATTTTAATAGTATAGCTAGCACAACCGTAGGTGCAAATCTGTAGGAGGAATCTATAGGGCATTCATTACTTTTTACTTGTTAGGATCACATGTAAGTGTGTAAATACCTTGCATCTTCATCAATAGAAACCATCTTCTTCCATTATATTACATTTCGCTTTAAGACTTCCAAACTGTGATATGACTTAGAATATAATTTTAGATGCTTTTATCTGGTAGGAAAAGGTGCATTACGATTATTATTGAAATATTATTGTAACTTCTGTAACCAAACACCGCGGCCATCTTGGTAGATTATTTTCCAGGGTCCGAACCTTGGTTACTGACATAAATTTTAAAGTAATAAAATGCCATCCAAACTGAACTTTCGCAGCCTGCCATGTACGGCTCAAATTCATGGGGGTATTGAGGCCTACCTACCCTGCTTGTTTAGTCCCTTCTATTGTCTCTTCCTTGAATATTGAAAAAGAATTGAGTGTTATTCCAAAAATACATGTTTGTCAACAGAAAATGATTGAAATATACTCGGAGAACTTATTGAAAAACTTTTATTGGCGAACTTAAAGTGAGTCACTTAAACGAATTGCATAGAGCGGGAGAAGTCAAGAGCTGCAGACAAAAATTCTTTTCTGAAGTACAATAATTTGGAGCAACAGCTGGAACTTGCACAATTTTAACAATACATCTCGTAGATATCAGATTTAGTCTTTGGGAATGTTGTGAATAGCCTCAACAGCATTTAGCAGAAACCAGTCTGAACCATGTTTTGCCAGTAATGAAACTGATATAGGAAGATTGTCATGTATCCCTTGAGGTATGCTGACCTGTTGTTTAAACAAATTTTGGACATGAAAGCAAGTTAGTACTTTCATGCTGCTCTTTCTCTCTTTTTTCCAGGAAACGTGACTTGGGCTGGGGGATATATTCATTAAAGAAGACAAAAGGAGGGTGGCTAGACAAACCTGGCAAAATCCAGATACTCCAGCAATTGATAACAGACTAAAAGCTTTAACACGGAATCCTTCCAATTCAGTTGTCTCAGTTCTTAGTTTTGGAGGAGGTCCAGGAACAGTTGGGATTGCAAGTATTCCAGAATCCTACACAAACAGCAATGAAGACTCAGAAAACCATAAAGCATTAAAAGTGATTCAAGTAGTTTCAACATATAGTTCCATTCAATGGGAACTTCCCAAAACAGAATGGAGACGGAGAACCTAGATAGCTGAAACAAAATCACTACCGGACTCTGAAACTTCTGTAAGTGAACTACTCAGAAATCATGACATCACAAATCTGGATGATCAATAAATGCAACACTAATTTAGTCCTCCAATCGATTGAGCATCAGGAGACGAATGTCAGACAGGGTGTCCGGTACGAGGTGAGGTATCATAGTCCGTGACAAACCTGTCTTTTAACTTACATGTTATTTTCAGTTATGGAGCTTAGTCATTTATCAGAGTGAGGCATGTTCTTCTTTAGAATGAGAATCACGAAAGTAATAGCTGAACTAAATTAAGCGTAGACTTCTCTATCATTGTGCTGCCTCAGAATAATGCATAAGAAAAGAATTGGAACACACTACAGAAACAACATATACAGAAAGGGGGATTGAGTATTTCAAATTACCCCGAGGAGAGCAGTGAGAGCTGTTCGAAGTTCCGCCTTCACAGAGCGGCACACATCAATGTTTTCATCTGTGGCCTTCAGTGCTTCCTGTACACGCTCTGCTATTCCTGGACCTAAAAGAGGCTTGACTGAACTAACCCATTCTCCATGGTTCTCCTTGAATTCATACCTATCACCAAGGCAGCAGAGCTAGGCAACATCAGTGAGAGCACAAGAAATCTCACAGGTTGCATGCTATACTACTACTTACCTGTTCATGGGTCGTAAATGTGCTGGAAGAGGAAGAAAACAAATAAAGAAAGAAAATGCACCAAGAATAAAGGAAGCAGCTTTTTTCATATTTTGTACCTCTGAAGCAACCGCATGGCAGTTGAGAGAGCTAACAAGGATGGAATATAACGTTCCTCATTGCCAGTTCCTAGGGTCATGAATTTCTTCAAACTTGGAACATTTCCCTCGATGTAATCCCCTAGAATCACATGTTTGATCGCATGACCTGCATAACTTAGTCTAATTAATATAAGTATGAGTTTTGGATTCCATTGCTTTCAAAAGCACACATCTCAACCCCAACCTCTCCTAAATTATTGGAGGCACTGTTACCAAAGAGCGCTAAGGTCTGTTTTGGGCTTTAAGCACAAAGTGCAAATAAAGTATGGGCTTTAATGACGAAAGGTGCAACTGATATACAAGAATATGCGTACACCAAGTATAATAACTATAAGCATGAATAGAAAATAGATGGACAAAGAAATTGAAAAAAAGTCGAGATAAAGTGAAATATCAATTGTTTAATGTCGCTTCTTCAGGATATCGCTCATTGGCAAGGAGAAGTATCCCTTAGAGCATTGATGATGGCACTGAAGCGCCTATTAAGCGAGGCAAAGCGCTCAACATGTTGTGCATCTCACTTCTGGGTTTAAGCGTGCTTTTGACAACACTGATTGGAGGACTTGGCGTTTTGTTGTAATGAATTCGTTCTTTGACTCTCGTCTTGTAAATGAACCCACTTTTTCAATAAACTTGATGTGATTACCAAATGATATATGATTTCAAAAGATGGGTTTACGGAGGAAATAATATATTTAAAAAAATAATAATAACTTACAGACAGAGGTAGCAAAAGCTACTTACTTCCATATAACTTTTCCACTGAGTTAACCAGTGCTTCAACCAATTGGTTACTTTGAGAACCCAGAAGCTTAAAACAATCTTCTGCAATGACAATGTTAGTTGGACTCACTGCATCATTCACTAGGGAAGATTGAAGTAAAACTCTTCCGACTTGCTTTAAGAGGAAAGGATCCCTTGCAAACCACCCTGAGAATGTAATTGAATTCAGTGACCTGCCAGATCAAATATTTACAGAACTTGGTTCCAGTAAAGGTAGAATATGAATCCTTTTTTTTTTAACAAGGTAATAAATTTTATAAATGAAAGGGCAAAGTGCCAGTATATAAGCGGTATACAAAAAAAATGAGAAAAGTTAAAAAATGATGTGGTTCTCTACAAAAGACGCACAATTCTCTATATGTTAGATTATTCACGTATCAAACTGTATCGCACTAACAAATCACTTGTAAACATTATGCTTGAGGGAGAGAACAAGACGTGTGGGAACTGGGACCAAACCAACTTCTTGTTCTTATGTGGCTAAATAGATCTCTCTCTCTCTCTCTCTCTCTCTCTCTCTCTCTCTCTCTATATATATATATATATATATATATATATGTGTGTGTGTGTGTGTGTGTGTGTGTATGCGTGTCTGTGTGTATGTACATATATTTTAGATATATTCGAAAGAGGAATATATTTAATTTCTCACCTACTGTATCGAAACTTTGTGCCATAGGTACGACTCCGGCAGTTGAAACAACTCCATGAGAAGGCCGAATACCATAGATTCCACAATATGATGAAGGAACTCTTACACTTCCTCCCGTGTCGGTTCCTACAATTAATGAAATATTTCATTTAAGATATAGTTAAATCAAAGCATTTCTATTTTATGATGTTAAGCGAAACGGCTGTCACAATATCTATGAAACTCACCTAAGGAGAAATCTACAAGTTTTGCACCAACGGCCACTGCAGATCCACTTGAAGACCCTCCAGGTACCCGATCTGGTGAAACAGGATTAACAGGTGTTCCATAATGAACGTTTTCACCATTTATGCTGGCAAATGAAAAATAAAAGGTTCATTTACCTAACACAAAATTCTTTTGAAAAGAAGAAGAACAAAGGTCCATTTGACAAGCCTACGCAAATGATAGTGCTGAAAGAAATCTTCAAACCCCGTCTTAAGTGTCTTTGTCCAAGATAGGATACAGCAACAAGACCAGCTATACATCAACACCAAACTAGTTGAGACCAACTATATGATTCTTCTGACCATTTTCTTTCATTTGGGTTTTAATCATCGCACTATCAATAGATTGTCTTCGAGAACAAAAACAAAAATATATATATATATATATATATACACACTCTCTCTATCTCTTAGACACATCACTATAAGGTTAGTTAGTCTAATGAAATTTGAATAACTCCTGTCAAATGCTAGATCTAAAGTAAGTGTGACAATAATGACTAGTGTTAACCCTAATTAGTGTTATCACCAACACAGATACTTTGCTTCTATTATGTTTTATTTTTCAATAAAACCACATGAATTTAGAGATGTATGTCTTTGGAAAAACTTCCTTCTATGTAATTTGATCTGTCTCTATCTCTTCCCTTAACATCATGATGTCATACTTACAAACCGGTGAATTTAAAGGTCTATGTAGGAAATGACAAAGACATCTCGCAAAACCTTCTCATTTCCAGTATATGTGCTACTTGCACAGTCTTGTATGACTACGCATTTATCTTTAATATTATTTGTGGATATGTTGAACCTTAAAAATCCAACATTCATTTCCATATAGCAATCTTTGTCTTACAAACGTTTAGCACAACTTGTCATTCACTCTGGTAGTTATACTCCTATTAGTTACACTTCCGTAGAAGATGAAACTGGATGTTGGAATAATTTCTTAAGCAAGACGAAGGTGGAGGGATAAGAGATAAAGTTCAATCAGCAAACAAACAGTGTACAATAATCAAATTTCCATTGAAGCATTGCCTATTTTGATTTCTAAGGAATATTCAGAAGCAGTATAGAGAAATTTCCATCTAGTTTTGGGCAAAGTACATTAGGTTCTTACTATACTTAGCAAGCTAATTTCTGAAAATTGTTTCTGAAGAGATAAATACGAAGCAAAAGAAAACACTGTTAAGAATCTCAAGGTAGTAACAGGAGCAGTACTATATTTAACTCTAGAACTTTTCTCTGCCTCATGTGCCTCAGTCCACCGAGGCATATGGGCAGGCCCATTATCCACCGAACTTTGTATCGTGGGCCACCGCTCCTCGGGGATTTTTCTGTTATCAAGAAATAGTTATAGAAGCCGACTAATTCTAATTGATATACAATTATGTCACAATACTCTTAACTGACACCAACCATTTATTTTTTTCTGCAGGTCAATTTTCTGAATATCAACCTATTAGTTATGTTATGAGAGCGGTTCAATCTGATTTGATTAACTTTGCTAGTCTTTCAAGAAGACAATAGCCTTCAAGTTTATATTTTTTCTTTCCGAAAAAAAAACGTACAAATAAAGCATATAGAGGAACAAGTAAATATAATTTCGTCAACGAAATTCACAAACCAACAGCAGAAGGAACTCAAAAGTGACAAAAAAGAAATAGAGAAAGTGTGCTTTTGAGTATAACCTATAAGCCATTTCATCCATCACAGTTTTACCAAGACAAGTAGCACCAGCCTTCAAAAGCGTCACCACAGTTGGTGCAGTACATGTTGCTGCAGTATGGGTCTTGGCCCAGTCTGGATTTCCAAAACCAGTGATACGTCCTTCCACATCAAATCTAATATCGCAATGTTATGATAGGTACAAAGAAGTCAAGAACTAATTTTCGTTGATATCATAAACAAATGAGAGAAGGTGAGTAATTCAATATGAGAAGAAAATCAAACAAAATAACCAATAATAATGATAAACAGAAAACTCAAAAGTAGACCCAAGAGCACATAAAAAGCCCAAAATTTAACTGGTCCTTGATTCAACTATATTGAGTGACACCGTGATTGGCTTTCAACCAAATGTAAATATGTATGTACAACTATACTATGCAAAAAAATTCCCTTAGTCCATACGCTTTCGAAGTTACCATTGCTATGATAATTTGAATATAAGCAAGCTCAGTAACAGAATCAATATAGCTACAGGTAAGTGAAAGACTGAATCGTCAAAAGTAGAGACTTGAATTGGGTAACTGATAAGCTATTCTTAGTCAAGTAAAAGGAGTTACATGTCTTTCACGGCAAAGGTTAGACCATTCAAGGGGAGTTGTTCTGAAGAAGAGCAAATTGGTTGCAGTGTGAATTTCTCCATGAAAGCTCCATATTCAGATGACTCCATCTCCATTCACCCCTTTCACTCTTTTGTCTTTACGTAACAATATCCAACAGAATTAATTGCTTTTAGTTTTGCAGACACAATGCCAAATACACATGTTGCCTTCCCATTTGCCATAGGCTTTCGTTTCATCTTAATTCTGGATAAATGGATATGAATTGACGAACTTCATTGCTGTCAAAACTGTTCATATTGACAATTATACCCTTCGCTTTCCATGTAAAGACTTTTCGAGCTGGTAGTGTTTGACTTGTCACCGAATTTAAGCGAAAAAATTTCACCCTCCATCTTCAAAGTTGACTGGTGCTGAGAGTTAGTCCCTGTTGAAGATAGTTTTAGTAAAATGATCTTCGTCTCGTCTGTAGACAACACTTCGAGTTATCAATCGGCAAGTACTGCTTTTTAGGAAGACGTCAAAAGGCAAGTGTTGCCTATGCAACACTTGAAGTTATCTGAGAGAATGTGGGAAGAGATTCAAGGGAAAGTGTTGCCTAAGCAAGATAGAGTCAAATGCAAGTACTGCATCTTATGCACTACTTATAAAAAAGGGAGGGTTGGGGATATGGGCATCATTATAACATTCATAGCAATATTTCCGTCCGGAATTTATTCATCAAACCAACACATGTCATTTTGCTAAACTATTGTTATGGGAGTCAAAAAGGCAAACCAGAAATTATAGTGTCATAGTTATGCAATTCTTCCGAGTTTAAGAAGTAAAAATTTAGTCACGCAGCCTGTTTTGACCGCGTTAAATGAATACTAGCCAGCGATGCAAAACTGTTTGAAGACTAGTCACTTCCGGACAAATCACAGTATAAATACTGGGGCTTTGAACAAGTTTTGTTCAAAGCCTCAGTACTTATACTGGGAAGCTTCAGTAAACTAACTGCAGTATAAAATACTGGGGCTTTGAACAAGTTTTGTTCAAAGCACCATTATTTTGTTATGGGACTTGGTATAAAGCTTCAGTCCCATAACAAAATGCTGGGGCTGTGAACAAAACACAGCTCCAACATTTTGTTATGGGGACTGAAACTTTATATATAAAGTCCCATAACAAAATAATGGGATTTATCCCTTTGATGGGACCTTTGTTATGGGAATAAATTCCATTATTTTGTTATGGGATAAAGTCCCATAACAAAATAATGGGACCTTTGAACATGTTAGTTCAAGGTCCCATTATTTTGTTATGGGATTATTTTGTTACGGGACTTCTTCAGTCCCATAACAAAATACTTGGGCTTTGAACAAGTTTTGTTGAAAGCCCTAGTATTTTGTTATGAGACTAGTCTGGGGTGTTTTCCAACGCTAATGGAGCTTAAGTGTGCGCGCGAATTTTTGGCTATTCTTCAATGAATTTTAAAACGGTGGATAGTCCCCAATGAGCACGTCCAAAAATGGCTACTGATCAAAATTACCCGATTAAGAACTAAAAAACAAAAATTTTCACCCAGTGCCCTCAATAAGACATGGTCTTACCTAATTGCCCCCACTTACAAATATTAACTTTCCAATCACGTTTGATTTTTAAAAATATTTATAATCAATAACTGCCCTTCCTTTTGATGCAACACCATGCTATGGTCAGCTTCATTCACAAAGAAGCGAGATTTTCTGACATGTCAGTCCTTTTAATAACTTCTACTATGAAGCAGGATTTTATGAAATTCTCATCATTCTTCAGCAGATACATGCAAGTTATAAATTCTTGATCATTTGTTACCATCATGCTTCTGCACCTTTCTAGATTCGTGTCAAACCTTATCTTAGCTTCACTTTCATCAGTGTTGATGGTTAGAGCATTACAAATTTCTTTTTCAAATACGTGGTAGCTTATACCGTCTTTGACAAATATCATCTTTATATCATGGTTGATGTATTTGCTGTTTGCATCCCATTTCCCATTATAAGCTATATAAATGTAGCGAGTTGCCATAGTGCTAATCCTGCACATAATCAAGACGAATGATATGCTTAGAATTTCATAATCAGATCGCTTTGATAGAAGAAGGATCATGGGTAAAAGTGATGCCCTTTGTGGGCTTAAGGTCTTGCGAAGAAGTCTCTCCTAGGTGTCTATTGCACCAGAGCAGCAACACTTGGAAATAGCCAAGACTTGTAGAGACTTTGTCTGCAAGCCCCCATTGCAACAGGTAAAGTCTTGGCAATAGGCAAGAAGTCTCTCCTAGGTGCTTATTGCACCAGAGTTGCAAGTCGTGGCTATTTTCAAGACTTGCAGAGACTTTGTCTGCAAGGACCCCATTGCAACAGGGCTTTAAGTCTTGGCAATAGGGAAGAAGTGTCTATAAGGCCCAGAGACTTTTCCTGCAAGCCCCTCATTGCAACAGGGCTTAAAGTTTTGGCAATAGGCGAGAAGTCTCTACAAGCCTCCCATTGCAGTAGAGTTGAAAGTCTTGGCTATTGCCAATACATTAGAGATTTTCAGTGTAAGTTTCCCTTTGCAGCAGAACTTAAAGTCTTGGCTATTGTCAAGACTTGCAGAGATTTTCTCCTGAATTTGGCCAGTGCAAGAGGGGTTAAAGTCTTGGCAATAGCCAAGAAGTCTCTCCCAGGTGCCCATTGCACCAGAGCTTAAACTATTAGCTATAAACCAAGGGTTGCAGAGACTTTCTCTGCAAGTTGGCACTTGCAATAAGCCATAGAGTTCTGGCAATAGGTAAGAAGTGTATGTAGGGTGCTGATCGCACCAGAGCTTAAACTCTTGGCAATAGTTGCAGAGAACTTTACCCTTGCAACATGGTTTAATGTCTTGACAATAACCAACAGTCTGTGACATGTGCTAATTGCACCAGAACTAGAAGTCATAGCTCGTTTGGTCTATATAGAATTTTAAGCAAAGTTAAGCATAATACATATAAAATTATAAAGAAATTAATTGAAGTTTTAGTAAAATTCAATAGCAATTTGAAGAAATCTTACATTGAATCTTCTCTTGAACGAGCAATCTGTAAAAGGAATGGGGTTTTAGGGTTTTCTTGATCGCGTGAATGGAGAAAAGGAGGGGGAGGGACTGGGCGGGTCTTTTTATTGGTTGTGAGAGGTATTTTCGTCAGACATAAGTTTCATTAAACTAATGGAGGGCATTTTTGCTAAACCACTGTTATTAAGGGCATTTTGGCAAACCATTGCTTCCCGTGTCATATTATTGCAAATCAACCAATAAAAAATACTGGGGTGAATTACAAAAAGGAGCACTTTTGCCCATGGTCTTGAAAACATAAGCACTTTTTGATGGTCTTTAAAACATAAGCACTTTACCATTAAATGAAGTTGAAAGTACAAAAATACCCTTACTAATAGAGAACTTCTCGTAATTATAAAAATGCCACCGACTATTTTTTGAAGCTGTAATTACAAAAATGCCACCGCATCTTTTTACCTCTCAAATTACAAAAAACGCCACTGCTTCCTACACAGCAGAAAAAGTGCCAATTCTGTTGTGTTTCACGTCCATTTTGTGCATAAATAACGCCAAAATCGACATCGTTTCGCTCATATACAAAAATCAAAGCAAAACAAAATATAAGACCAATCTGGCGCCATTTCTTCATACAATAAGCAAAAAAACCATATTCATTCTGTAAATAAATGATACCAAACCGGCTTTATTTTATTCATTTGCAAAAAATAACTTCAAGTGCTTATATTTTCAAAATAACGGCAATTCGGGTGTGTTTATGTATATAATTGTGTCTGTGTTTATGAAGAAATGTGGCCAGATGGGCCTCACTTTATACATCCACAAAAAAGACCTTCAAGTGCTTTTATATTTAGAAATAATGACAATCCGTCTATATTTATGCATACATTGAACCAAAATTGCATCTGTTTTGCAAACAAATAACATCAAATCGTCATCACTTTGCAAAAATACAAAATTCCAAAGTAAAAATAAAACAAGGCCAATCCAGCATCGTTTATTTAAAATTGAGTCAAACTACTATGTCTATTTTACAAGTAAATGACACCAAATCGTCATCACTTTTCCAATATACAAAAATCTAAGGTAAAAATAAAACAAGGCCAAAATTTTTTGCATTTTGATGGTTTCACATCCATTTTGTGAATAAATAACGCCAAATCGGCATCGTTTCGCTTATATACAAGGCAGCCAATTTGTCTGTATTTCACATCTATTTTGTGAAAATAAAACAAGACCAATTCGGCATCATTTACTTACAAATGAGCCAAAGTACTCTATCTATTGTACAAACAAATGATGTCAATCCGTCATCACTTTGCCCAAATACAAAATCCGAAGTGAAAATAAACAAGGCCAATTTGGTATCATTTACTTACAAGTGAGCCAAAGTACTCTATCTATTATACAAACAAATGATGCCAATCCGTCATCACTTTGCCCAAATACAAAAATTCAAAGCAAAAATAAAACAATGTCAATCCGTCCTCATTTAGCTATTTTATTTCCAAATACATTTGGTCAAATCGTCATCACTTCAATTTACAATAAACATAACGCACCAAAAATAAGACCATAATTATTTCAACCAATACCTCAGCGTCATAGAAAATATTATGCGAAACAGATGACAGCCTACATTTACAGAGGACTATGATTCCACTAATTACTGTATCTTGCTCAACTTTTATTATTGAGCATGTCTACTCTTTAGCAACAATGCGTTCGTCGAGCTGAAATCCGCCATCACTCTCTGAAGGAATCAAAATGTCATCATCTGTTGTGAAATGATAACGCTCTCTCCAATGGATCTCAGAAGCTGGTACACTTCAAACATTGTTGTCCTTTCCTTATGAGCTTCAGGCAGCACGCATCGATAAGCAACTTTAAGGATCTGGAAAATCTCACTGTCATAACCTTTACCAGACAATGACTGGTCAATCGTATCTTGAAGCTTAGATTCACCAGAGAGTTGCGAGATCCATTCAACCAAATTTTTCTTAAAACTTTTCAGGAGCTTTCGTGACAGAGGTAGGTTTCTCACTGGTTACTAACTCAAGAAGTACAACGCCGAAACTGTAAACATCACCTTTTAGCCGAGAATCAGTTCATTCATTATAGCACCGTTGTCAGTTCATTCATTACAGCGGAGTCATATACGGTGGTGGAGCCTCCAGTGATGGCGGCAAAGGCATCAATGACAGTGACAGAGATGGAGATGGCTGATGGATTGTGCTGAGACGGGTAAATCGCGACCTAGGGTTTCGTTATGAGTCTCAATATACAGAGTTTAGTGGGAGTTTGGGGAAATCGGCCACAAAAATAAGGAGAGGAGGCTGTGATGGTTACGGTGGTGGTGCGGCGGTTGTGGTGGCGCAGTGGATTAGTGGTGGTGGTTGTGGTGGGGTTAGGGTTTTATGCATAGAGAGAGAGAAAGTGGATCTGTGAAATAGTGGTAGAATAATGTTTAATGGGTAAAAGTGGAAATACTATTAAAAGTGTTAAAAAACTTCTTAGACTTTAAAGATCAGTGAAAAATAGCTCACCAAATCAAGACCACCCCCAAAAGTGCTCACTCCACATAAAAAAATGAAAATACTTTTGAAATTTGTAGTCTAACATACCTATAGAACAATTTTGTCTGCATTTCGTTTTGAGTCCTTGCCACTATTCAACTAGCTCAAAAATATGCTCCCTCTAAACAAATGGCTTAAAATGACATTCTACCTAACGGTTGCTCTAGAAGACAAAATAAGGGCCAATTTTTCCCTTATATTCGTAATGGGTCCATTGTGCTCTTTGTTTAGTTCCCAATACTAATTTTATCAATTATTAGTAAATGATTGATAATTTAACTCTTATCTTCAACCTCCTCTTGATAGAGTTTGAATTTCTCTTTTTCTAAATTTTTTTATTGAATACTTGTCATTGGATATTAATATATGTGTTGCCAATGCATTAACAAGAAGTTATTATTTACTTAAAACAATGTTCACTACAACAACATTGTTTAAGCCTAAAATTAGACGTCTACGTTAAAAAATTAAATTTTTAAGAGGGTAACAAGCAATACAGTAAATACGCTGGAAAAAGTAAGTAAATAGAGAGAAAGGTAATGAATAAGAAAGTAAGTAGCATTATTCCTTGAGAAGCTGGATTCGATGTGAATCGCTTGATGTACAATACAATGTAAGGAGGGGTATATATAGTAGAGATTTACCCAGTCCTAATTATGATAAAATACAAAGATTAATAAAGGATATGGGCCTATAAACTCAAGGCGATGGTATATACAAAATCCTAACTAGGAGATTGTAAACCCTAAGGCGACGGGATGTATGTCTTGCGTCCTACGCCCGTACCGCCCGAACGGTCATAACTCGTGGAGCAGGCGTGTATCCTATGTGACTGGTGACTTGTAAGATAAGTCTAATCTCACCAGCTAGACTCGTATCCCCGTAATAATAGGTAGCGTATTTCTGCCCACACAAACATAAATATAATTTTATTGGTCGGCAACCTCATCATTCAAAATTGAGCCATTTTTTCTTCTTTTTTTTTTGGAGGTTTAGTGTGGGATAAAAACACAGTAGCGAAAATAAGAAAATAAGTTATTTAACAACTTCTTGCTCTTAATAAGATAATGAAATGTAGTTTTTTGTTTCTTTTGTGGTTCCTTATGCATTATATAAGTCATTCTCTCTGGATTGGAAATCTTGTATATTTTACTATCGGAATATAAAAAATGTATCATGCATCATTAATAATAAAATTATTTACTACTCTAACTATTTAACCTAAAAACTGACTTAATAGATTAAGTAATTAAATTTGTAATTTAGGCCACAAGAAATATAATCGTTCTAAGACAACAACGAAATAATAACGAAGTAAAAATAAAAGGTAAAGTAATACAGAATAAACGAATGGAATTGCTTATTTGTGTTCTCAAAAATTCTGGTTTCCAATTAACAGACTTGTAGATAATAGACAAAAAGTAGAAACATAGAATTTGTTTATTGCTTTCAATGATACAAGTGAATGAGATAGTTTTTTCAATAATTTCTCAGATGTTTTACATACAGGGGAGGGGGGGGGGAAGGGTTTATATAGTGATACACAATTTAATAACGTGCATTCAATGAAATTCTGTCAATATTTCATCAAGCGTAACGATCGGAGCCATGCACTTTCCAACTGGATCTAATGAACTGGCTGTGATGTGAAAAGATTTTCAGGTGGAAAGCTGATGTGACCTTCACCGTTGTCCTTTTTGAATTGGGAAAGACTGCTGTCTTTTCACCTTCTTTTTCGAGGACGTGGATGATCCCTCGTCATCCACCTATGTAGCATTAATCGAGGTAATCATGATTTCCTTACTTATAGGGATCCTTGATGGCTTAATCTCTTAAGTTTATTTCATCTATTTTCTCTTTATCTTCTTATTTTAATGACCTCCCAATTCGATAATTCCCAAAACACTCCTCAATACCCGTCGATGGACTTATAGACTATTTGTTCCTGATATCTGTTGGTGAACTCCAATGAGGTAGAGGTTGATAATATTCCTCTCACCACTTTCTTAGCAAAGAATGGCAAAGGTAAAGCCCTTGTCGAGCCATCAAAGAAATCAAAAAAGAAGAAAGTTGTTAACTGCATCGATTAAAAAAAAAGGAGGGAGTGGCCTCTAAGTTCATTCCTAAGAGGTGGTCTTGGGACAAAGATTTTGATCCTCGGTTCTCACGAGACAAAGACATTACTCACATTTCTTACAATATCAACGGGGATCGCATCCCTCGGGTCAAAACTGATTGCCGATGGGACAAAAATCTTGTCCTTCGTTGTCCCCCTGACATCACTCGCATTACTGACTACAAAGACACTTTTTCTTTTATTTACACCTACCCTTTCATCATTGGTTTTGCTTATTGGTGGAGCTAGTTATAGAGAAGTTGTGTTGTACCTACAAGATTTCTTGGCACAACTAGGGCCCCAAGTGTGGAGGGCCATTTTTTTCTCTTAAAATACATTTTCAAAGATGCATGTGTTCCTTTTACTTTTTAACATCTATGCTAGATTTCTTCAAGGATGAGTTATCACCCTCTATAGTCGTGGCATGAAAATTTATATAACCAACCCCAATTTGTTTGGGGTTAAGGCTTTATTCTTGTTGATGATAGATAAATTATTTATATCGGCCACCATACAAGCCCTTTTTCCTAGAGAGTGGTACATTGTTATTGATAATTGTGCTACATATAGTAGAAGGATAATTATTTTGTTCGGGTGACGTATATGGACTTAATTGAATGGTTGCATTTGTCTGTATCGTTGGTGTCTATTACATAATTATAAAGTGTTCTTTGTCAGTTGCTTCACTATTGTTAATACTCAATCGGTTAATATTTAACTACTTTTTAACGTATAAAAACCATGCCTAGATTCACGTCCATTAAGCTTAAAATCTTGATATAATTTATTGTTTGTGGCTTATAAATTTAATTGTTTAGCTTAAATATCGAATTTAGGGCATACAATTTGATGTCCACTCTGAGGCCTAGACAATCTTGTTATTCTAAAATTTTTGGCTTTTAATTTCGTATACTCTTAGCTTTTTTTTTTGGGGGTGAAATAGCAGATCCATCTGAGCTTCCAGCCGTAGACGATGCTACCAGGGCCAACTGGGAGACTGATGATGCAGCCATTGCTGAAACTCAGTCTCACTATGCACCAGATCACTCTCTGCTCCACACACTAGTCGATTTAGAATAGAACTTGCCAATGGCTCGTAAAAACATAAAGTGTATGGACGAATCGGGATCCAGCTCTTGGGAGGTCACCCTTATAGATTTCATGAAGCAGCAACAAATTGCAATGGCGGAACAGAACAAACTTTTCGCCTAACAGGCAGCCATTAACCAAGGAGTAAGTGACGCATTGAAAGCTTTGTCCAATAACATAATCCAAAAGACACCCACACCTCCATGGATTCCTCCCGACAGCACTCCGACTTCGGTTCCTCTAGATGTGGTAATATAAGGACTTCTGGGTGGAATCGGTTCCGGAGGGTCGAGAACATCCGCCATTGTAGCAGAATCAGGAGAGTTGGGTCCATTAAAAGTGTCGATGTAGAAAAGGTTCAAAGTGATCGAAGAGTTGTTGGAGCGAATCACGGGGGCACCCAAGGTGATAAAAACGATAGATATCAAGAAGTACACAAAGCAACCGTACAAGTCAAGTGCTTACTTTATCCAAATATAATGGGAGAATTGACCCCACTAACCATATCTCTGCATACGTTACGACAGTCAAGGAAATAGTTTGACAGAATAGGAGATTCAATCTATATTTTTGAAGGAATATGGTGAGACACTTACCTAAGGAGCTTTAACTTAGTATTCGTTGATACTCGAGAGATCAATTGATTCATTTGCTAAATTGGTCAAGTTGTTCATCAAAGCCCACATGGGCGCTCAGGAGCTTGAGAAAAGATTTGAGGATATCTTAGACGTTAAACAGGGCGAGTTCGAGTCACTTAAGCTCAGTATAAAAGAAAAATGGGAAGCCTTGGCTTTCGCTAACAACCTGAATGGAAAGAGTTTGGAGGCTTGCAAGAAGCTAAAAGATGACTTACGGGAACACTGTAAGAGTACATGGGATAATATACACCATTGGTGTTGTACAAAAATAAGGCTGGAAGAGTAACAACAGTGATTTGATAATTACAATAGCTGGCATAGTGGCCCTCCAAAATCATCATGAAGGAGCGAGCTTGAGCGCCAAAATTTGAAGAGTCCTTTTGAACCATATGAGTTTCCTTAGCAATCAGGCTACAGAGGCGAGAAAAGAGATTATAGGGGTTCAATTCGAAGGGAGGCATCAGGGCCTTTGTTGGTACCCAAAGAACCAATGGTGCCCAAGATCTCAGAGTACAATTTCAATGTGTCATTGTCTGAGCTTATGATTTTTTTTAAGAAATTTGGGAGACAAGACAGTAAGGTTTCCAAAAGACTTGATAACCGATCCAAGTAAGAGAGATCACAAGTTGTGGTGTGACTTTCCTAGAGACCATGTCCATACAACTGATAAGGGTAAGAAAAAAATTTGTTAAGAACAAAGGCGGTGACCAACCCCCAAGGGCCCCTCTCCAAGGAGAATAATAAATGTTATTTCCAATGGCTCAGAGGTCAATGGAATAACTTTTACCTCTGCAAGGAAATACTCTAAAGTTTATGTAACTCACGAGAAGTAGAACTGGGATATTTATATTGGAGATGAAATCATTTTTGGAGAAACAGATATAGATGGAAAGTTGTTCTCTCATCATGATGCGCTTATGATTATGTTGTGTGTTCATGATTCTGATATCAAGCATATACTTATTTAATGCAGAAAGTTCGATAAATATCATCCAATATTGAGTGGTGAAAGAGATTCAATTGGCATATCAAGTCATCTCGAAATCAACTGTACTCTGCAGATTCAACAACTCAAGTAGAAAGCCCTTGGTGAGATCACTCTTACAACTTATGCTGAAGGTGTTACCAAAAAAATTGTGTTTTAAGTTCTAGCCGGAACATGGCTTACAATGTCATACTTGAAAGGCCTTGGATTTATACTATGGAGGTGGTGCCATCGAGTTCGCATCAAGTGATAAAGTTTACAACTTCTTGGGAGCTTCCAGAGATCAAAGGTGAGCAAAGGACTGCCCGTGAATCTTATTCAGTGGCTCTGAGATGTGGCATTGTTCCACTAAGTGCTTCTGAATAAAAATTACATCAACTGGAGTCTTCAAGTGTTCCTACTCTTGTGCCCAAAAAGATGCCTGAACTAGAAAAATAGGAATCCACTAAAATTTTGGCTTATATAAGAGAGTCCAATAGGAAAAAATCTGAAGAGTTAATGATCAAAGAATTGGATGGTATTAGTTTATTTGAAGATTTTGCTGAAAGGAAAGTATATGTTAGTTTAGAGTTGGACCCCTAATCCAGGGGTAAAATCAGTTCATTTCTAAGGGTGAATTCTGAATACTTTCTTGGTCCTACACGGATATGGCTGGGATAGATCCAAAGATAGTGACGCATAAGCTTAACGTAGATCATTTTCATCTTGTGATGAGGCAGAAGGAAAGATGCATGGTTGAAGAAGAAAGTGGTAGACGAAGAAGTTTCCCAAATGCTTGATAATGGGTATATTCAAGATGTCAAGTATTCATATTGGCTCGCTAACGCAGTCATTGTGCCCAAGAAAAATGGGAAATTAAGATGTGTATTGATTGTATAGATTTGAACAAGGCTCACCCAAACGATACATTTATATTACCTCAATCGATCAACTTATCTATGCAATGACTAGTTAAAAATTATTGAGTTTCGTACATGCATACTCGGGGTATAACTAGATATTGATAGACTCAAAGGATCAAGAAAAGATTTCGTTCATTACTAACCGAGGGACCTTCTATTATAAGGTTAGGCCCTTCGGACTCAAGACCACTGGAATGATTTATCAATGATTAGTCAATACGATTTTAAGGATCATATTAGGAAAACAATGGAAGTGTACATAGATAATATATTGGTTAAATCCCTACAAGCCAAAAATCAGCTAAGTCAGTTAAGAGAGACTTTTGCGACCCTTATGCAATATGAATGAAACTGAACCTGCAGAAGTGTGCATTCGAAGTGGGATCTAGCAAGGGTTTCATCGTGTCCAAAAGGGGGATCGAGGCCAATCCAGAGAAGATAAAAGCTATCCAAGAGATACCAGAAGAGCTAACGGAGACCAAAGAGGTTTAGAGGTTGACAGGCCCAGAGATACCACAATTTTACTCTGTTCTAAGGAAGAACACGATCACGCCCAAATATGCCCTATAAAAGGGACTAAGAGATCGCATCAAATATAGCTCGATACTTAAAGTCGCAAGGTCAAATCCCACAGAGAGCACGACCCCTAGTAGTTAATGTAGCCAAATTTTCTACCCAATCAACTTCGAGTGTATATCTTTGATTTGGTTTTATACTAATACTACTAGACAAGAAAGTAAATAACAAGTATAGAAAGATAGATTTGATTCAAGAGATATGAAGTCAAGGATTGATTTTTCCAACTCCTAACTTGTGCTAAAGTATTGTGCTATGAATTCTCCTTGAGTCTTCCTATTGAACAACAAGTACTCCAAGTTTACAACTATACACTTTCGTTAAGTAATTATAACTTTCACTAATTAATTATTACAATTAACTAATGAAGATAGGGAAGACTACACTGATGGTTCACAGTAAGGATCACTATTCATATCACCATTTTGACAACCAAAGTAATGCCTTTGTTTGAGGTTGAAATACTGCTATGTGTTTAACCCTAACTCATGAATCTATTCCTAGTAATCAATAGAACAAAAGGGACAATTAATAAGGGATCCTACCAATTAATAGCGTGAAATTTGTAAAAATAGATAGGAAGAATCAATAAAGTTCATTAATAATACAATATTCATAATTACAATAGCATGTGGAGTGGTTCAATCAACCCTAGAATGAGTGATTTAGCCACTCATAGTCATGTTCTAAGACAAAAAATAACTATAAGCATACACAACCTCAACCTCCCCACAGGGTATCTCCTTTAGAAGATCAAACCTTGTCTCGCAAACTATAAGCTTCATCACCGTTTCAACCTTCCGCTCTAACTACTCACAACGAGCACATAACTTAGCATTGGAAGCCTCAAGCGCTGGCTTCTCTGATCTTTCAGCACACAAAGATGCCTCTAGCTCTTCCACACGCTTAGCCATGGTATCTATTTCGGCCTTGGCTCGTGAAAGATCATCGGTAAACGAGTCTCTAAGTTCAGAATTTTCCTCAACACTTCGGCTATTGTGTTATTCTCCTCCTCTAATCAAGACATTTATTTGGCGTGGGAACGCCCGAGATCGTGGTGCTACCCAAGAAGTTCAGCATAGGCCGCATTAGTATCATTGAAAGCTCCACTCATATCAATTCCCATGACGACCAACATATCAATCCTTCAGTAGAGATCCTCCACTAGCCTATTGAGCCTTTGAATTATTTCCACCATTCCTATAGCCATTAAGTTGCTCTCAAATAGAAGAGGGAACTGATGAATTAGAAATCTAAAAAATTGAAGCACGATATGAAATCATTAAATTTCTTAACCAGAGGGTGGCATAAAAAATTTATGATGAGAGCACCTCATCATTGTAGCGGTCAATGCACGCTCTCTCCGCCAGTCCTAGCAGACTGATGCAAGCAGAATTAGCAAACAAGATAAAGATATAATTCAAACAATGAAACAAGAAATAAAGACTAAGAAGAACATAAATCAAAAGAAAGAAAGGATTAAAACTTACATTATAATGAAAGATTAATCCTAGGAAGATAAGAAACCCGAACCATTCGATACAATCATTCTACGGATGATTTCCCTGAGATTCTAAGTATAAAGAGGTATTGAAGCTAGAGAGCATCTACAAAGGCTATACCTCTTTCAACATTCTGTATATTCTAAAGAAAAGTGCTAAAATAAATGCTAAGTAATTGGCTTAAATAGGTTCAGCCATTAACATCTACTATGTGTAGAAACGGCCTTAAAATAAGCTAAACATAAAAGATCACACATGGCCAATAAAGTGCCATTATTTAGAATAAGACTATCTATGCAATGTAAAGAAAATGAGCTCGTTGACTAGCTCATGGAGGATGAATAGATTCTGCCCAAAAATCATAAGCATCATAGCGCCAAAAAATAGCTTGCCAAGGTGCTCATTGAGCACTTGAACTCTCGGCCAACAACTCCAAGTAACACCCCCTCTTCCCTTAGCTTTCCAAGGCGCTCATGGAGTGCTCCAATATGTTGCTCGCTCTTCGAAAGCTCACAAACATATCTTATCTCAGTTTGGACTGCATCATAGACCAAAAAAATATTTGATAACATGTCTTGGGTCCTTTAGCAGATTAATCGATGTGGGGACCTTAATAGTGATAGCTCGGTCAGCAGCTCGACCAGTTTGCAATACATGATTTAAAGCCGCATAACCCTTCACTATAAGGAAGAGGGGCTATGAGCTCAGCGTGGTGCTTAGCAAAAAATGAAGATCTATTTTGCCTATATAAATCTAGAATCAGCTGTCCAAACAATCTACTGCACTTCTGCGTTAACAATTTTCCTCTTCTGGGAAGGCACCCTCATTGAGATAGCAATCGCTCGATCCGGCCTAGCCTCCCTATCTGAATCAATCACAACTAGGATGCCTGGGCGATCCACCGCTACCACTTGTGCTAGCTCACTGAGAGCTCCTCCATAAACTAAGTTTTGGTCCCATTTGATGCTGCGGAAGGGTGACACCTTCTTCTGCTCCAGTCAGCTTAGAGCCCCTAACCGTTCTCTTTCTCTTCTTCGATGGGGTCATCGCCTGGCAGAGCTTGTGATAGCAACAGCCGGAGAATTCCTTTGGGCCTCTTGCTCTTTGGCTTTTTGCTCTTTCACCTCCAACTACTTTTGGAAAATGACCTGGTCGTGTAGGCCCTAAAAGTAGCTCCACCCCAGGGAAAGGGATATGTCTCGGTTTGGCCATGGTGGGGGTGTGGACCGGGTTCGATCTAGCACACGGCCCGTGTTATGCCGTGCCTGCTGAGAGAGGGCTATATAGGAGTTAGGTTGCGCCTCTACTATCAGCTTAAGCTTTTGGTAGAAATGGTTGCAGCTCGCTCTTAAGGTTTGGTATCAGAGCAAGGAAAGAGATTGTTTCTACAACCCCAATCCTGTTCTTCGTGCCTTAGGAATTACGATTCTTAGATATTTTTTTGTTATTTTCATTTTTTGTTAAAAAAAGAAGAAGAAAACGTGAAAATGAGAAGAAACAACCGTGCTTGTTGATGTTTGAAGTTGATACCACGCCTAGGGTTTAAGAAAAATTGAAAAAGAAGAGTTCTTGATTGATTCTTGAAACCCTAGTTGATTTCTTGAAAGGTTTCTTGAAATTTCTTGGCGTGTTGTTGAATTTCAAATTGTTCTTGCTTGAGTTCTTGATAGTTCTTGAGGGAAGAAGTCTTGAGGCGTGTAGAACTAAGTAGGAAGCACCTTCTTGAAGTTTGAGGCATGATTTTTTGGCTAGAAATTGCTAATTCTTGAACAACAACTTCTTGTTGTTGAATAGGGATTAACAGAATTTGATTTGATCTTGAAACACTAGCTAATGCACGTTGAAATAGATAGATTGACTTGCTGAAATTTTGAGTTAAAATGAAGGAGAAAGAGGCCCTCAATATTGTGTTAAAGGAAGAAACCCTAAGGCTAATTCAAGAGGAAAACAACTCCCAATTTAAAAAGGAGAAGTTTACCCACTTCTCATATAAGAAAAATTAGTAGGGAGAAGAATACATGCTGAAAACAAAGGGAAATTTAGCAAGCTTAGGCGTGTGAAAGTAGGTGGAAAAGTGGTAAAAGTTCTCCAAATTTGAGTTGGAAAGCAAGGGAAAAGAGGGAAAACTTAATCTACTCTAAAAAGGAGTGCTTTAGGCGCCTACTTAAGGTGTAGAACTTCAGATTTCTCTAGGATTTCCTTATTTCTTTGTTAAACACCACTTCTAATTAGTAATTCTTAGGTAATTCTTCTACTTAAGCTATTACTAATTTTTGAGCTTGTAGGATTTCATGCTAATTTCAGAATTTTCCAACTTTCATAGAATTTCTTTGGCTTCTCGTGCTCACTTTAAAAGCTGTCCGCCTATAGAGTCTCATTAATTCACTCATCCCGAAGAGAACTAGTGAATCTTATGAACTTGAAAGGTCATTGAGGAAGTTGATCAATTCGTGGAAGCCATTTGGGATAAGTTTGTGTGATCCTACCCTAAATTTGAGCGAACCCGAGTGTCACTCAAAAGTGAGGAAGTGAGTGGGGGTATTTTGCTAACCTTAATGCATTTTCTAGTCGTTGTTTGTTTGTAGGTACATGGCTGGAATAGTAGATAAACATGAGGGTGTTCCCGAGCTTAACTTGGCCGAGATGAGGGCCATGAGGACTGATTTGGAACATTCTATTGATGCCATAGGAGCACGAGTTGAAAATCATGAAAATTCAGCAAATGTTCAAAAGAATGCCGGGGAAGGGACTAGTGATGGTTCCAATGTGAGACCGGACCAATTTTCCAAGATGGCTCAACAACAACGAGAAGATAACTGTAATACACAACTTTTAAGGAAATATACCACTTATGTAAGCCCAAAGACATGTAGTGCCCGCTGGGAAAGAGGAGTAACTCATAACGTTGAACAGTCTGAACATGAGGAATATGATGATAATGATTTGGAGCAGCAAAACTCGTAAGACCATTGCAAGGAGGCCGTGGTAACATGAGGGGTCGTGGCTTTGGTCGTGGTCCTCGAGGGGGCTTTGGGGGCTTTGGAGAGAGGAGCTTGGAACCAGAATTTTATGTTTATGTTGAACTTTATGAGAGGTATCCCGAAAGATCCTGTGGTGGTCGTCAGAGTGGTTTTAACAGTATCAAGGTTATTATTCCTTCATTCAAAGGAACTAGTGATCCTGATAAGTTTCTAGAGTGGAAAGTTCAAGTTGAGAATATATTTGAGATTAATGACATGTCAGAGGAGAAGAAAGCTACATATGCCATTGCTGCCTTTGAGTCCTATGCTTCTACTTGGTGGGAGGCTGAGAAGAGATCAAGAGTAAGGCAAAATCAGTCCGCACACATTACTTGGGGAGAGTTGAAACGAGTGATGACCCGGAAGTATATCAATCCAAAGCATAGACAAGAACAACTTTGAAGAATATATGACTTGAAACAAGGGCTGAAATCAATAGAGCAATACCATGATGAGTTTGAGAAAATTCGACTAGCTCTTGACATGGAAGAAGAAGAGGACGAGGCTATCATATGGGTTAAGGGTGGTTTGAATCGTGAAATATTCAATCAATGAGGCTGCATAACTTCCAAACACTATATGATGCATTCTTTGCTGCCATTGAAGTTAGAAGATGATTAAAGAAGATAAGGTAGCCCGCTATAGAGGGAGTTCTACTCCAACTCCCATGAGCCGAAATAAGGATTGGAGAACATCAAGTACTGGTGGAGCAAATGTGAGCCGTGAGGTGAAGAAACCAGTTGAGAAGGGGACGTGTAAGAGTCACTCTAAGGAGTCGAGAGGTAAATCTAAACTCAGCTTAATACTCCTATTGCATCTTCTTCAATGTCATAAATGTAAGGGCTATGAGCCAGGGATTGTCCTACGCGAAAGAACATACTTATCCTTGATGATGGAACTGTTTGTGAGATGGAGAGTGATGAGGAGATTGAGGAAGATGAGGGGGCTGATCGGGTTGAGTGTGAGGAAGAGGTAGCGGAGGATGAAGGTGTGAACATATTTCTAGTAGTGCGTAGGAATTTGAGCGCCATGAGTGTAGAGGAGAAGGGAGATGTGCAATATGAGAACTTGTTTCATGCTAGGTGTAGGGTGAAGGGAAGGGTGTGCTCTATGATAATTGATTCAGGTAGTTGTACCAATGTAGTGAGTCAAATGTTGGTGACTCAACTAGGGCTGCCCACATTAAAACATCCCCAACCCTATAGACTGCAGTGGTTGAGTGAGTGTGGTGTGTTGAAAGTAGTGAAGCAAGCACTTATAAAGTTTAAAGTGAGGGCTTATCAATATGAGCTCATATTTGATGTAGTGCTTGTGCAGGCTTGCCATTTGTTGTTGGGCAGGCCTTGGAATTTGATGGGGTGTCGTTCATGATGACAACGCCAACACTTAGACGGCCAAGCTAGAGGGCAAGAGTTTTACACTGAAGCCCTTGACACCCAAATAAGTTAATGATGATTATAGGCGCATGTAAAAGCTGAAAGAGGCGGCTAACACTAAGTCTCCTATGGGGACCAAGCCTAAGGTCGTAGACAATGCTATTACACCAGCCCTACAAGGTAATGTATGTGCAATGATGCAACCAGGTGAGTATTTACGAGGTAATGACAGTTCTAAATTGTTAATTTGCCTAGTTCATAAGGGTGTTTTGTTGAGTTTTAATGATGAAAATGCTACTAATATTCACCCCTTGCCTAGTGTTGTTGATCATTTTTTAGGAATATATGGACATATTTCCCGAGGAGATGCCGAGTTGGCTGCCTCCATTGAGAGGGATAGAATACCAAATTGACTTCGTCCCGAGGTCACAAATTCCTAACAAATCAGCCTACCGGAGCAACCCAAAGGACACCAAGGACCTGCAGTGTCAAGTGGATGAGCTGCTAACCATGGGGCTGGTTCGTGAAAATCTAAGCCCGTGTGTCGTGCCATTCATCCTTATTCCAAAGAAGGACAGTACATAAAGGATGTGTGTTGATTATCGGGCAGTCAAAAAATAACGGTAAAGTATTGGCATCCCATCTCTAGATTAGATGACATGCTAGATGAGTTAAGTGGTTCGAGTGTGTTCTCGAAAATTGATCTTAGGTCCGGTTACCACCAAATTCGTGTGAAAACGGGTGACGAGTGGAAAACTGCATTCAAGACCAAGTTTGGTCTATATGAATGGTTGGTGGTACCTTTTGGCCTTTCCAATGCACCTACTATGTTTACGAGGCTAATGAACCATATACTTAAGCCGCTTATTAATTAGCTTGTGGTTCTCTACTTTTATGATATTCTAATTTATAGTAGAAGTGTAGATGATCATGTTAATCACTTAAGGCAAGTACTTGATGTGTTGAGGGCTGAAAAGCTCTATGCTAATTATAAGAAAAATGCCATTTATGTAGAGCGAGTTGTATTTCTGGGGTTTGTAGTCAGTGCTAATGGTGTAGAAGTAGATGAGTCTAAGGTTGAGTGTTGCACTTGGTGCACCTATATAAGACACTAGAGAGGGGGTGAATAGTGTCCTTACCCGATTTTTAAATCCTAAAACTTGCTTTTAACTTTCAGCGCTTAACTCACAAAGAACCAGGTTCCTTGTAAGTTTCACCTATCTCTGAAACTAAACTTAATACGGAAACGTAAATAACACAGAGATTTTTACGTGGAAACATCCTTGCTCAAGGGATAAAAAACCACGACCCAAACTCTTGGGATTTCAACTCTTTCACTAAAGGAAAACCCGAGCAAGTTTTAGACTACAACGTAATGTAATCAAGGAACTAGAACCCCCTAGTACCTAAAACCTTCACAGCCACACGTTAGCTGGTAAGGTTACCTCTACTTAACCTCAAAGAGTAATCTCTACTATATGCTTCTAAACAAGCTGATAGATTACAACTCAATAGCCTATAACAAATAACTAAAACAACAGACTTATCTATGAAACTGCTCCTTCACAAGGTTCTGTTGCTTAGCATTTGTTCTTGCACACAAAGTCTCTCACGATCTAATTGTTCTTGATTTGCTCTGTTGAGATGTCTTTTGTGTGTCCTGAATTTAGCCAAATTAACTTGTATTTATAGGAACTAGACTTAGCCGGATCCAACTAAGTTTAGGATTCCTTTTCCTCTTTGAAATCAGTTTTAAACAAGGTTACCCATATTTCCTTATTTAAAACCTAAGTTAATTTGCCTTTAGTTTCCAATCCTTTTTCGTCTAGGAACCGCGTCCTTTTCAGCACCGCTTCTTGCTTATTCTATTTCCGGTAGGATTGGAACTTTGGCTCCAGCTGTTCTCTTCTTTCCTTCTCCAATTCTGACTTGATTAACTCGTTGAACAGCTTTGTCTTCTCACTTCAACTGTGAACCTTTTCATGATTCACTTAGCAGCAGGTCCTTTGTTATCTTTAAAACTTATCCTTCAACAAATTCCCCCTTTTTGACGATGACAAACAATGTTGTCTCACCGAGGGTTTATACGCTCAAGGACCTGTAATTGTCGAACACTAACCACGAACCATGGTAATAACAGTTAGGCAAAAGATAGGTCACAAAACATATAATGAACTAACAACAACTAACTTCCCCCTTTTGGCATCATCGAAAAGTTTCACAGTTGTCAGAACCTTCTCAACTTAAATTAGGTCTAGTTGACTCTAGTGCCAAAGGCAGCAAGCCAACCTTTAAACGTCAGGAACCTGTTTTAGACAATAAATACTAGCAAGATAGGATATTTATATCAACAAAAAGTGCGAAACCGGCATAAAACATCCAAACATCATCCAAATATTACAAACCGAGAAATAAGATTGTCTTAGAAATAGGCCATAAAAAGAACCAGGAAGGGACTAGGGAAAGGAACTGGTTCAGAATTGGGAAATATCAGGGATGTTAAAGTGAGCAAGCAACAAGGCAAGGCGATGCAAGTTTCCTTCACGTTCACGCTCCAGCTCCGTATCCAGCCTAGTGTTTTCAGCATTCATCCAGGCCAGCTCATCATTTTGCCTTTCAAGATGCCTCCTGTACCCCTCAATCCTTCTATCTATTCTATTGTTTATTCTTTCCTCAGCGTCCTCCTCCATATGCTCTGGGTCATCAGCAGGTTCACCATCCAACACATAGTCACAGGACTTAAGAATTCCCAAACAAGTCATTGTGGTCCGGCTCAGTCCACTTACCAACAGGCACCCCAAAGAAATCAAATAATTTTCCCAGAAGAAACCCATAGACTAGCGCATGTTTACCCAACCCCATGTCAGCTACCCTACCAATGTGCTTGATCATCAATTTAGGCAGATTAATACGAACCTCTCGATCCAGCAGGTCCATATAGGTCATATCCTGAAAGTTGGCCTCACTTCGCCTTTCTGTCCTCTGCAGTAGGTTCTTCAGCGCAAATTCAAATAACAACTGGTAGAAGGGTTGCATCGCCTTCTTCTTAACTTGTGTAGCCCTTGCCAGTCTAGGTCTCCCTGCAAATTTCTGGGTCACCTCCAAAGCAGACACACCATCTCCTATAGCCGGCCACGAGTTCCTCATATACTCGCTATAGCCCTGAGAGGGAACACCTAAAATCTCTCCCAGTTCCACACAATTAAACTGGGTTACCAGCCCCTTGACTATGGTTGTCACAATACCCTTACTCACTGTGTAATTTGAGTAAAACTCTCGAACCTCTTGCTCCCTCAGCTGTCTAGTACGATCACTGAACACGTTCAACCAACCCTGAGCTCTCAACTTAGCACCAAGTTGAATCATCCCCTCCAGCTCAAGGTCGGTAAGAATCTTACCCTTCACCAATGGTAGACCTCTAAAATAGGCCACCCTCTTTTTCTTGTCTTCCTTGTCATCACCAATTACTAACTTTGTTTTGGAACCTCTCCTACGAACCTCAGGTTCCTCCACAATCCTTTCCTGTTGCTCTCGAACAGAACCACGAGTCGCAGGTCTCCTCACATGACTCTCTGTTTTTCTACTGCTTTCTCCCATACCCTCAGCATCACCAGAACTTCCAATTTTGGAACTACCCACAAATTCTCCTCCCTTTACCAACCTTCTTTTCTTCACAGTTTGTTTTTGTTCCAGAACCACAGGCCTCTTTCCCAATCTCCTCTGTTCCTCCACCACCACAACATCAGTCTCACTGGAGGAGCCTTCACTAGCTTGAGGAGTGGGATTGGCCTCAGGCAACACAGCATCCAAAGGTTCAGTAAAACCTACACCTTCTACATTCTTTTCCACATAATCATCAATATCTCTCAGATCTGCATCATCACCTACCACAGAACCAGAGAATGAACCAGGTTCTTTCTCAGGTTCCTTGGCAGGTTCAGCAAATTTATTCTCTCCTTTGTCACTAATGGTCTTTACTACCACAGGAACTGTCTCAGGAACAGGTTCCTCGACAGGATTCTCAGTTTCTTTTGCAACAACAACATCCTCTGTTCCAACGACCTTTTCAATATTTTCTACAACTACTTCCTCATTCTCTCCAACTACAGGCATAACAGGCTCTCCTAAATCTACAGGCACAGAAGGTAAACTAGTTTCGATAACTACAGTACTAGTAGGAGAACTGGGGTTTTCCTTTTCGGTTTCTTGAACACTTTCTTGAACAGTTTCGACGACCCCTTCTTCCGTACCAGCAACTAAAACACTTTCCCCCTTACTATTAACTTCCTCCAATTTCTTCCGCCTTAATTGAGCGAACTTTTTCGCCACAGCTACGGAGCAACTTGCCGCAAGTTTCTTTGCCTTTTGATTTAGTTTCGAAATTTTGGGTTTAGGAGATGAAGGTTGTGAAATGATTTTAGAACTTGTCGACATTTTTACAGAGTGTTTTGTTTTTAGAGAGAGAAGACAAAGTTTTGAGAGAGTTTTTTTCTTTTTAGCCGATAGAAACAATGTTTCTTGATCAAGTAGTGGAATAGAGAGGGGTTTAGGTGTATCGGGAAGGGGAACGGGTTGATGGGATATGAAAAAGCTGCTCTTCATTATGACGCAAAAGAGCTGACGCCATCATGGTTCAAAGGATTTGAATTTTAAAAGCTACAACTAATACGGCGCCAAGTGAGGGTGATTGGTAATAATTAGGCCACGTAAGACAAAAATTATACTCAGTAAGTAACATAAAATGTGTACCTGAATGTCCATGCACCAGTTTCTTCAATCATATCCTTTAATTAAAAAATTTGCCAGTATCTAAGTCATGAAAAATAGGTTCCAAACAGGTTAGTAAGCAAAACAATTAAGTTTTCATATTTAGAATCAACTAGGCGAAGTTAAGCTAAGTAAAATAAGGAAACTTCACTAAGCAATCATTGGGAGAACCAGATGCTGCTTCGTTCACTTTATCTTGGTAATCCCTAGCTCAAGCCTGTTCTTTTCAAATTGTACCCTATTCAATGCCTTAGTGAAGATATCAATAATTTGATCCTCAGTCCTGCAAAAATTCATGGTTATTAGGTGTTTCTGAACATTCTCCCTTAAAAAATGATGCCTAATGTCAATGTGCTGGACCGGGTTCTTGGCAATATTGACTGCACTGGTATTGTCACAAAAGATTGGGACTGGTCCACACTTGATTCCAAAGTCCTCCAGCTGCTGCTTGATCCATAATAACTGTGAACAACATAAAGCAGCTGCTACATATTCAGCTTCAGCAGTGGATAATGCCACTGAATTTTACTTCTTTGTAGCCCATGAAACTAAACAAGGACCTAGGAAGTGTGCCATCCCAGATGTACTTTTCCTATCAATCAAGTGACCAGCATAGTCAGCATCTGCATACCCAATTAGATCAAAACTTCCACCTTTTGGGTACCATAAACCAAGATCTTGAGTTTCTTTCAAATATCTCAAGATTCTCTTGACTGCAGTTAAGTGTGACTCCTTTGGTTTTGACTGGAACCTTGCACACAACCCCACATTATAAACAATATCTGGACGACTTGCAGTTAAATACAGCAAAGAACCAATCATTCCTCTGTACTTAGTTTCATCAATGGAAGCACCAGTTTCATCAAGATCTATCTTCGTTCCAGGAGCAATGGGTGTGTTCATATCCTTGGCAGATTTCATATCATACTTCCTTAAAAGCTCTTTGATGTACTTCTGCTGGTGGATCATTGTGCCTTCCTGAGATTTCTTGATTTGTAAGCCTAAGAAGAAATTTATCTCACCCATCATACTCATCTCAAATTCACTTCCCATCAGGTCGGCAAACTCCTTGCAAAGGTTCTCATTAGTAGCACCAAAGATGATGTCGTCTACATACACTTGACCAATCAGCAGGTCCTTGGCTTTCTTCCTTAAAAACAAAGTATTGTCTATTTTACCTCTTGTAAACCCATTCTTCAATAAAAATCCAAAAAATCTTTCATACCAAGCCCTAGGAGACTGTTTCAACCCATACAGTGCCTTGTCAAGTTTGTAGACATGATCAGGAAACTCTATACTTTCAAAGCCAGGTGGTTGAACCACATACACCTCTTCATTCAAATAACCATTAAGGAATGCACTCTTTACGTCCATCTGATACAGCTTAAACTCTATGTACGCTGCAAAAGCAATAAGCATCCTAATAGCCTCCATTCTAGCAACAGGTGCAAAGGTTTCATCATAATCAATTCCTTCTTCTTGGCTGTAAACTTAAACCACTAGTCTTGCCTTGTTCCTTGTTACTATGCCATGTTCATCTAGCTTGTTTCTAAAGACCTATTTAGTACCAATGATGGACCTGTCCGTTGGTCGAGGGACCAGGTGCCATACCTTGCTTCATTCAAACTGATGAAGTTCCTCTTGCATAGCAATCACCCAATCTGGATCCTCAAGTGCTTCTCGTACGTTCTTTGGTTCTATTGAAGACAGGAACGCAAAGAATGCACAGAAGTTCTTCAAAGCTCTTCTAGTAACAACTCCAGTATTCAGATCAGACATGAGGTTCTCTAGTAGATGAGAACTTTGATATTTCCAAGGTTTAGGTTGAATCTGCTGAGTGATGTTTCCAGGAGGAGCTGAGTTATCTGAATCCTCTTCATCTTGCTCTTTAGTTCCCCCTGTCTGATTGCCTTCTAGTTCCCCCTGATTTTGATCCTTATCATCATGATTATTTTTAACCCCATTCAGATACTCAGTGTCTTCAGCAGGTTCATCTCTAGCAAGACCAATCTCCTGATCATCATCTTCTTGTCTATTTACAACAGCCTTGGATTCATCAAATACCACATGCACACTTTCTTCTACAGTCAAGGTCCTCTTGTTGAACACTTTATATGCTTTACTTTGTGAAGAATAAGATGGCTTCATCACTTCTAGCATCAAACATCCCTAGAGGTTCTTTCCCATTGTTATGCACGAAACACTTACACCCAAATGCTCTGAGATGTGCAATATTAGGTTTCCTGCCTCTAATCAGCTCATAGAGAGTTTTCTCTAACAAATGATGGATAGAACAGTGATTCAGCAAGTAGCAGGCGGTTTTGACAGCTTCAGCCCAAAAACTCTTTGATAGACTGCGTGACAGCAACATAGTTCTAGCCATGTCCTCTAAGGACCTGTTCTTTCTTTCAACTATACCATTTTGCTGAGGGGTCCTTGGTGCAGAGAAGTTGTGATCCACACCATGTTTAGTACTCCCTCCATCCCAATTTATATGGCACCATTTGACCGGGCACAGAGTTTAAGAAAATAGAGGTTGACCTTGTTAAGTATCAATTTTACCCTTGAAAAAGTAAGAGAGAGAAGGTTTGAGTAATAAAAAAGTTATTGGTAGGTTTAAAAGTATGTAGGTCCGAACAAGGGTAAAATAGAGATGATGCATTAAATAGTTGTCAAATAAGGAAAGGTGCCACTTATTTTGGGACAAACAAAAAGGAAATGGTTCCACATAAATTGGGACGGAGGGAGTACAATATTCTGTAAACTTAGCATTCTCAAACTCCGTTCCATGGTCGGACCTTATACTTACCAGTTGAAGCCCCAGTTTCCTCTGATTGACTCTGACCCAGTCCTCAAACATATCACATGCTTCATCTTTAGATCTGAGGAAGAAGGTCCATGTGTATTTGGAGTAGTCATCAACAATAACCATTGCGAACCTCTTACCTCATCTGCTCCTTACCCTCATTGGTCCACACAAGTCCATGTGAACCAGCTCAAGTGGTTTAGACGTACTAACCACTTTCTTTCACTTGAATGAAGATCTTACATGTTTCCCCCTCACACAAGCATCACAAATCTTGATGTCATTGAACCTCTTGCTTGGCATTCCACGAACCAGGTCCTTTGACACCAACTTATTCAATTGAGTCAAGCTTGCATGTCCTAGTCTCTTGTGCCACAACTGACTATCATTCTCCAGCACATTCAGACATGTCAAATTATTCTCAGGAAGAGAACCTAATGTAGTTTTGTACACATTGTTAGCTCGTTTTCCTTCCATTATTACTTCACTAGTCTGCAGGCTCTTCACAGTGCAACCTACAGATGTGAAACTCGCTGAATTTCCTCTATCACATAGTTGGGAAATACTTAGAAGATTGTGCCTCAATCCATCCACACAGAGTACATTGTCAATAGCATGATTGAGGGATCTCCCAACTTTTCCAATTCCAACAATTTCACCGCTCTTGCCTCCTCCAAAAGCCACACTACCCCCTTGAAATGCTGCGAGTAAGAGAAAGTTTCTTCTATCTCCTGTTATGTGCATGGAACACCTACTATCAAGAATCCAGCTTGGGTTGTTCCATCTCACTCCAGCCTGCAAAAGAAAATCAAGGGTTAGTAATAGAAACCCAGACAAGCTTGGGTCCCTTTTTGTTATCGAATGGATGAATTAAATCTTTTCTAGCCCAATAAGGTAAAACTGATTTTTTATTCTTTTTCACTGCTCCTTTTGCAACACTGCATTCATTCTTGATATGTCCAGTCTTACCACACATGAAGCAGAGTTTTTTGCAAGAAAGTCCTACATATTTACTATTAGGGTTCCAAGCAGGTAAAGGTTTCCTATATCCTAATCCAGTTTTACCTCTATTATGATTTTTATGCAACCAATTCAAAGCTTCAGAAGACTTGTTCCATTTAGTGAGTCTGATGAGTTCAGAGTTAGTTTTTTAACCTTTTCCTGAAGAACCCGGTTCTTCTCAGTTTCCTGATGTAGAACCTGGTTTTTCTTTTTAAGCTCAGCTTCAAGGTTGATTTGAGCCTCACTAACTCCTTGCTTACCGGACACTTCTTTCAATTTTTGATTTTCAAGTTCGAGTGAAGAAACTAACTTCTTCTCACAAAGCACCTCTTCCTTTAATTAAAGACCTTCTAATTCGAGGGCTGAGACTTTCTGATTTAGTTCAAAAACTCGAGTTTCACTAGTAATTAATTCCTTTTTAAGATCAGATTTAGCTTTCTCCAAGTTTTTATTTTTCATTGAAAAATCAGATACAACTGACATTTGTTGGTCCTTCTCATAAGTGCTTGTTCCTTCTCAGACCTCAAATTTTCAATCTCTTTAATTAAAGTCAGGGCAAGCAAATTCAATTCCCTAGAAGAACAAGTATGAAGTCTAGTTTTCAGTTCATCGAGACTTACCTCAGGTGTATCATCAATCGCAGGTTCATTGTCAGGCATCAGTGCCAACGGAGAATCATCTTCTGGTTCTTCTTCTTCTTTATCACTTTTGCTTTCAGAGGGTCCCCATGTTGCATAGAACGCCTCTTTCTTCTTTTTCCTTAATGCTCTGATGTTGGAAGGACGTTTAGTCTTCTTAGGTTCATTCTCCTTTGAAGCTCCAGACCTTTTCCACTCAATATCCCACAATGGGCAGTCCTTTATAGCATGATCCTTCTTGTTACACTTAAAACACCCTGAGTAGTCAGAATTTTCAATTATGTTGTTCTTGGCAGGAGTGGCTCTGGTTCTTCTTCTTTCGAAGCCTAAGGACTTTCGTACTGCATTGACTAAAGCCATCTCATGCTCAGACACTTCATACTTAGAACCTCCTGTTGCCTCTAGAGCTAGGTTCTTCTCCTTCCTGGGTTCAACCTTCATCCTTGACTGTTTCATTAGCTCATGGGTTTTCAGACTACCAACGAGTTCATCTAGTTCAATCTTGTCCAGTTCCTTGGACTCAATGATAGCTGTAACCTTTGACTCCCATGAATTATGTAGAATCCTGATAACCTTTTCTACTAAGTCTTCATTGGTTAGTACCATACCTAGTGACTTCATCTCGTTTGTTATGATTGTGAACCTGGTCATCATGTCTTGGATGGACTCAGATTCACCCATAGCAAACAACTCAAACTTTCTTTTTGGCATCTGGATCCTTGACTTCTTTACACGTAAAGTTCCTTCATGAGCAATTTGTAGAGCATCCCAAATTTCTTTGGCAGTCTTGTATGAAGAAACTCTGTTGTATTTATCAGGACCAAGTCCACATATGATGAGCCTCTTACCTTTTGCATTCTTCTCCACCATCTTAAAATCCACATCAGTATATTCAGATATCTCTTTGGGAACTGTTTGCTGATTGGGTGGCTGTCCAACAGTTTTGCTTGGAGTAAGAGGTCCATCCTTGGTAATGATCCATAGCTGGAAGTCTTCAGCTTGAATAAAGTCTTCCATTCTGCCTTTCCACCATCCATAGTATTGGCCATTGAATTGAGGAGGCTTGTTTACAGATTGTCCTTCGGTGATTATTGGTGGTCCACTCATTGTTCAGATCCTTCTCAAGATGTTAATCTTTCTTAGAGAGAACCTGCTCTGATACCACTTGTTGCACTTGGTGCACCTACTCCTAAAACTTGCTTTTAACTTTTAGCGCTTAACTCACAAAGAACCAGATTCCTTGTAAGTTTCACCTATCTCTGAAACTAAACTCAATGCGGAAACGTAAATAACACAGAGATTTTTACGTGGAAAAATCCTTGCTCAAGGGATAAAAAACCATGACCCAAACTCTTGGGATTTCAACTCTTCCACTAAAGGAAAACCCGAGCAAGTTTTAGACTACAACGTAATATAATCAAGGAACTAGAACCCCCTAGTACCTAAAACCTTCACAGCCACACGTTAGCTGGTAAGGTTACCACTACTTAACTTCAAAGAGTAATCTCTACTATATGCTTCTAAACAAGCTGATAGATTATAACTCAATAGCCTATAACAAATAACTAAAACAACAGACTTATCTATGAAATTGCTCCTTCACAAGGTTCTGCTGCTTAGCCTTTGTTCTTGCACACAAAGTCTCTCACGATCTGATTGTTCTTGATTTGCTCTATTGAGATGTCTTTTGTGTGTCCTGAATTTGGCTAAATTAACTTGTATTTATAGGAACTAGACTTAGCCGGATCCAACTAAGTTTAGGATTCCTTTTCCTCTTTGAAATCAGTTTTAAACAAGGTTACCCATATTTCCTTATTTAAAACCTAAGTTAATTTGCTTTTAGTTTCCAATCTTTTTTCGTCTAGGAACCGCATCCTTTTCAGCACCGCTTCTTGCTTCTTCTATTTCCGGTATGATTGGAACTTTGACTCCAGCTGTTCTCTTCTTTCCTTCTCCAACTCTGACTTGATTAACTCGTTGAATAGCTTAGTCTTCTCACTTCGACTGTGAACCTTTTCATGATTCACTTAGCAGCAGGTCCTTTGTCATCTTTAAAACTTATCCTTCAACATTGAGGCTATTAGATATTGGCCTACTCCTACTACTTTTTCACATGTTAGGAGTTTCCATGGCCTTGCTTGCTTCTATAGGCGATTTATGAGAGATTTTAGCACCATAGCAGCACAACTCACTGAGTTGGTGAAGAAAGATTTATGTGCACCCCTAGCATTCTAAACTATTATATTATTTTGCCTATTCATGTTAAGATGTGCATTTTGATTATCATTAATAATATCCAAAGTTGGATCAGTTCTCAAAGTGGGGTTTAGAACCACTGCATATTTCCCCACCGCCCTGTTGGATGGGGCTCTCACATCTAAGGAGCACTTGTAGAGACTCTGGTGACAAGGTAGGATAGTTTTTCTGTCGAGTCTTTCTTTGAATAGAAGTATTATTATTTCCTTTAAGTTTGCAAATTCCGTGTGATTCTCCCTCCCCCTTAACACGACTTTTAGTTTCTCTCTCATGTTTTGACCTTGTACTTGTGGATTGGGATGGTTTCTTGGTGATGGAGGAGGAGCTGGTGGTTGAGGTACATCCATTTCCATTGGAGGTGGGGGATTTGGGTGCACATGCATTGGGTTCAACTGTTGATACATCCCGTTCTTGTCTACTGGTGCATGCATAGGTTAATTCAAGTTCAAGTCCCATGGAATGAAAATAGGGTTTTGTGGTGGTAACACACGTGGGGGAAAAAAGGGAAGATCCATTAATGGTTGATCCGGAAGTGGCATGCCCTGGAGAAATTGAGGCCACATACTGTTGATGTAATTTTGCATTGTAAGATGCATGCCTTCGTTCACAATTTGTCCATAATATTGTAGGTTCTGTATGACCACAAGAGCCTGTTGTCCATTTATTTCCATTGGAACTGCTATTGTATGTCCCCATAATGTGGATTCCACCCATGATTGAGGAACTTGATGTTGTATTGGTGGTAGTGCAAAAATCAAAGATTGATTCAAGGGCGGCATTTGTGGAGCTTGGAAGTTGTTTTGATTCATGTTGTTCATTTGTGGGGCTTGGAAGTTGTTTTGGTTTATGTTGTTCATTTTTTCTCAAATGATGTGATTTGAGTAATTTCTTCACAAGTTGTCTGGATTTTTTTCTCAAGGATGGAAGATAAGTTGGCCATCTAGGTTTATATAACTAGTGTTTGTAGTAGTGGAAGGTGGAGTTGACAGTATTTGGATGGAGGGTTGCGTGTTTTTAGGAGAATTTGAAGAGGGGAGAGTATGTGAATTAGTAATATTTAGGAGATCAATATTCAAATTTTTAGTGGAGTATTTGGACGGTGCTAGGATATTAGAGGATGTTTCTGACTCAACAAAATCTTTGTTCTTGGTACTTGTGATTTGCTTAGGCATAGAAGAATTTGTAAAAGAAGGATTTTTGTCTTATGTTGGCACATTAATTTTAGGATTGATGCAATGGAAAAACGAGCGGAAGCTAAACACGATATAAACTATGCGGAAGCGATAAATAACAAGATAGATGATATCAATGATATCGGGGAAACAAGGATTGGGGAGTCAAGAAACGAGAAGAAAGAACGGATTAATAAATTCAAGACATGAACTAATAATCCAAAAGGGAGAAAGTGAAACTCGAACCTTACAATGGAATCTAACTAGGTGTCGATCGCCATAGGTTCCAAGTTAACGAGATACATGAAGCCTCGGGCTTCGGACTAGAAAGGCTCGGCCTTCTCTAATTCTCTCTTCTCTCTATTCAATTCAAGCTAAAACTTATGAAATGAAGATCAAATGTGCTATATATACATTTACACTGAAAATGGACAAAAATGGCCCTGCAGCTGATTCAGGTTCGCTGATCAACATCTCTTCATCGCGATCGCGCCAGGGAGGCTCGCGATCGCGCAGGCAACAACTCTAGGCATCGCAATCGCGCAAATGGCTCGCGATGGCGCAGGTCTCCACCATCTTCACGATCTTCAGCATCCTCAGCATCCTCAGCTTCGCCTTCGCGCTCAAGGGCACGCGATCGCGCAGGCCACTCCAACACTCTTCGTGATCGCGTGAGAAGTGGTCGCGATCGCGAAGAACAAAAGTTCTTCCTTAGGCAGTGAGCTCCCAGTTTGCTCCCCTATTTTGCCCTGTTTTGGGCTGCCCAGTTTCCTGCCCTGTTTTCCTCCGTCCTTGGCGCTCCAATGCATGATCTTCAAGATGTTTCCGGAGGCCTTGACTCGTATCCCTTGTGCTCTCGAGCTTGGCTTTTGATGGTTTTCGTTTAGGCCATTTTGGGCTGCATCATCCTCCCCTTCTTGAAAGGATTTCGTCCTCGAAATCGAACCATCAAAACCTACAATCAAAACAAGCACAACCAAAACTTCCTACTTCACAAGTAGGTTAGCTTAAGCAAGAATAAGTGCAAGTGGTGTGGAAAACACACTCTTGTGATAGAGCCAAGCATCAATACCTATGAAAAAGCTTATGTCCCCAAAAGAGACAACAAATTCTTGGCTCGACAAGAACAAGCACTCATAATCAAAACAAGCAAAGAGATCAAGGATATGCATGTAGCAATTAAAGTCCCCACGACCCCTAAGCCCATGACCAACACACCAAGCCTTCAAATCAATTTTATCACAAAGTGAGACATCGGCTTTGGCATGCTCAACACTCAAGGTGTGCTCAACATATGGGATGGAGTAAGTAAAGTAGTTCAATTCACAACTAACATCGACTACTCCACTCCCCTTCTTAAGAGCATTCTTCCACACACCGAGAGGTACCTCCTCACCTCCAAGTACTCCTCCAAGACGACCCTCGTCACTAGACAAACTCCAAAGGAAAGTCTCCAAAATAGGTTCTTCATCATTATAGTCCATACAACGAAGGCTAGGACCACTAGAAGAAAGGTCAACACGACCATTATCAAGACTACTCTCCTTACTTGGAGTCCCAAACAATGGATCATCCATAGAGCCTAACTTGACAAACCATGGAGGTTCGACTCTACTACCGACCCTAGTCCGATACATTTCACCTCCACAAATGAGATTGCCTTCAAACAATAGAAATGTAAAGGCATGCACCTCAAATTCATGGTTACACAAAAGCATAGAATCTAGACTAGGTCCTTCACTCTCACTCGAGGAGTCATCAAAAATAAATCGATCCATCTCACACACGAGAGACTCCTCAAGGTCACATCCATCCTCACTACGACACAAGGAACCACCACTATCAAATAAGCAATCAAAGGGAAGAATAAGATTATCATGAAATTCATCTTCTCCTTTATCAAATATAGGTGGGGTGTCATAACAAGGTTCACAAACAAAGTCAACTACGACATCTTCACTAAAGAGAGGTTCAATGAAAATCGAGCTCACATCATGACGTGGCTTTTCAACTCTCTCAATTAGTGGTTCAATTTCGCACACAAGTTGACCAAATGGCTCTACACTAGTTGCAAACACATTATATTCATGCAACTCATCAACTAGTATAGAGTTTTCACAAACAACATTACAAGACAAGGAAGTATCATGCTCAAGGGAGGAAGAATGAACACATACCTTTGAAGTGTCATGAACGTCTCCACCTTGTAGCTCACATTCGGCATCTTCTTCACCTTGTCTTTCCATCCCGGAACATGGTTGAGGCTCCATCGGTTTGCCCCCAAGAATACCTACACAAGTACTCAAACAAGTAGAAGAAAAAGCAAAAGGGTTAAGGTTAGAATAAGGGGTGTCCTCACTCTCAATTTTTCTTTTTCCCTCTTTCTTTTCCCTCATTTTCTTTTTAAGGTCGGGTGTAGATTCGGGTGGTGACATCCCACTCACATCACTCAACACATCCTCTCCTTTTTCCACTCTAGGAATGTCACCGGTCACTCCCTTACTCCTCTCTATCTTTTGTCTCTCAAATTCGGGCGAATTGGGACGAGGCCCGAGAATGCCCATAGCCGGAGTAGGTGGACTTTTTACATCAACCCGGAATCTAGGACTTGGAGACTCATCACTTGATGTCTCCTTCTTCTTTGTTGGTAAACCACTCGGCTTTGGAAGTGGCTTCGGGCTCACCTTGTTGACATTTGTCAACTCTTTTGTAGCACTAGTCCCGCCATTGCTTGCGTTTGTAGGACTTCTTGTTTGCACCCTTTCAACCATGGAATGAAGTTCTTGCTCCTTGCTCCTTTGCATAGCTAAGGAAGGTCTACTAGTAGGCACTTGGCTCTTCGCCCGGTAAGGCACAAAGTTATAGACTCTTTGCCCTACGCCCACAAGATACGCATCCTTCGCCACGCTATATTCCACCCTCTTCCCCTCCAACCACGGCTCACCCATCCACACATCAACATGACGCATGGGATACACGTCACACCATACATAGCATTTATAACTCCCATGAGATATGAGTATCCGAGCTTCCTTAGAAACCCACACTCCATCATACTCATAAGGATGCTCTAGCTTATGGCATGGTATCCTAAGCCTATCAACCAAAGAGGTGCTAATACAATTGGCATCGGTATCACCAATCTTGAGTAAGTATCCTCCAATACCATCTACCCCAACAACGAACCTACGTCTACCCAAGTATTGCACATTGGCATCCAAATGAGAATTTGGACGCCCACAAGTGTCATCACCAACAACTTGGGTCTTCCTTATCCCTCCACTAGTGGCAACACCACTAGAACAACCTCCACTTCCCGTCACTCTCCCAACATTAGCAATGTTGTTGGAAGTCAAGGAAGGAATCTTGCCATGGAACCCATAAGTGCCTCTCGCCTCGGTTCCATAGCCCATAGTACTACTCCTACTACAACCATCCACGCCCCTCACGGCATACATCCCCTTTGTAGCAAAAGTAACACCATTTCTCAAACCAACCTCGACATGGGAATTAGAAGCATTAGGCCGCTTAGCGTACCTAGAAGATGCAAGCTCCTTCTTTCCCATGGAACAACCACCACCACCTCCCATACTAATGGAAGGTCCTCCACTACTCCCTTGTACTCCATTAGCAACACTAAGAGAAGATGCATAAGAACAATTCATATATTCAACATCATCATCAACTCTATCTATGTCACTATCATGCTCAAATTCTTCACAAGAAGAGTAAGTAGGATCATCATACCTTGAAGCGTCACTACCCTCGGGTTCTTGACTAGAAGCATAAGTATCATCACATTCTTCATCACAAGCTTCATAGTCTTCACTAATCTCACGATCATCGTAGTGAACCGCTTCATCATCATAGGAGCCATGGCTTCCATCATCATAGTAATGGCCATCATCACCCTCATAGGAACCATAGTCTCCATCATCACCATACGAGTCATAGCAACTCGCATCATCGCCACATGAGCCACAATCTACTCCATCATCATTATCCGACATTGTTGCAATCACCAAAGAACAAAACCTCCCGAAAGTCACTCCCTCACGTGTATCACTCAATATATGTACACTCAAGAGCGAGGCCTTATCAACTTGGGAACCAAGGTAATCACAACTAGCATGTCCAAGTTAAAGTTTGGAGTGGAATTAATGTGACTCGATGTACGGACGGCTATTTAAAGTGCGCACTTGAGGCCAAAAGGAGTTCTACGACTCTTCTTTGAATTCTAATCTCCTCTACGCACGAATACCTAATACGCTAAAGGATTAGTGTCTTTCAAGTAGGCCAATTACCTTCAAAACACTAACCAAGAGGTACAGTAGAAAAGGGACACAAAAGATTTGACTCGAATTGGGACCAAACGGATTTGGAATCGGATGAAATTTTGTTTGTGATCTACAAACTCATCATATTTAATGGTCCAATTGGAGTTTAGATGTTTGGAAACTGTTCGGAAGCCGTTGCGAACGTTCTGTCCCAAAACTGGAATTCTGAAATTTTTTTGTTCTTCTTCGCTATCGCGAACAGACGAGCGCGATCGCGAAGGGTTACTTTTTCAAAAAATAATTTTGCTCTTCGCTATCGCGCGAATTGCTCTTCGCGATCGCGAAGGGTTAATTCCTGCACTTTCACAGCAGCTCAAAAACGGGGTTTTTTGGCAATTTTGGCCAAAATTTTGGCTCGATTTCAACCCGAAACACAAAACCAACGATACCCAAAGGTGTATACAACCAATATCATCAATCCCCAATAGTTTTTCAACCCCAAACAACAACAAACAAGCTTCGATTCGAGATTGAAGCGTTTTCAAGAATTTTCAAACTTTCGGATTTTGATTTTCGAAATTTTTGAATCGTAACACCAAAACACGAGATATGGGTATCAAAACGACGGGAATACAACAAGGAACAAACCCCAATACTTTTTAACACTCGGAGATTCGTATCCAACCCGCTCGACCAAATTTTGTCAAGTTTTCTAGTTTTTCAATTTTTTTATTTTTCTTCAATCTTTCAAGAACAAACAACACAACAACAACAATAACGAGAACAAGACCGAGGATTCGTAAGAACGAAGCCTAGCCGTGCTCTGATACCAACTGATGCAATGGAAAAATGAGCGGAAGCTAAACACGATATAAACTATGCGGAAGCGATAAATAACAAGATAGATGATATCAATGATATTGGGGAAACAAGGATTGGGGAGTCAAGAAACGAGAAGAAAGAACGGATTAATAAATTCAAGACATGAGCTAATAATCCAAAAGGGAGAAAGTGAAACTCGAACCTTACAATGGAATCTAACTAGGTGTCGATCGCCATAGGTTCCAAGTTAACGAGATACATGAAGCCTCGGGCTTCGGACTAGAAAGGCTCGGCCTTCTCTAATTCTCTCTTCTCTCTATTCAATTCAAGCTAAAACTTATGAAATGAAGATCAATTGTGATATATATACATTTACACTGAAAATGGACAAAAATGGCCCTGCAGCTGATTCTGGTTCGCTGATCAACATCTCTTCATCGCGATTGCGCTAGGGAGGCTCGCGATCGCGCAGGCAACAACTCTAGGCATCGCGATCGCGCAAATGGCTCGCGATCGCGCAGGTCTCCACCATCTTCACGATCTTCAGCATCCTCAGCTTCGCCTTCGCGCTCAAGGGCACGCGATCGCGCAGGCCACTCCAACACTCTTCGCGATCGCGTGAGAAGTGGTCGCGATCGCGAAGAACAAAAGTTCTTCCTTAGGCAGTGAGCTCCCAGTTTGCTCCCCTGTTTTGCCCTATTTTGGGCTTCCCAGTTTCCTGCCCTGTTTTCCTCCGTCCTTGGCGCTCCAATGCATGATCTTCAAGATGTTTCTGGAGGCCTTGACTCGTATCCCTTGTGCTCTCGAGCTTGGCTTTTGATGGTTGTCGTTTAGGCCATTTTGGGCTGCATCAAGGATATGCCATGGGGTCAATTTGCATGTCATTGTGCAATAGCATAGAATTGGCTTTTGGACAAGTGTTAGTGGGGTCGATATGTGTACTAGTTTTTTCCACATAGGCAGACACGTAATCATCTAATGTTCCTTTTTCATCAATTTTGGTCAAATGATTTTGCATGCAAAATGCAGTAGCTTTGCTATCCATCTCGAGTGTAACTGAAACGACCTTAGGTAGTCGTTTCGGGAATTAGGGCCCCGATTTATGTGCCGATAATTTTAAAATCTTCGTAAAATCCATTAGGACCTATCTGTAAAATTTGAGCTAAATCAGACATCGTTTGATACGTATCGGAAGAAGATTTCAGTTTTTATTGTCGATAAATATTAAAAAGAGGTTTTCGAGCTCAATTTTGGCGAATGAGATCCGATTCGAAATTCAAAAGCGCCGTTAGGTTCGTATGATTATTTGTGACATGTGTGAATTTTTGAAGTGAATTTTGAGGTTGTTCGGCTGATTTCGGCTAAAGTTCCGAAAATTAATAATTTGATCTTTTTCCATTTAATTCGCATCTTGAGTTTCGGGAATCTGATTTGAGATCAACCTTAGCGCGTATGTTACATATATTTTGTATAACTTGTATGCGAAATTTGGAATTATTTCGAATTTCGTACGGGTTCCGTTTTAATTGTCGCCATGAAAACGAAAAGAAAATTAAATAAAATGAAAAAGGAAAAGAAAGAAAAGGATAAAAAGAGAAAGATTAAACTTTAAAGGCCAAGGCGGTGGTGCATATATCCCTTAGCATACTCTTTAAAGACAGAAACAGAGAACGCAAGGAACCAGAAAAAAATGCAGAAAAGAGAAAAAGAAAAAGAAAAGGAAAAGGAAAAGGAAAATAGTGGAATTTTCACCCCGCAACATTCAAGTAATGATCCTAATGCATTATTTTAGTTTATTATGTGTGTTTGAATATATTTTGACGATAAAAATTGGGATATTAGACATCATTTTAATAAGTTCAATTGATAGTTTCAAGGGTTAATTGGACACCGATAATGGAATTCCTTATATATTTATACTCAGGGAATTATGAGCAACCCATAAATAAATTGCCTTTAGCCTAATGTGAGATATTTTCTGCTTATTGAACACAGTGGGAACGTTTGGCAATGAATTCAAAGGACAAAGCGGTTGTTGAGCAGCTATGCTAACTTTGTAACAAGGTAAGTGTTTATATCCATTTCTTTGGAGGCCCTTGACCTTGTGGATATTCTACCACGTGTTCTTTACGTGTGTAGCTGCCGATAGGCGTACTCATTACGCCTTAGCTTTGAATTTACATTGTATATTATATGTTATGCCCTGTTGTTGGTATTGCATTGAGCATATGAGCACTGCACTCTGGTTTTGAGCATTGCATATACTTTCCGGTAATCGATGAGAGTCCCGAGCCGGTGAAGGGTCATTATTACATATACTTTCCGGTAATCGATGAGAGCCCCGAGCCGGTGAAGGGTCATTAATGCATATACCTCCCGATTAGCGATGAGAGTCCCGCACAGGTGAAGGGTCATCATTGCATATACTTCCCGGTAATCGATGAGAGTCTCGAGTCGGTGAAGGGTCATTATTGCCTATACTTTCCGGTAATCGATGAGAGTCCCGAGCCGGTGAAGGGTCATTATTGCATATACTTTCCGGTAATCGATGAGAGTCCCGAGCCGGTGAAGGGTCATTATTACATATATCTTCTGGTAGATGATGAGAGTCCCGCACCGGAGATAGGTATCAGGCATATGTGACTGCATTGCATCGTACCACATTCATCCCATCTCATTGCACCGCATACTAACTATTATGTGTATTGTGTTGTGCTTTATTATGCGCTATGTATACCATGTTGTGGACATATCTCAATTTGCCTATATATTTCTGGCTCGTATCCCGGGTTGCACGCCGCAACAGTATAAATATACGGATCGGGTTGCACGCCGCAATATTATAAATATACGGATCGGGTTGTACGCCGCAATAGTATAAATATACGGATCGGGTTGCACGCCGCAACAGTATAAATATATGGACCGGGTTGTACGCCATGACAGTATGAATAAATGGATCGGGTTGCACGCCGCAATAGTATAAATATATGGATCGGGTTGCACGCCGCGACAAAATATAAATTTCTAAGGCAATAGAAAATTAAACTTAACCTGAATCATCATCCAACTCAACTTCAGTATTAGCAGAATTGACAAATTGACAAATGAAATACTTACCTTGCTGCAAGAACTTGTAAGAGTCAAGATGATTTGTCATCCTTTAGTTCTAAGTTAATCTAGATAGTCAAAACCTGAGTAGAGTCACATAGAGTATGAGCAAGTTGTTGCCTTTCCAAATCTCAATAAATTAACAAGCCAAGCTTCCAAGAATTTTAACTAGAAAAACAAAAAACATACAGAGGTGACTAAGCTCACGAAAGAGAAAAGATTCAAACTTTCAAGTGTCAAGGACTTGTTCAAGCTGCAAAATCTGATATAACGTACTTCACAAATTACCGAAACTACAACCCAAACATGAAAGAAACATATTTTTTTTCCTATGATGTTACTCAATACCCGGCAATACCATCAAATCAATTATTTCTCGCAAAAGAACTATGAAACTGAAACAGCAGGCATGATTTTAATGAAAGAACTACTACAGAACAAAAATTGAATCTTTCTACATAAAGAATACATCTAGGCAATAAAGAACACACCTTTAAAAACTAGATAAGGTATGGAAGAAACTATTGATCATTTCTTCACTCGACATTAAACAACTCTAACTCAAATCAACAATAAAGAAACAACGTAAACAAATTCGTTTACTGGCCAAAACAACATTGTTAACTTCATTACTGGTATATATCTAACTCCAGCATTAGTTATTCAACTAATACTTCACAAACACACGCATATTATTGCAATCAGCTCATATAAAAAATTGAAGTAGAAGTAAGGTTATCACCTCTTCGAGAGCAGTGAACAGGGCGATGGATTCGAACAAATCAAGCACAAAGCTGTTGAACTCAAACCCCAAAAACTAAAGAATGAACCTCAATAAAACAAGTAAAATTTAACAGGTACTTTAACGGATAGTTTCTTCCATAGCTTTAGAACCCCAACAAAACAACATATGGTCCATGATAAATACAACTAAATCTTTAGAACAATCGGTTTGCTGCTTAATGGACTTATCAGATTTCACCTACATATAGATTGTACTCGTGAGAATATTTGTTAAAGCAGCGACTAAATAAAACTTTGGTACAAGGGCATGGAATTATTTCTCCAGATCACTATTCCACCATTAAGAGAAACTAGTGATCCGGACAAATATCTTGATTGGAAGGTTCGTTTGGAATGAATTTTTGAAACAAATGAGATGACCAATAAAAGAAAAGTAGCCTATGCCATTGCTTTATTCGAGGCGTATGCTTCTACTTGGTGGGAGTCCAAAAAGAGAATGAGAATAAGGCATGCTTTACCCGAGCACCTTACTTGGGTACAATTGAAAAGAGTGATGGATGCTAAGTATGTGACAGATAAACATCGTCAAGAGCAACTTCAGAAGCTCTATGATTTGAAATAGGGGTCCAAATCGGTTGAAAAGTATTTGATGAATTTGAAAGATTCATTTAACTCTTGACATGGAAGAAGACGATGATCAAGTCATCATTTGGTTAAAAATGGGCTGAATCGATATATCTCAATAGAGACTGCATGTGTACTACATATTGGATGAAGCATTCTATGCAGCGATCGATGCTGAAAAATGGGTGAAGGACGACAAAGCAAATCGGTATCAAGGGAGCACTACTTCTACTCCTTTGAACCGGGGCAAAAAATGGAAGAGTCCAAATCCAACCGGTGCCAACAGTGGCCAGAATGTGAAGAAACCCTTCGAGAAGGGAGTGGCCTGAGATGATTCCTCAGAGCTGGGAGGTGAAACTCAACACAATACTCCTAGTGCTTTATTAATTCAGCGAGTGACTCAGGGGAGCAAAATGGAGAAAAAGCTGACCGAACCGATCATGATGAAGATGGACATGAAGCAACCGAAGCCGACTGTCCAAAAATATTTCTTGTGGTCCGAATGAATTTGAGAACTATGAATATGGAGGAAGAGAAACATGTGCAACGAGAAAATCTCTTCTATGCAAGGTGCCGAGTGAGGGGAGAGGTTTGTTCGATGATTATTAATTCATGTAATTGTTCTAATGTGGTGAGCCAATTTTTAGTTTCACAAATGAGACTGCCTATAATGGAACATCCCTGTCCCTACTGATTACAATGGCTTAATGAATGTGGAGAACTGAGTGTAGCTAAGCAAGTGTTAATCAAATTCAAAGTGGGAGCTTATCAAGATGAATTGATGTTTAATGTGGTTCTGATGCACACTTGTCATTTGCTATTAGATTAACTGTGGCAATATGATAGGTTCGTTGTTTATGATGGCAAAGCTAACATTTACACTACTAAGCTCGAGCGAAGAGTTTCATACTCAAACCCTTGTCTAGAAAACAAGTCAACGAGGACTATAAATGAATAAGGGAGCTGAAAGAAGCGACCAAAGCTAAGTCTCCCGTGGGGACACAAATTATGGCCGAAGACAATGTTGAAACACCGCCTGTGACAGGTAATATTTGTGCAATCATGCAACTGGGTGAGTGCTTACGAGGCAATGATAAAAGCAAGTTAATGATCTGCCTCGTGCACAAAGGTATCCTTGTGAGTTCTAATGTTGATTTTACTAACGATAACCTTTTTGCTAGTGTTATTCAAAATATTTTGCAGGAATTCGGGGATCTGTTTCCTAATGAAATGCCAGGTGGATTGCCTCCTTTGTGAGGATTCGAGCACTAAATATATTTCATCCCAGGGTCTCAACTCCTAAACAAGCCAGCCTACTGGTGTAATCCCGAAGACACCAAAGAGCTCCAATGACAAGTGGATGAATTGTTGAATAAAGGACTGGTTTGAGAGAGCTTGAGTTCGTGCACCGTTCCTGTTATACTTGTTTTAAAGAAAGATAGAACGTGGCAAATGTATGCTGATTGTCGCACAATCAATAAGATAATGGTAAAGTATCGCAATCCTATCCCTCGGTTAGATGACATGCTTGATGAATTAAGTGGTTCATGTTTCTTTTCAAAGATTGATCTTAGGTTCGGTTACCACCAAATCCAAATAAAACCGGGTGATGAGTGGAAAACTGCATTCAAGACCAAATTTGGTCTGTATGAATGGTTAGTGATGCCTTTCGACCTCTCTAACGCACCGAGCACATTCATGAGATTGATGAACCATGTGGTTAAACCATTTACAAATAAGTTTGTTGTTGTGTATTTCAATGACATACTTGTTTATAGTAAATCTGTGGATGAACATGTAGAATACTTAAGGCTTATGCTTGATGTTTTGAGAAATGAAAAGCTTTATGCTAATTTCACAAATCGTGCCTTTTGTGTTGAACATGTTGTCTACCTTAATTTTTTTGTGAGTGCTAATGGTGTTGAAGTTGATGAATCCAAAGTCGAGGCTATCAAAGATTGGTCGGCCCCTACTTTGGTGTCTCAAGTCCGTAGTTTCCATGGGTTAGCTAGTTTTTATAGGAAATTTGTCCATGACTTTAGCACCGTGGCAGTTCCTTTGACCGAGCTGGTTAAGAAAGACAAACCGTTTGTATAAGGAGAGTCCCAAGAGTAGGAGGGTTGTAACGGAGGCTTAGTTCTGCCCCATTTTTGCAATTCCCTTACTTTAGCAAAGCCTTCGAGGTTGAATGTGATGTGTCCAGGGTCGTGATTGGAGGAGTGCTTATGTAAGATGAGAAGCCGATCGCTTACTTTAGTAAAAAGCTTAAGGATGCATCCCTGAATTACTCAACATATGACAAAGAATTGTACGCCTTAGTGAGAGCACCGGCCTATTGGCAACATTATTTGTGGGCGAGAGAGTTTGTGATTAAAAGTGATCATGAATATTTAAAACATCTCTAGGGCCAAGAGAAGTAGAATCGGCGGCATGCCAAGTGAGTGGAATTTATTGAGAGCTTCCCCAATGTAATTCATTACAAGAATGGAAAAGATAATATTGTGGCCGATGCGCTGTCAAGGAAGTTTGCCTTAGCGACCACTCTCGCTTTGAGGCTAATGGGATTCGAGTGCATCAAGTAGATGTACGAGCATGACCCTAAGCTTAAGAGCGTCTGTGACGCTATAATGAGTGGACGTAGGGTGGAAAATTATCAATGGCACGATGGTTATCTCTTAAAAAATGGGAGAGTGTGTGTGCCCGTGTCATCTTGGAGAGAGCTCTTGGTTCAAGAAGCTCACTCCAAGGGCTTAATAGGTCACTTCGGGGAGGATAAAACTGTTGGTATCTTGACCGAGTAGTTCTACTGGCTGAAGATGCGACAAGATATGGAAAAGCTTTTTTATGCTTGTATAGATTTCAAGACAGCAAAATCAAGGTCTAACCCTCATGGATTATATACTCTGTTGCATGTTCCAAATAGCCCGTGAGTTGATATATCCATGGATTTCGTGATGGGTTTCCACGGTCTAGGGGTGGACATGATAGCATCTATGTCGTGGTCGATCATTTTTCTAAAATGGCTCACTTCATCCCGTGCAAGAAATGTGCTGATGCACAACATGTTACTACTTTGTTTATTTCTCATGTGTTAAAGTTGCATTGTGTGCCTCGTACTATTGTGAGCGAGCAGACTCTAAGTTCCTAAGTCATTTTTGGAAATGTTTGTGGGGCGCCATTGGCAGTAAATTTCTATTCTCGACGTCTCACCATCCTCATACTTACGGATAGACCGAGGTAGTCAACTGAATCTTGGGAGCTCTACTTCGAGCAATGACCAAAGGTAAGGCCGGAACTTGGGCTGATCGCATGCTCATGATGGAATTTTCATATAACTGTACTGTGCAGAGAATGATTGGAATGACTTCGTTTGAGTGTGTGTATAGTTTTAGCCTTTTAATTCCACTTGATTTAACCCCGTTGCCTCGAGATGTTGTTGTTGATTTTAAAGGTACATGCCAAGCTACTTCTTTGCTCGAGGTCCATGCTAAAGTGAGGAAAAATCTTGAGGAAGCCTATGCCAAGGTGGTACCAAAGAAGAACAAGAGGGGCAAAAAGTTGGAGTTAAAAAAAAGAGATTGGGTTTGGGTTCACTTCCGCAAGGAGAGGTTCCCGAACCAAAGGAAGGGGAAGTTGGCTCCACGAGGGGATGGTCTGTTCCACGTACTGAATAAGATCAGCAACAATGCTTACGTGATCGATCTCCCAAGTGAGTATAATGTGCCCAACATGAAGGGGACCTTGTCCGTGCTGATCAAGATGTGTTCGTACCATCGCAACCGGTCACATGAAGCTAAGCCAGGCTCTGCATGATGTTCATATCGATCGAGCATGGCCGGGAGGAAGCAGCAACTGCGAGACTGAGTGGTCGGGTGGCTGAAGAGGAAGCTCCATGTACAAGCTCGAGCCCGAGGCAGAAAGTGTCCGAACCATGAAGACCGACGCTAGGCAGTGAGCAACCGAAGGCCTATATTTGCGTATGAAGTTGAAGAAAACCTAAGCTAGAGTTACTTTACTATGATCCTACAAGGCCTTGATTATTGGACCGACTTGTGGCCTTATTCTTAGACTTAACTTTGGGTCTTTACTATATAAACCCTAATAGTAGTTCATTTTAGTTAGTTGTCTTTTAATGAATTCGCCTTTGAGGTTGAACTCTTGCGAGAGAAACCCCCGAGGGGAACCTTTAACGGAACTTGTTCGTTGATGGAATCCAATTGAACCTTTTCCTTTTGATAATTCTGTTAGCAAGAAATAATGTTTTCTTGAGGATCGTTGTATAGTATAGGTGCACTTTCACTTTCTATCCGAGAGGTTCCAGGACTAGTTCCTTGGGATTGTTCGGATAAAGTTGAATTTTTGTCTACTTTTATTTATCTTTACTTTTGTGTTCGTTTTACTTCCGCATTTGTCTTGCATCATTGTCTGCCCCGAATGAATTTGGTTTCTTTTTCTTTTTGCTCTCTAGCTATAACATCCCTATTTCTTCCTTTCTCACTGCGCTTCGCTCCGCCTTAGTCCGTGATAGCACCACGACAATGGTAGAAGTTGTGTCCCTAACTTCAGTAGCGCTGGTTTCTGGGTTGCTATGGGTTCTAGAGTTTTTTGAAGCCATGGATGAATAGAGTGGCGGAAATTCTGAACAAAGTTTTAACTGTATTTTGACGATGAAACACGTCGGTGGTAGTTTGGGTTTGCGGTGAAAATTCTTATTCTTGAGGAAAATTTGAGTAGATGAAGTGTTGGAATGTTAAAAGAGATGCAAAGTGTGGCCTTCTATAGGTATAGAGGTCTTGTGACCTCGGTAACTTGCGAGGGAATCCGACTGACATTTGTACACGTGTACTTGATAGGAAGTTGAAGTGACAGGCATTTTTTCAAAAGTCAAAGTGTAGATGTGGCCACGTCGCCTTCCGGATTATAGTTTTCCACTTCCCGAATTCCTCTAGAGACTTATTCGGAAAGTGGGGGACTATCTGTATTGATAAAAATTAGACCAGAAACGTCGTTGCCAGGTGTTTGAATATGTGGCTTAGATGACACGAGGAAAGCTCAAGCGGTCACCAGAGGGGATCGACCCTTCGGATCAGAGAGCAGATGATCACGTCTCTAGATAGATCAAGACGGACACTCGTGCAGATAAGGATTTGGCGCCAACAGATTCCGCTATCTTTGAGGCCAAGTTTATCAAGTCTGAACAACATGTCTAAGCTGTTAAGAGACATGGGGAGTGGGTAGTTTACTTGTACTAGGACTCTACTTCTAAAAATATCCCTCTCCCCCTCATTTGTATCCCTTAGTCGCTATTTACACTCAAATTACTTTTATTCTTCCATTTTCATTGCTTGATGCTACTATTGCTATTGTCGTCGCTCAACTTGCTATCATCATTGAAGCCTTATTCGACTACTATCAATAAAATCCTTCTTACCTTTACTCCATATATTACATTATTTTATTTTTCTTTGTTAATTGCTTCACATATTGTGAATATTCAATAAGTTAATGCTTAACCATTGTCTAACAGCGATAACCGGTGGTGACCTACTGCAGTAAGGGCTAGGGTTTATGGAGAAGTTACAAAGAAATGAAATTTGTATATTACATGTTAAAAAAATATTGTTATGTTGTTTAAAGTGATATAGAACCGATATTTTAGTTTATGTAAATTTGAGCTTAAAGTTGTACATTTATGTAATCGGTCTTATCTTTTAACTCGTTAGTCATTAGGGTTGGGTTGGTCACATCCATTTTAACGACTCTAAAAGTTTGAAAAACTACTCTAAGTTTCATTCTACAGATTTTATGTAAAAATATAGTGACATTTACCAATTAGCATTGGAGAAGGAGGGATGCTTGGAGCTAGTTGAGGCCAAGTAGAGCTACACGAGCAGAACTACTCGGTGAGATACTCAACGGGCAGAGCCACTCGAGCAGAACTTCACAAACGGGCAGAAACTTAGGATACTCGAGCAGCATCTTTCCTATTTGATACTTTGCATGGTACTTATTGGGCCCTGCGTGGTCGTTTATATTTAGCCTTTCTCGTGGCTGGTCTTTGACATTTCGGGGGTGTAGGGTTTTCCTATAAAAGCCTAACACTTAGCCTTATTTCCTTAGTTCCTAGACATTACGTAAAAAACAGCTTTTGAGCTTTTCCTACAAACACTTGGAAAATCGTTCCTTCTTGAGTGAAATCAGATTTGAACGTTTTTCTCTTTGATCAAATTGTTATCAAGTCACAGGTTCGTCTTGAGGATAGTTCGTATAGTCTAGGTGCCGTTTGAATTCCTAACAAAGGGGTGAGTAGACTAGTTCCTACTAAATCCTTTGTTGAATTTCAATCCGCGTCTTGCTTTTATCATTATTTCTTGTTTTCATAATTTAGATTGCATCAGTTGGTATCAGAGCTTGGAAAGGGTTTGTTTCTACAACCCCAATCCTGTTCTTCATGCCCTAGTTTTAAGTTCTTAGTTTAGGTTTCCATTAAATTTTCGTTTTATCAAAAAAAAAAAAGGGCAAAACGTGAAAAGAACAAAAACAGCCGTGTTTAGTTGTTGGTTGATGATATTGCATGCTTAGGGTTTGAAATCTTGAAGTTTTAGTTGAATCTTGACTTGTTCCTTGAAGAATTTGGCCTTGTTTCTTGAAATCTTGAATAAGTGCTGCGTTCTTGGACTTGTAGAACTGGTCTTCTTGAGTTCTTGAATTGTTCTTGAACAATTTAGGAAGTTCTTGATTGAGTTCTTGAGAGTTCTTGACAGAAGTACTAGAATACATTAGAAACGAGCAAAAGAAAACGTGTAGAAAGATTCTTGAAACAACCTTGATTGCATTCTTGGAAGCGTTGTTGGGATCTTGAAAATTCCTAGCTCTTGCACGTTGAATTGGTGAGATTGATTGCTGGAATTCTATATTGTTTAAGAGACTTGGAACGGCTGCACATAAGAGAAAGAAAGAAGAAACCCTAAGCCTAAATCAAGAGGGAAACAAATCCCAATTCAAAGGGGAGAAGTTTACCCACTTTCCAAGTAAGGGAATTAGTTTTCCTTGGGCTTTAGGAGAGTATTTGGCGGCTGATCCTAAGGGAAAAGGGAGTGGGAATTTCAGCCTTGGAGTGTAGAAAAAAGGGTAAAGTTCTCCAAATTAGAGTTGGAAAGCAAGGGAAAAGAAGGAAAACTTATCCTACTCAAAAGGGCTTGTTCTAAGCGCCTATTTAAGGGTAGAAAATCTGGTTTTCGTAGGATATCCTTATTTCTTTGTGAACATCACTTCTAATTAGTAATTCTTAGGTAATTCTTCTATTTAAGTTAATTACTAATCCTTGAGCTTGTAGGACTTCGTGCTAAAACTCAGAATTTCCAACTTTCGTAGTTTAATTCTTTCGCTTCCCGTGCTCACTTTAAAAGCTGTCCGCCTATAGAGTCACATCAATTCACTCTTTCCGAAGAGAACTTGTGAACTTGTGGGCTTGGAGGTCATCGAGAAACTTGATCAATTTTGAGGAAGCCATTTGGAACGAGTTGTGAGATCCTACCTTAAAATTTGAGTGAACCCGAGTGTCATTCAAAGTAAGGGAGCGGGTGAGGTATTTTACTAACCTTAATACGTTCTCTAGCCTTTGATTTTGTGCGGGTACATGGTCGGAGTAGCAGATAAACGTGAGGGCGTTCCCGGGGTTGACATGACTAATCTTCTCGCCGAAATGAAAGCAATGAGGACTGATTTGATACGTTCCATTGATGCCATTGGAACACGAGTTGAAAACATTAAAAAATCAGCCAGTGCTCAGAAAAATGCCGGGGAAGGGACTAGTGATGGTTCGACTATGTAGCCTGAACAATTTGCTGAGATAGCTTGTCAACAAGAGTTGAGAGAAAGAGATGCTCGTAATGTGAGAACCTTGGGCATTCCCCAGGGTAATATACCACCATTAATGCCTGCCCGGAGAAACATAGTACCCACGGGGGAACTACGGGCAGCCCATGGGGATGATCAGCCCGAGTTAGGGGAATATGATGATGATGATTTCGAGCAGCGAGAACCAAGGGTAAGACAAGCATATGGGGGTTGTGGTAATGTGAGACGCCGTGGATTTGGCCGTGGTCCTCGAGGAGGCTTTGGGGGCTATGGTGGAAGGAATTTGGAACCTGAATTTGATGAATATGCTGAATATTATGAAGGGTATAATGAACCAGCCCGTGGTGCTCGTGAGAGTGGTCTAAATAGTGTCAAGGTTACCATTCCCGCATTCAGGGGAACTAGTGATCCTGACAAGTTCTTAGAGTGGAGGCGTCAAGTTGAGAGAATTTTTGAGATTAATGACATGACTAAAGAGAAGAAAGCTACCTATGCAATTGCAGCCTTTGAATCCTATGCTTCTACTTGGTGGGAGGCCGAGAAACGATCTAGAACAAGACACAATATGCTTCTACTTGGTGGGAGGCCGAGAAACGATCTAGAACAAGACACAATCAGCCCGTGCGCATAACTTGGAGAGAATTGAAACAAGTAATGACCCGGAAGTATGTCAATCCAAAGCACAAACAGGAGCAACTTCGGAGGTTATATGACTTGAAACAAGGGCTGAAATCTGTTGAAGAATATCATGATGAATTTGAGAAGATTCGGCTATCACTTGACATGGAAGAAAAAGAAGAGGACGAGGCTATCATACGGTTCAAAAATGGGCTGAATCGTGACATATCAAATCAGTTGAGGCTACACACTTTCTTGACTCTTCATGATGCATCGCTAGCTGCCATTGAAGCCGAGAAGATGATTAAAGAGGAGAAGGCAGGCTGCTATAGAAGTAGTTCTACTTCTACTCCTATGAGCCGAAACAAGGAGTGAAGGGCACCAAGTATCGGGAGAGCAAGTGTGGGCCGTGATGTTAAGAAACCAGCGAACAAAATGACGCCAAAAGGTGACCCTAAGGGGTCGGGAGGTACTTCTAAAACTCAGCTTAACACTCCTAGTGCTCGATAGAGAGACAAAAGATCGAGAGGAGTAAGGGAGTGACCGGTGACAACTCTCGAGAGGAAAAAGGAGAGGCTGTGATGAGTGATGTGAGTGAGTTGTCACCACCCGAACCCACACCTGACCTTAAAAAGAAAATGAGGGAAAAGAAAGAGGGAAAAGGAATCATTGAGAGTGAGGACACCCCTTATTCTAACCTTAACCCTTTATCTTTTTCTTCTACTTGTTTGAATTCTTGTGTAGGTACTCTTGGAGGCAAAACGAAGGAGCCTCAACTCTGTTCTGAGGTAGATAGACAAGGTGAAGAAGATCTTCCATGTGAGCTCCATGGTGAAGAAACAACTTATGACACTTCGGAGGTAATGAGAGAGACCGAAGGCCACTCCGAGGTAAGTGTTCGATTTCCTTCCCGTGAGCATGATACTTCCTTGTCTTGTGAAATTGCTAAGGAAACTTCTATGCTAGTTGATGATTTGTATGATTGCAATGTGTTTGCAACTAGTGTAGAGTCGAATGGTCAACCTGTGAAAAAATGTGAACCACTAGTTGAGAGAATTGATAAGCCACATCATGATGTGAGGTCGATCTTCATCGAACCTCTCTTTAGTGATGAAGTTGTAGTTGACCTTGCTTGTGACCCTTGTTATGACACACCACCAATCTTTGATAAAGGGAAAAGTGAGTTGTTTGATCATACCCTTATTGAAATTATTGCCTATGGTGGATCTATGTGTTGTAGTGAGGATGATGATACCCTTGAGGAGTCCCTAGTGAATGAGTTGGATCGGATTATATTCGATGACTCCTCAAGTGTGGACAATGACCTGGGTTCGGATGCACCTTTGATGGGTAGTGAACTTGTTTTCACTAATCCTTTGTTCGAAAAAGATGGTGATATGCATTCGACTCGAGGAGAACCACCTCGGTCTGTAGAGCTTAACCCCTTCGATAATCCATTATTTGAGACCTTCTTCGGAAGCTTGTCTAATGAGAAGGATTGTCTTGAAGGTGATTTTGGAGGTGAAAATCTATCTCTTGGTGTGAATAAGATTGCTTTTAAGAAGGGGAGTGGAGAATTCGATGTTAGTTGTCGAGTCAATCATTTCACTTACTCCATCCCACATGCTGATCACACCTCGAGTATTGCACATACCGAAGTCCATAAGCCCCATGGTGATAAAAGTAAATCGAGGGCTCGGTATGTTGACCATGAGTTTAGAGGTGATAGGTCCTTTGATCGCTACATTTTGCATGTAAAGTGTCCTATTGATCTCTTCGGGTACTCATGTGTTCGGTACAATTCCTTTTTGAGCCAAGAACTTGTTGTTTCCTTCGGAGACATAATTTTCTTGATCATTATTGATGCTTGGCTCTATCATAAGAGTGTGTTTTCCACACTTTTGAACACTAACCTACTCTCAAAGTAGGAAGCTTGTTTGTCGATTGTCTTGTTTGCAGGTCTTGTCGGTTTGATTTGATTTCGAGGATGAAATCCTTTCAAGAAGGGGAGGATGATGCAATACAAACCAGGCTCACCTGTTCGATTCATCAAGCTAGTCCACCGAGGAGTCACATGACGCCCACAATCAAAGTGTGGCCGGAATAGAAGATGTCGAAGACTGCCTCGCCGAGCAACAACGATGGAAATCCACCGAGCAGACAACAAGTGCCCGATGCTGACACTAACTTCGGAAGCTATGAGACCGAGCACAACTTATCAAAGCTCAACGATCAAGCTCGAGCCCGAAGCTGAAAGCAACCGAACCAAAGAAGAACGACGCCGAACAGTGAAACGATCGAAGGGCTACAAATGTGTCCGAGGCAGGAGAGCGTTCGATTCCAATTGTGACCGAGGCAAACAAGCGTCCGACTCAAATGTGTTCGAGTAGAGCTGCCGAACACATAAAACTGCTTCAGCCCTGCGTGGCTTTATCTTATTGGTCACTTGTGACCCTTTTACTATTTTGCCCTTTATATTGTCTATATAAACTCCTAGCATAGTTCATTAGGAGATAGTTTTTGTTGATATTGAATTGAGAGAATAGAGATAGAATTGGCCGAGCCATTCTTGTTGAAGCCCGAGGCTTCGTGTATGCCTTCTTAGGCTTGGAACCGAAATGGATTTCATCACTAGTATGAATCCTTGTTAGGTTCAAGTTTCATTTTCTCCCTTGGATGATCAATCATGTTTTGATTTGGATTATCCATTCTTTCTTCTATTTCTGTTCTCCCCTATCCTTGATTTCTTGTTATCTTGGTTACTTATTGCTTCCGCATCTTTATCTATATCGTTTCCGCGTCGTGTTCTTGTTGCTTCCGATTGCTTCCTTGTCTTCGGATTTAGCTTGTATCATGCACTCAACACAATAGTGATCAAATAGGCCATGGGGATATGGGAAATGCAAGACCAAGCTATCAAAATCCCCTTGAACCTTAAGCTCAAGATCAATACACCAATCAATCCTCAAGGTGTGATTAACAAATGGAGTGAAGTGAATCAAATAACTCAACCTACAAAGGGTATCAAGTACTCCACTCCCCTTCTTTAGAGCATATTTACTCACACCAAAGGATTCCTCTTCACCTCCAATTTCATCACTTAGGCTACTCCTCTCAAAAGACAAGCTCTCAAGGAAGGTATCGATAATGACCTCTTCTTCATCATAACCCCAACAAGAAATAGTAGGGTCACTCAAAGAGTCATTTACCTCAATCAAGTTTTCACACAATGGGTTGCCTAAGGAGTCAAAGCCTTCACACCACGCTGAATTGGTGAGATTGATTGCTGAATTTCTTTGTTGTTTAAGAGGCTTGGAACGGCTGCACATAAGAGGAAGAAGGAGGAAACCCTAAGCCTAATTCAATAGGGAAACAAGTCCCAATTCGAAGGGGAGAAGTTTACCCACTTTTCAAGTAAGGGAATTAGTTTTCCTTTTGGCTCTAGGAGGGTATTTGGCGGCTGATCCTAGGGGAAAGGGGAGTGGGAATTTCGGCCTTGGAGTGTAGAAAAAAGGGTACAGTTCTCCAAATTAGAGTTGGAAAGCAAGGGAAAAGAGGGAAAACTTATCCTACTCAAAAAGGGTTTGCTCTAAGCGCCTATTTAAGGGTAGAAAAATCAGATTTTCGTAGGATTTCCTTATTTCTTGTGAACATCACTTCTAATTAGTAATTCTTAGGTAATTCTTCTACTTAAGTTAATTACTAATTCTTGAGCTTGTAGGACTTCGTGCTAAAATTCAGAATTTCTAATTTTCGTAGTTTAATTCTTTGGCTTCCCGTGCTCACTTTAAAAGCTGTCCGCCTATAGAATCACATCAATTCACTCTTCCCAAAGAGAGCTTGTGAACTTGAGAACTTGAAGGTCATCGAGAAACTTGATCAATTCTGAGGAAACCATTTGGAACGAGTTGTGAGATCCTACCTTAATATTTGAGTGAACCCGAGTGTCATTCAAAGTAAGGGAGCGGGTGAGGTATTTTACTAACCTTAATACGTTCTCTAGCCTTTGATTTTGTGCAGGTACATGGTCGGAGTAGCAGATAAACGTGAGGGCGTTCCCGAGGTTGACATGACTAATCTTCTCGCCGAAATGAAAGCAATGAGGACTGATTTGATACGTTCCATTGATGCCATTGGAACACGAGTTGAAAACCTTAAAAAATCAGCCAGTGCTCAGAAAAATGCCGGGGAAGGGACTAGTGATGGTTCGACTATGTAGCCTGAACAATTTGCTGAGATAGCTCGTCAACAAGAGTTGAGAGAAAGAGATGCTCGTAATGTGAGAACCTTGGGCATTCCCCAGGGTAATATACCACCATTAATGCCTGCCCGGAGAAACATAGTACCCACGGGGGAACTATGGGCAGCCCATGGGGATGATCAGCCCGAGTTAGGGGAATATGATGATGATGATTTCGAGCAGCGAGAACCAAGGGTAAGACAAGCATATGGGGGTCGTGGTAATGTGAGACGCCGTGGATTTGGCCGTGGTCCTCGAGGAGGCTTTGGGGGCTATGGTGGAAGGAATTTGGAACCTGAATTTGATGAATATGCTGAATATTATGAGGGATATAATGAACCAGCCCGTGGTGCTCGTGAGAGTGGTCTAAATAGTGTCAAGGTTACCATTCCCGCATTCAAGGGAACTAGTGATCCTGACAAGTTTTTAGAGTGGAAGCATCAAGTTGAGAGAATTTTTGAGATTAATGATATGACTGAAGAGAAGAAAGCTACCTATGCAATTGCAGCCTTTGAATCCTATGCTTCTACTTGGTGGGAGGCCGAGAAACGATCTAGAACAAGCCACAATCTGCCCGTGCGCATAACGTGGAGAGATTTGAAACAAGTAATGACCCAGAAGTATGTCAATCCAAAGCACAAACAAGAGAAACTTCGGAGGTTATATGACTTGCGACAAGGGCTGAAATCTGTCGAAGAATATCATGATGAATTTGAGAAGATTCGGCTATCACTTGACATGGAAGAAGAAGAAGAGATCGAGGGTATCATACGGTTCAAGAATGGGCTGAATCGTGACATATCCACTCAGTTGAGGCTACACACCTTTTTGACTCTTTATGATGCCTTGCTAGCTGCCATTGAAGCTGAGAAGATGATTAAAGAGGAGAAGGCAGGCCGCTATAGAAGTAGTTCTACTTCTACTCCTATGAGCCGAAACAAGGAGTGGAGGGCACCAAGTATCGGGGGAGCAAGTGTGGGCCGTGATGTTAAGAAACCAGCGGACAAAATGACGCCAAAAGGTGACCCTAAGGGGTCGGGAGGTACTTCTAAAACTCAACTTAATAATCCTAGTGCTTCCTCTTTTAAATGTCATAAGTGTCAAGGCTATGGGCATTTCGCGAAGGATTGTCCTACGCAAAAAACCATGCTTATCCTTGATGATGGTACTGTCCGAGAGATGGAGAGTGATGAGGAGATTGAGGGAGATGAGGGGGCTGACTTAGTTGAGTGTGAGGAGGAGATAGCGGAGGATGAGGATGTGAACATGTTTCTAGTGGTACGTAGGAATTTAAGTGCTATGACCATTGAGGAGGAAGAGAATGTGCAGCGAGAGAATTTATTTCATGCTAGATGTATAGTGCGGGGAAAGGTGTGCTCTTTAATTGTTGATTCAGGTAGTTGTGCCAATGTAGTGAGCCAATCGTTGGTGTCACAACTAGGACTGCCCACGTTGAAACATCCCCATCCCTATAGGCTGCATTGGTTGAATGAGTGTGGTGAGTTGAAGGTAGTGAAGCAAGTGCTCATTAGGTTTAAGGTGGGCGCTTATAATGATGAGCTCATGTTTGATGTAGTGCCGATGCAGGCTTGCCATTTGTTGTTGGGCAGGCCTTGGCAATATGACCGGGGGGTGATTCATGATGGCAAGGCCAATACTTATACGGTTAAGTTGGGGGGCAAGAGTTTTACACTCAAGCCTTTGTCACCCAAGCAGGTTAGTGAGGATTATAGGAGGATGAAGGAGCTCAAAGAAGCGGCTAAGGCAAAGCAACCCATGGGAACTAAGCCCGAAGCCGTAGACCATGCTAATTCACCAGCCCTAGCAGGTAATGTTTGTGTTATGATGCAGGTAGGTGAGTATTTACGAGGTAATGACAGTTCTAAATTGTTAATTTGCCTTGTACATAAGGGTGTTTATTTGAGTTCTAATGATGATGTTTCTACTAATATTCACCCCTTGCCTAGTGTTGTTAATGATGTCTTGCAGGAATATGTTGACATGTTTCCCGAAGAGATGCCGAGTGCTCTGCCTCCATTAAGGGGGATAGAACACCAAATCGACTTCGTTCCGGGGTCACAAATTCCTAACAAACCAGCCTACCGGAGTAACCCGGAAGATACCAAGGAGCTGCAGCGTCAAGTGGATGAGCTGCTAACTAAGGGGATGGTTCGTGAAAGTTTTAGTCCTCGTGCCGTGCCCGTGTTCCTTGTTCCAAAGAAAGACGGCACTTGGAGGATGTGCGTTGATTGTCGGGCTGTCAACAAAATAACGGTAAAGTATCGTCATCCCATCCCTAGATTAGATGACATGCTAGATGAGTTAAGTGGTTCAAGTGTATTCTCTAAAATTGATCTTAGGTCCGGCTACCACCAAATCCGTATGAAACCGGGTGATGAGTGGAAAACTGCGTTCAAGACCAATTTTGGTCTATATGAATGGTTGGTGATGCCCTTTGGCCTCTCCAATGCGCTTAGTACATTTATGAGACTAATGAACCATGTACTTAAGCCATTCATTAATAAGTTTGTGGTCGTTTACTTTGATGATGTTCTGATTTATAGCAAAAGCGTAGATGACCATGTTGATCACTTAAGGCAAGTACTTAATATGTTGAGGGCTGAAAAGCTCTATGCTAATTATAAGAAGTGTGCCTTTTGTGTGGAGAAGGTTGTTTTTCTGGGATTTGTAGTTAGTGCTAATGGTGTTGAGGTAGATGAGTCTAAAGTTGAGGCTATTAGAGATTGGCCTACTCCTACTACCGTGTCACATGTTAGGAGTTTCCCTGGCTTAGCTAGTTTCTATAGACGTTTTGTGAGAGATTTTAGCACCATAGCAGCACCACTTACTGAGTTAGTAAAGAAAGACCAACCTTTTGTATGGGGGGAGCCTCAAGAGAAGGCTTTCCAAGAGTTGAAGCATAGGCTTAGTTCTGCCCCATTGTTGCAATTGCCTGACTTTAGCAAGGCATTTGAGATTTAGTGTGATGCCTCGGGGGTTGGGATAGGTGGCGTCCTAATGCAAGATGGGAAGCCTATTGCTTATTTTAGTGAGAAGTTGAAGGGGGCTGCCTTAAATTACTCCACGTATGACAAGGAGTTGTATGCCCTCGTGAGAGCTCTAGCTCATTGGCAGCACTATTTATGGCCTAGGGAGTTTGTCATTAGGAGTGATCATGAGTCGCTCAAGCATCTTAAGGGTCAAGAGAAGCTGAATAAGAGGCATGCCAAATGGGTTGAGTTCATTGAGAGTTTCCCTTACGTAATTCATTACAAAAAGGGGACGGAAATTGTGGTGGCTGATGCACTTTCTAGGAAGTTTGCTTTGGCTACTACTTTAGCATCTAGGCTGATGGGTTTTGAGAGTATTAAGTCTATATACATGCATGACCCTAAGCTTAAAAGTGTGTGTGATGCCATAGCTAGTGGCAAGCGCGTAGAGAAATATCAATGGCATGATGGGTACCTTTTTGAGAAGGGGAGAGTTTGCATACCCGAGTCTTCATGGCGAGAGTTGCTGGTGCGTGAGGCACATTGTGGAGGTTTGATGGGTCACTTTGGGGTAGATAAGACCTTAGCTATAATTGGGGAGCAATTCATTGGCCTAAGATGAGGCGTGATGTTGAGCGTATTTGTGGTGCTTGTTTAGACTGCAAACGGGCTAAGTCTAGGTCTAGTAATCATGGTTTGTACACTCCTCTGCCCGTCTGATGCCGGGAAAATTGGCCTAAACGACAACCATCAAGAACCAAGCCTGAAGAGCGCAAAGGAGTACGAGTCAAGGCCTTCGGATGAGGGTTCGAGAGTGATTTAAAGCCATGGATTTGAGAACGCTTGAGGGAGGACCGACTACGGACCAAGGAGGAACACTTAGAGTCCATTTTGAGCCGTATCCATACCTCTCAGGAAGAGGCGGAGCGCCTATAGATGAGGCGGACCACTTACAAAAGTCCAGAGAGCTGATCAGCATGAGGCGGAGCGCCTCCCCACTGAGGCGGACCGCCCCTCACTGAAGAACACTGAGGCGGAGCGCCTCCCCCTCTGATGCGGGCGCCTCCCCCTATTAGTCTTGACGGGATTTTGTGTAAAGTTCCTATTTTGCCCTTAAGTGGCTTGTATTGTTATAACCCACTTTGGGGGTGTTTTAGACATTTCACTTAGGAGTGTGGGAAAACTATAAAAGCCATACTTAGTCTTTCATTTCATAAGTTAGCTTTGAACATAGAATTGTGAAGAAAGAACATTGCAGAGGCCGAGCCCTTCGAGTTCGAAGCCTGAGGCTTCGTTTATCTATGTACTTGGAACCTATGGGGATCGACACCTAGTTGAGTCCATTGTAAGATTCGAGTTTCCCTTCTCCTTTTTGAATTCAATCAACGTGAGTAAACTGAATTCGATTCTTTCTTCTAATTTCTTGCCTTCCTAGTCTCGATTTCTTGTTTATCTCGTTTATTTGCTTCCGCGTATCGTTTGTTTAGCTTCCGCTCGTTTTTCCCTGCATCAGTTGGTATCAGTGCAAGGCTTGGGTTATGTTCTTACAAACCCCTGTTCCTTGTTCATCGTGTTAGAATTGTTGTGATTGTTGTGTTTGTTCTTGAAAATATGAAGAAAAACAAAAAAATTGAAAAACTTGAAAGTTGAAAAAAATTTGGTAGATCGGGTTGGAATCGAATCCCCAAGTGTTAAAAAGTATTTGGGTTTGTTCCTTATTGTATTCCCGTTGTTTTGGTACCCCTATATCAAATTTTGGTGTTACGAATCAAAATTTCGAAAATCAAAATCCCAAAAGTTTAAAAATTTCTTGAAAACGCTTCCATCTTGAATCGAAGCTTGTTGTTGTTTGTTGGAGGTTGAAAACCATTGGGGATTGGTTATAATAGTTGTATGCACCTTTGGGTATCATTAATTTTGTGTATCGGGTTGAAAACGTTGGATTTTTGGGTGCGAAACGAGCCAAAATGCGTTTCGCACAGCTGCAGGAAAACACCCTAGGCGGACCGCCTATATTTTTAGGCGGACCGCCTCCCTCTGGGCTGCTCTCTGGACTTTGCCAGGCGGAGCGCCTTTGGTTTGAGGCGGAGCGCCTCTTTCCTGAAGGGTTTCTCGGGTAGTTTTTTCGTAGGTTTTCAATTGTTAATCGCCCACGGGCTTCTTGGTTAGTGTTTCTAAGGTAATTGTCCTACTTTATTAACACTAACTACCTAGCGTATTAGGACACTCGTGCGTAGAGGAGACTAGAATTCAATGAAGAGTGGTAGATTTTTCTTTGGCCTCAAGTGCGCACTTTAAATAACCGTCCGTCCATTGAGTCTCATTAACTCCATTCCGAACTTTAACTTGGACATGCTAGTTGTGATCACCTTGGTTCCCAAGTTGTTAAGGCCTCGCTCTTGAGTGTTCATAAATTGAGTGATACACATGAGGGAGTGACTTTTGGGAGGTTTTGTTCCTTGGTATTGCGACAATGTCGGATGTTGATTGTGGAGATTATGGCTCGTGTGGGGGCTATATGATAAGGATCAAAACCAAAAAGACGATAAAAGTAAAAGATAAAGGGAACGAGACGCGTCTCGAACTCCCTACAAGGAAACCACGGAGAACTTGTTCCGTGATACCCTCGTATCGGTGTCAAGAAGAGCCTACTTTATGCAATTACCCTCGAGTCGCACCCGGGACTCGCAAGTAGAATGATCGGGGGGGGGGGGTTGGGGGTCAACTAGGATCCACTAGTAAACTCAAACCGTCTCAAGGGGTTTTCATTCATAGAGAATTAACTCTTGAACATTGTTCATTCAATCATTCATCATAATAGCTAACTAAGTAAAATGAAAGGCTAATGAAGTATTTATAGGCTTCATCTAGACATAATGAAAGCCCTAAAGTACCCCCAAAGTGGGTTTAAAAGTCATAGGCCACGCAGGGCTAGAATAGGAATTACTTAGCAACTTAAGTCAAATTCCCGTCAAACATAACAGGGGTAGGCGCCCGCCTCCACACCCTAGGCGCCCGCCTCAGCACCCCTAGGCGCTCCGCCTCTTAGTCCGCCTCCTAGAATCCAGAGAGCAAGCATTCACTAGGCAGTCCGCCTCCTTCTGTGGGCGGTCCGCCTCTTCCTGAAGCTTCTTGAAACACCTCGAAATGTCTCTCGGATGCTCTTCTTTCCATGGCGTTCCAATGCATGACCTTGAAGTGCCCTTCCTTGGCCTTGGATGGTGCTTTTGGATGGTTGGTCGAGTTGCCCAGTATCATTTACTTACTCCATCCCACATGTTGAGCACACCTTGAGTGTTGGATATGCCAAAGCCAAAGTGTCACATTGTGGTAAATTTGATTTGAAGGCTTGGTGTGTTGATAGTAAGCTTAGTGTTCATAGGATATTCGATTGCTACATGTTGCATGACTTTGATCTCTTTGCTTGTTATGATTTTGAGTGCTTATTCTTGTTGAGCCATGAATTTATTGTTTCCTTTGGGAACATACGCTTTTTAATTGGTATTGATGCTTGGCTCTATCACAAGAGTGTGTTTTCCACACAATTTGCACTTTTCCTGTTAAGCTAACCTACTTGTGAAGTAGGAAATTTTGGTTGTGCTTGCTTTGATTGTAGGTTTTGATGGTGTGATTTCGTGGACGAAATCCTTTCAAGAAGGGGAGGATGATGCCGGGCAAATTGGCCTAAACGACAACCATCAAGAACCAAGCTTGAAGAGCACAAAGGAGTACGAGTCAAGGCCTTCGGATGAGGGTTCGAGAGTGATTTGAAGCCATGGACTTGAGCACGCTTGAGGGAGGACCGACTACGGACCAAGGAGGAACACTTTTGAGTCCATTTTGAGCCGTATCCATACCTCCCAGGAAGAGGCGGAGCGCCTACAGATGAGGCGGACCGCCTACAAAAGTCCAGAGAGCTGATCAGCATGAGGCGGAGCGCCACCCCACTGAGGCGGACCGCCCCTCACTGAAGAACACTGAGGCCGAGCGCCTCCCCCTCTGAGGCGGGCGCCTCCCCCTGTTAGTCTTGACGGAATTTTGTGTAAAGTTCCTATTTTGCCCTTAAGTGGCTTGTATTGTTATAACCCACTTTGGGGGTGTTTTAGACATTTCACTTAGGAGTGTGGGAAAACTATAAAATCCACACTTAGTCTTTCATTTCATAAGTTAGCTTTGAACATAGAATTGTGAAGAAAGAACATTAAAGAGGCCGAGCCCTTCGAGTTCGAAGCTCGAGGCTTCGTTTATCTATGTACTTGGAACCTATGGGGATCGATACCTAGTTGAGTCCATTGTAAGGTTCGAGTTTCCCTTCTCCCTTTTGAATTTAATCAACGTGAGTAAATTGAATTCGATTCTTTCTTCTAATTTCTTGCCTTTCTAGTCTCGATTTCTTGTTTATCTCGTTTATTTGCTTCCGCGTATCGTTTGTTTAGCTTCCGCTCGTTTTTCCCTGCATCAGTTGGTATCAGAGCAAGGCTCGGGTAATGTTCTTACAAACCCCCGTTCCTTGTTCATCATGTTAGTATTGTTGTGATTGTTGTGTTTGTTCTTGAAAAATTGAAGAAAAACAGAAAAAAAATGAAAAACTTGAAAAGTTGAAAAAAATTTGGTAGATCGGGTTTGAATCGAATCCTCAAGTGTTAAAATGTATTCGGGTTTGTTCCTTATTGTATTCCCATTGTTTTGGTACCCCTATATCACATTTTGGTGTTACGAATCAAAATTTTGAAAATCAAAATCTCAAAAGTTTTAAAATTTCTTGAAAATGCTTCAATCTTCAATCGAAGCTTGTTGTTGTTTGTTGGAGGTTGAAAACCATTGGGGATTGATTATAATAGTTGTATACACCTTTGGGTATCATTAATTTTGTGTATCGGGTTGAAAACGTTGGATTTTTGGGTGCGAAACGAGCCAAAATGCGTTTCGCACAGCTGCAGGAAAACACCCTAGGCGGACCGCCTACATTTTGAGGCAGACCGCCTCCCACTGGGCTGCTCTCTGGACTTTGCCAGGAGGAACGCCTCTTTCCTGAAGGGTTTCTCGGGTAGTTTTTTCGTAGGTTTTCAATTGTTAATCGCCCACGGGCTTCTTGGTTAGTGTTTCTAAGGTAATTATCCTACTTTATTAACACTAACTACCTAGCGTATTAGGACACTCGTGCGTAGAGGAGACTAGAATTCAAAGAAGAGTCGTAGATTTTTCTTTGGCCTCGAGTGCGCACTTTAAATAACCGTCCGTCCATTGAGTCTCATTAATTCCATTCCGAACTTTAACTTGGACATGCTAGTTGTGATAACCTTGGTTCCCAAGTTGTTAAGGCCTCGCTCTTGAGTGTTCATAAATTGAGTGATACACATGAGGGAGTGACTTTTGGGAGGTTTTGTTCCTTGGTATTGCGGCAATGTCGGATGTTGATTGTGAAGATTATGGCTCGTGTGGGGACTATATGATAAGGATCAAAACCAAAAAGACGATAAACGTAAAAGATAAAGGGAAAGAGACGCGTCTCGAACTCCCTACAAGGTAACCACGGAGAACTTGTTCCGTGATACCCTCGTATCGGTGTCAAGAAGAGCCTACTCTATGAAACTACCCTCGAGTCGCACCCGGGACTCGCAAGTAGAATGATCGGGGGGGGGGGGGTTGGGGGTCAACTAGGATCCACTAGTAAACTCAAACCGTCTCAAGGGGTTTTCATTCATAGAGAATCCACTCTTGAACATTGTTCATTCAATCATTCATCATAATAGCTAACTAAGTAAAATGAAAGGCTAATGAAGTATTTATAGGCTTCATCTAGACATAATGAAAGCCCTAAAGTACCCCCAAAGTGGGTTTAAAAGTCATAGGCCACGCAGGGCTAGAATAGGAATTACTTAGCAACTTAAGTCAAATTCCCGTCAAACATAACAGGGGTAGGCGCCCGCCTCCGCACCCTAGGCGCCCGCCTCAGCACCCCTAGGCGCTCCGCCTCTTGGTCCGCCTCCTAGAATCCAGAGAGCAAGCATTCACTAGGCGGTCCACCTCCTTCTGTGGGCGGTCCGCCTCTTCCTGAAGCTTCTTGAAACACCTCGAAATGTGTCTCGGATGCTCTTCTTTCCATGGCGTTCAAATGCATGACCTTGAAGTGCCCTTCCTTGGCCTTGGATGGTGCTTTTGGATGGTTGGTCGAGTTGCCCAGCATCATTTACTTACTCCATCCCACATGTTGAGCACACCTTGAGTGTTGGATATGCCAAAGCCAAAGTGTCACATTGCGGTAAAATTGATTTGAAGGCTTGGTGTGTTGATAGTAAGCTTAGGGGTCATAGGACATTTGATTGCTACATGTTGCATGAGTTTGATCTCTTTGCTTGTTATGATTTTGAGTGCTTATTCTTGTTGAGCCAAGAATTTATTATTTCCTTTGGGAACATACGCGTTTTAATTGGTATTGATGCTTGGCTCTATCACAAGAATGTGTTTTCCACACAATTTGCACTTTTCTTGTTAAGCTAACCTACTTGTGTAGTAGGAAATTTTGGTTGTTCTTGCTTTGATTGTAGGTTTTGATGGTGTGATTTCGAGGACGAAATCCTTTCAAGAAGGGGAGGATGATGCCGGGCAAATTGGCCTAAACGACAACCATCAAGAACCATGTTTGAAGAGCACAAAGGAGTACGAGTCAACGCCTTCGGATGAGGGTTCGAGAGTGATTTGAAGCCATGGACTTGAGCACGCTTGAGGGAGGACCGACTACGGACCAAGGAGGAACACTTTGAGTCCATTTTGAGCCGTATCCATACCTCCCAAGAAGAGGCGGAGCGCCTATAGATGAGGCGGACCGCCTACAAAAGTCCAGAGAGCTGATCAGCATGAGGCGGAGCGCCTCCCCACTGAGGCGGACCGCCCCTCACTGAAGAACACTGAGGCGGAGCGCCTCCCCCTCTGAGGCGGGTGCCACCCCCTGTTAGTCTTGACGGGATTTTGTGTAAAGTTCCTATTTTGCCCTTAAGTGGTTTGTGTTGTTATAACCCACTTTGGGGGTGTTTTAGACATTTCACTTAGGAGTGTGGGAAAACTATAAAATCCACTCTTAGTCTTTCATTTCATAAGTTAGCTTTGAACATAGAATTGTGAAGAAAGAACATTAAAGAGGCCGAGCCCTTCGAGTTCGAAGCTCGAGGCTTCGTTTATCTATGTACTTGGAACCTATGGGGATCGACACCTAGTTGAGTCCATTGTAAGGTTCGAGTTTCCCTTCTCCCTTTTGAATTCAATCAACGTGAGTAAATTGAATTCGATTCTTTCTTCTAATTTCTTGCCTTCCTAGTCTCGTTTTCTTGTTTATCTCGTTTATTTGCTTCCGCGTATCGTTTGTTTAGCTTCCTCTCATTTTTCCCTGCGTCACCGTCCCTACTAGCCCGTGGGTAGATTTCTCTATGGATTTTGTGATGGGGCTGCCTCGTTCTAGGGGTGGTCATGATAGTATCTACGTGGTTGTTGATAGGTTCTCTAAGATGGCTCATTTCATTCATTGTAAAAAGTGTGATGATGCACAACATGTTGCTTCTTTGTTTATTGCTAATGTGTTAAAGCTGCATGGTGTGCCTCGTACGATTGTTAGTGATAGGGATTCAAAATTTTTGAGTCACTTTTGGAAGTGTTTGTGGGGTGCTCTTGGTACCAAATTGTTATTCTCCACGTCTCTTCATCCACAGAATGACGGTCAGACTGAGGTTGTTAATCGAACCTTGGGAGCTCTTCTTAGGGCTCTGACCAAAGGTAAGGCGGGGACATGGGCTGATAAGTTGTCCATTATGGAGTTTGCCTACAACAGAACTGTGCATAGGATGACTAGTATAACTCCATTTGAATGTGTTTATGGCTTTAACCCCTTGATTCCACTTGATCTTACTCCTTTGCCTAGAGATGCAGCTATTAGTATTGATGGTGAAAACCGGGCAGCCGCGTTACTTGAGTTGCATGCTAAGGTAAGGAAGAACTTGGAGGAAGCTTATGTAAAGGTGGCGACCAAGAAGAATAAGGGAAGTAAAAAGCTTGATTTGAAGAAGGGTGATTGGGTTTGGGTGCACTTCCGAAAGGAGAGGTTCCCGAGCCAAAGGAAGGGGAAGCTAGCCCCGAGAGGCGATGGTCCATTCCAAGTGCTTCAGAAGATCAATAATAACGCCTATGTTATAGACCTGCCAGGTGAGTATAATGTGTCTACAACCTTCAATGTTTCTGACTTAACTTCTTGTGTTGCAGGTAGTGCCGCTTTGAGAGATGATGATGGCTCGATTTCGAGGACGAAATCCTCTCAAGAAGGGGAGAATGATGCAGGCTAGCCTGATCAAGCTCTGTTCGTGCCTTCAAGAACATTTATGAGGAGTCAAGCTAGGGAGCTGTATGATGTCCATTTGATGGTGATGAAGAGCTATGATTGTGCGATGATGGAAGAAGCGGGCAGAATGGTGGAGGTAACAAGAGAGGCGTTGATTAGCATTGGAGAAGGAGGGATGCTTGGAGCTAGTTTAGGCCGAGCAGAGCTACACGACCAGAACTACTCGGTGAGATACTCAACGGGTAGAGCCACTCGAGCAGAACTTCACAAACGGGCAGCAACTTAGGATACTCGAGCAGCATCTTTCCTATTTGATACTTTGCATGGTACTTATTGGGCCCTGCGTGGTTGTTTATATTTAGCCTTTCTCGTGGCTGGTCTTTGACATTTCGGGGGTGTAGGGTTTTCCTATAAAAGCCTAACACTTAGTCTTATTTCCTTTGTTCCTAGACATTACGTAAAACACAGCTTTTGAGCTTTTCCTACAAACACTTGGAAAATCGTTCCTTCTTGAGTGAAATCAGATTTGAACGTTTTTCTCTTTGATCGAATTGTTATCCAGTCACAGGTTCGTCCTGAGGATAGTTCGTATAGTCTAGGTGCCGTTTGAATTCCTAACAAAGGGGTGAGTAGACTAGTTCCTACTAAATCCTTTGTTGAGTTTCAATCCGCGTCTTGCTTTTATCATTATTTCTTGTTTTCATAATTTAGATTGCATCAGAGCCAAACCCCGACGTGGGATTTTAAAGAACTTGTGTCATTCGGTGTCTTCGATTGAACATTTTCTTCTTGGTCATTCAGTTTGCAAGAAGTTTGTTCTTCTTGAGGATTGTTGCATAGTATAGGTGCGTCTTGACCTTCACTCGATTGAGCTTTGAGACAGGTTCCTCACTATTCTTTCGAGTCGAAGCAAGATTTGTCTTGCTTCTATCTTCTAATTCTTGTTTCTTCCGCATTATCTTTGTGTTTAGCTTTCCCTCGGGTTTGCTTGCACCATCTTGGTATCAGAGCAAGGCTTGGGCTTGTTCCTATAACCCCAAATCCTGTTGATGCAGGGAATATCACGGAAGCAATAACAAGGTAGCGGAAGCAATATAGTAAACACGAGATCAAAGAAATATGGGAAGGGGGAGAACAGAAATAGAAGAAAGAACGAATCAAACTAAACAAATAGATTGATTAAAAGGGAGAAGAGACTCGAACCACAACGGGGTCACACTAGCGGTGATCCACCATGGATTCTAAGTAAGAGATACATGAAGCCATGCTTCAACAAGAAGGACCTAGTATCTTCTAAAGTCTATTCTTCAATCTCAAAATCTAGCTGATGAAATGAAATGACTAAGGCTCCTATTTATAGTCTTTCCTAAGACTATGTAAAAATGACATAAAAGCCCCCACAAGTGGGGTAAAATAATAAAGACAACGTAGGGTCAAACTAGTAATTAATACTAGGCTCAATAAAAGTCTCATCTTGGCTTGTACAGGGGGTAGGCGGGGCACCTGGAAGTTGGGCAGTGAGCTGGGAGGCCTCTGGCTAGGCGGGGCGTATGGAGCTAGGCGGGGCGCCTGGCCTAGGCTTGTGCCAGGCGGGGCTCCTGAGGCACTAGGTGGGGCGCCTAGGTACTGAGGCAGAATCCAATCCAGGCGGGGCACCTGGGATGCAGGCGGGGCGCCTAGGCCTGTAGTCAACTCCTTGATCTTCAAAATTCTCTCGAACTCTTCCCCGAGGCTCTTGACCTCTTGTCCTTTGCATCCTCCAATCCCGGCTCTTGATGGTTGGTGCTTAGGCTCTATTTGCCCTGCATCATCCTCCCCTTCTTGAAAGGATTTCGTCCTCGAAATCAAACCATCAAGACCTACATCCAAAGACAAGCGCATCCAAAAGCTCCTACTACAAGAGTAGGTTAGTGCACAAAGTGTGGAAAACACACTTTTATGGTAGAGCCAAGCATCAATACTAATAAAAAAGCTCAAGTCCCCAACGGAAACAACAAGTACTTGACTCAAAAAGAAAGTGCATCCAACACAAGAACAAGCAAAGAGATCAATAGGATAGGGAATATGCAAGATCAAGCCATCAAAATTTCTATGATCCCTAAGTCCAATAAGAACACACCAAAACTTCCCACGACAAGAGTAGGCAAGTCCAACAAGAGTGAGTGCAAGTGCTATGGAAAGCACACTTATGTGATAGAGCCAAGTATCAATACCAATCAAAAAGAATAGGTCTCCAAAGGAAACAACAAGTTCTTGGCTCAACAATGAAAAGCACTCACTACTATAACAAGCAAAGAGATCAATAGGACATGGAACATGCAAGATTAAGGAATCATGAACCCTATCATCTCTAAGCTCATAACCAACACACCAAACCTTCAATGCATTACTATCACAATGTGACTCATTGGATTTGGCATGCTCAACACCCAAGGTGTGATCAACATGTGGGGTGGAGTAAACAAAATAGTTCAATTGACAACTAACATCAAATACTCCACTCCCCTTCTTGGAAGCACTCTTACACACACTAAGAGTGACTTCCTCTCCTCCAATTCCAACTCCAAGATAATCCCCCTCACTAGAAAAACTCCAAAGGAAGGTCTCAGAAATCGTTCATTCATCATTATAGTCCACACAATGAAGGTTAGGACTACTAGAAGATGGTTCAACACAACCAATATCAAGACCACTCATCCCACTTGGAGTGCCAAACAATGGATCATCCATAGAGTCTAACATTACATACCATGGAGGTTCTATGTGACTACCAACCCTAGTCCGATACAATTCGCTACAACAAATAAGATTATCTTCACACATTGGAAATGTAAAAGCATGAACCTCAAATTCATGGTCACACAAAAGCATGGTATCAAGACTAGGTTCTTCACTCTCACCCGAGGAGTCATTGAAAACAATTCGATCCATCTCATACTCTAGAGACTCCTCAAGGTGACAACCATCCTCACTACGACACATAAGTCCACCATTATCAAGCAATTCATCAAGGGTAAGAATAGGGTATTCATTCAACTCATCTTCCCCTTTATCAGATATTGGTGGGGTGTCATAACAAGGGACACATATAGGGTCAACTACACAATCTTCACTAGAGAGAGGTTCAATGAAAATCGAGCTCACATCATGATGTGGCTTATCATTCCTCTCAACTAATGGTTCACAATCACACACAAGTTGACCATTCTACTCTTTACTAGTTGCAAACACATTGTAATCATACAAATCATTAACTAGTATTGAGTTTTCACAAACACTATCATAAGACAAGGAAGTAACATGTTCAAAGGAAGAACTTTCACATACCTTTGAGTAGCCATCTAGCTCACTCAATGCACTTGAAGTGTCATGAGTTGTTCCTTCACCTTGAAGCTCACATTGAAGATTTTCTTCACCTTGTCCTTCAATCTCGGAACATGATTGAGGCTCCGTTAATTGGCCTCCAAGAGTACCTACACAAGAGTTAACACAAGTAGAAGAAAAGGATAAAGGGTTACGGTTAGAATAAGGGGTGTCCTCACTCTTTTTTCCCTCTTTCTTTTCCCTCATTTTCTTTTCAAGGTTAGATGTAGATTCGGGTGGTGACATCCCACTCATATCACTCAACACATCCTCTCATTTTTCCACTCGAGGAATGTCACCGGTCACTCCCATACTCCTCTCAATCTTTTGTCTCTCAAATTCGGGTGAATTGGGACGAGGCCCAAGAATACCCATAGCCGGAGTAGGTGGACTTTTAACATCAACCCGGAATCTAGGACTAAGAGACTCATCACTTGAGGTCTCTTTCTTCTTTGTTGGTGAACCACTTGGCTTTGGAGCTTGTGGTTTGGGGTTCACCTTGTTGACAATTGTCAATTCCTTTCTTGCACTAGTCCCACCATTGCTTGTGATTGTAGGACTTCTTTTTTGCACTCTTTCGACCATAGGATGAGGTTCTTGCTCCTTTTCTTCTTGCATAGGCCTAGAAGGTATACTAGGAGGTGACTTGATCTTTGCCCCAAGAGGCTCAAAGTCATAAATCCTTTGGCCCTTGCCGAAATAATACCTATCATTCACAATACTATATCGCACCTTCTTACCTTGCAACCATGACTCACCTAACCACACATGACAATGTTGCATGGGGTACACATGACACCACATATAACCCCAATAACCCCTATGACATATGCACACCCGAGCTTGCTTGGAAACCCACACTCCGTAGTAGTCATAAGGATACTCTAGGGCATAGCAAGGTAGCCTTAGCTCATCAACCACCGAGGTACTAATGCAATTGGTATCGGTGTTACCAATCTTGAGATAGTACCCTCCATTACCTTACACCTCAACAAGGAACCTCCTTAGACCCAAGTGTAGTATAGGATCATCCAAGTAAGACCTTGGAACTTCAAGATATCCATCACTATCAACTCGAAGCTTCCTCAACCCAACTCCCCTATCAACACCACTAGGATAACTTCCACTTCCCGTCACTCTTCCAACATTAGAAGTGTTGTTGAAAGTTGGGGAAGGAGTACCACTATGGAACCCATAATTGCCTCTCGCCTTGGTTCCATAGCCCATAGCACCACTCCTACCACTACTACTAGAGCAATGTACTCCAACCACGGTAAGAGTGACATTTCTCATTCCACCCTTCACATGGGAACTAGAAGATGCAAACCTCCCATTTCCCATGGAACAACCACCACCTCCTCCCATACTAATGGAAGGACCTCTACGACTCCCTTGCACACCACAAGCAACACCAAGAGAAGATGCATATGCACAATCCGTATAATTCAACCTTATCATCAATTCTCTCTACGTCACTATCATCATGTTCAAATTCATCACAAGAAGAGTAAGTAGGATCATCATACCTTGAAGCGTCACTATCTTCATAATCTTGACTTGGAGCATAAGATTCTTCACATTCATCTTCGCAAACCCCATAGTCTTCTTCATCTTCATAATCAACATAGTGACCCGCTTCATCTTCATATGAGCCTTGGTTCCCCGAATCGTCATTGCAATACCTATCATCACCATCATAGGAACCATAGTCTCCATCATCTCCGCATGAGTCATACCCTCCACAATCGTCATCCGAAGCCATAGTTGTAATCAAAGAGTTAAGGACCTCACAAATTCACTCCCTCACGTGTATCACTCAAAAGATGTCACTCAATTTTCTTTCCACTCGTGTATACACTCAAGGTCGTTGGCTTTTGTGACCTCACTCTATTGTTCTCACCACTCAAGCCTTTTTCCACTCAAGACCTTCTTGTCTCTTAGTAATCACAATGGCAAGATCAATCAACTAATGCACCCAAGTAATGGTTCGAAATGGAGTTTATGTGACTCGATGTACGGAAGCTAATTTAATGCGCACTTGAAGCAAGCAAGTTCTACGACTTTAAGTAAAGACTTCAAGACACACTACACCCTAAATGATCAAAGATTAGTGTCAACAAAGTAGGACTAATACCTTAGAAACACTAACCAAGAAGTAAGGAAGCGAAACAAACACAAAAACCATGAAAACAAGCTGCCCGGAACAAGCAGTGAACTGTTAGGCGGGGCGCCTGGAATAAAGGCAGCTAGGCGGGGAGCCTGGCCATTTCAGCAGAATAGGCAGTGAACAATTCAGGCGGGGCGCCTAGTTTTTGGGCGGGGCGCCTAGCTCTGGAACAGTTCCAACTCGTTCCAACTCGATTTTCAATCCACAAATTCAATGATTTCACCTTGTTTTCTCAAAATCAAAGGTACCCAATTGTGTTTTCAACTACTACAATCAATCCCCAATGATTTATATCAACACCCAATCCATAACAAATTCAAATCAAGAAATTTCAATCAAATTCTAGGGTTTTTCAATTTTGGGGTTTTTTATTTTTCAACTTTTGATACTCAACACCAAATCATGTAACAAGGGTACCAAATCAATGGGTAATCATAATAGATCAATCCCCGATATGAAACAACCAACGGATTATCAAATCCAATCCATAATAAGAATTTTTTTGTATTTTCACTTTTTTTCAATCAATTTTTTTTTTGTTTTTTTTTTGTTTTTTTTTTTGTTTTTCTTATTTTCTTCAAGAATAAGAACAACAATAACAATAAACTAAACTAAAGATAGGATGAACAAGGATCGAGGGTTTGTAGGAACAACACCCAATCCGTGCTCTGATACCAAACTGATGCAGGGAATATCACGGAAGCAATAACAAGGCAGCGGAAGCAATATAGTAAACACGAGATCAAAGAAATATGGGAAGGGGGAGAACAGAAATAGAAGAAAGAACGAATCAAACTAAACAAATAGATTGATTCAAAGGGAGAAGAGACTCGAACCACAACGGGGTCACACTAGCGGTGATCCACCAATTCCAAGTAAGAGATACATGAAGCCATGCTTCAACAAGAAGGACCTAGTCTCTTCTAAAGTCTATTCTTCAATCTCAAAATCTAACTAATGAAATGAAATGACTAAGACTCCTATTTATAGTCTTTCCTAAGACTATGTAAAAATGACATAAAAGCCCCCACAAGTTGGGGTAAAATAATAAAAACCACGTAGGGTCAAACTAGTAATTAATACTAGACTCAATAAAAGTCTCGTCTTGGCTTGTACAGGGGGTAGGCGGGGCGCCTGGAGCTAGGCGGGGCGCCTGGAAGTTGGCAAGTGAGCTGGGAGGCCTCTGGCTAGGCGGGGCGCATGGAGCTAGGCGGGGCGCCTGGCTTAGGCTTGTGCCAGGCGGGGCACCTGAGGCACTAGGTGGGGCGCCTAGGTACTGAGGCAGAATCCAATCCAGGCGGGGCGCCTGGGATGTAGGCGGGGTGCCTAGGCCTGTAGTCAACTCCTTGATCTTCAAAATGCTCTCGAACTCTTCCCCGAGGGTCTTGACCTCTTGTCCTTTGCATCCTCAAATCCCGGCTCTTGATGGTTGGTGCTTAGGCTCTATTTGCCCTGCATCACCTGTTCAAGTTATCTTTAAATTTCGTGCGTTTGTGTCTTTGTGTTCCGTTTCGTGTTCTTGTTTTGTTTGGATACTATTGGTGTTGTTATTTTACAAAAAAAAAAAGTGTTAAAAGAAAAATTCAAAAATTTGGACTGATTGTTGGTTTTCTGGATTAAACAACCATTGATTGGAGTTCACCACTGTCCAAGGACCAATTTGAGTACCCGACGTACAACGTTTGTGACTAGGGTTTCTCGACGAAATTTTGGACTGTTTTGAGCATTAGTGGTTACTGTTTTCAAAACCCCAGTGTGTATTGGTTGTTATCGATGAAGACTGGTGGTTCTTGACTGATTTGGTTGTGATTTGTGCTTAAAATTTTGAAGTTCTATGATTTAAGCCATGTCCGTACGTCGAAAAATTGTTACTGTTGTAACAGTGAACGGACACGAGGAGCTGACTCTTAGCTCAAGGAACTTTGAACGGAATTTCCTCCGTTGTTGTTGTTATCGGAGTTGAAAGAAGCAATCCAAATTCTATTGAAAGTCTTGGTCAGTGAACGAAGTAAAAGCTGTCCGTACGCCGGAGCTAAAAGCTTCACTGTTCCATTGAAGAAGAAGGGGTAAAATTTTAAATCCAAAAAACCCAGGTGAAAATGTGTCGGCTTGAAAGGGTAAAGCGGATAAGGTAAAACCCTATCCGTACCAAGGAGGGACCACTCTTGTACGGACAGGAGTTGGTGTGTTCGAAAAAGATTCCGAAGAGGAATCGAAGGGTAGATTCTCCTAGGCTCTCACTTTTCTTGTGTTCGATAAATCTAGTTAGTGGATCTTTTGAGTAATTCTTCCTACTTGAGGTCGTACTAACTCATTTTGAGCTTATAGGAACTCGTGCGTGGAGGTGACCGAAGTCCAACTCTCGTAGAAATCCTTTTGACTCCCCGAAGCGCAAGAGTAAATAGCGTCCGTTCCATCGAGTCATATCAATTCACTCATCCCGAAGGAGACATTGTAACTTGTCAAATTCGAAGGAACTAAGAGAAGTTGATCAACCGAGGAAGCCATTGGCTACAAGTTCTTGAGTGACCAAAACCGAACCCCAAATTGAGTGGACCCGAATGCCACCCAACAGTGGTGAGGGAGCGCGTGAGGTGATTTTTAACCTTAACATTGTACTTGGTCTTTGGTTTGTGCAGGTACCATGGCTGGGAATGGAGGCGAAGGAAAGGGCATTGGGAAGCCCGAGGTGTCGTTAGCCGATCTCATGGCTGCGATACAAGGCATTAGTGCCGAAGTAAGAGGAGTGAGTGCTCGAGTAGCTAACCTCGAGCAAGGGAGTGTGTCCGTGGCAATACCAGGGTCCGGCGCTGGAACTAGCAACTCCACTCCTATGAAACCGGAGCTGTTTACTGAGCTCGTTCGCCAACATCAGTTGAAGAGCGAGGCTGTACGAAAGGAAGTCTTGGGCAATCCCCAAGCACAACAACAAAACTTGGGCAATCCCTAAGCAGGTTATCAACACTTAGGCATTCCCCGAGGTGATAGAGTACCACTTCCGATGGCCCGAAGGCAAGTTGAGGTCATTGATGAAGAGGTCGAGAAAGGAGAATTTCTTGACACCGAACCTGAATATGAGCAGCCGTTCGTTCAACGAAGGCAAGCTCAACGAGGACAAGGAAATTTCCGAGGTCGAGGCCGAGGCGCAAATGTTGAACGATATATTGAGCGTGAGGCTGATGATCACTACGATGAGTATCCCGAACCGGTTCGAGGTGCTCGAGATTCCAACTTGAACAGTATCAAGATCACTATTCCACCCTTCAGAGGAACTAGTTATCCGGATGAATATCTTGAATGGAAGCTTAAAATGGAGCGAATCTTCGAAACCAATGAGATGACCGAAGAGAGGAAAGCTGCCCATGCCATTGCTTCGTTGGAAGCATATGCATCTACATGGTGGGAAGCTGACAAGAGGCTCAGACGAAGGAATGCCTATCCCGAAGTAACTACTTGGACACAGTTGAAGAGAGCAATGGATGCTAAGTATTTTAGTGCCAAGTATAGGCAAACTCAATTTCAAAAGCTCTATAAGTTGAAGCAAGGGTCCAAGTCAGTTCAAGAGAACCATGATGAGTTCGTAAGGATTCGATTGAATCTTGATGTGGATGAAGATGAAGAACAAGGCACTATTCGGTTCAAAAATGGCTTGGCTCGTGATAGGAATCAAATACGCGGAATAAAAAGATAGAAGAGCGAGACACTTCTCGAACTCCCTTCGAAGTAACCACGGGGAACTTGTCCCGAGATACCCTCGAATCGGCGTCAAGGAGGACCTACACTATGCAACGACCCTCGAGACAACACCGGACTCGCAAGTCGAATGGTCGGGTTAGTGGTTCAAGACTCAACTAGGTTCCACTAGTGAATTCAAGCAACCAAGAGACAAAGGTTTCTTCCAAAGAGTTCAACTCTATTTTCATTCATCAATAATCAAAGTAAGGTGTCGTTTGAAAGAGGCTAAGTGAAGTATTTATAGGCTTCACTTAGGACTAATAAAAGGTCTAAAATACCCCCAAAGTGGGCTAAAACAAATAAAGGCCGCGCAGGGCTAAAATAGGAAGTTCAAACAAAAGTCTTAAAAATCCCGCATGTGGGTAACAGGGGGAGGCGGTCCGCCTAGGGTGGGGAGGCGGCCGCCTAGCTGCCTTCAGCTCTCTGGATCTCACTGAGGCGCTCCGCCTCCTGAACTTCAGCTCTCTGGATTTTGGGAGGCACCCCGCCTCAGCTGGGAGGCGCTCCGCCTCTTCCTGAAGCCCCTTGGGGTGTCTCATTTTGATCCTCTTGAGCCTCTCCAAGTGTCCCCGAGGGTCCTCCATCCATGGCACACCAAAGCATGGTCTTCAAGTTGCTCTTGGGGCCTTCTTCTATGCTCTTCCATGTCAAGTGAAGATGAGTATCTTGGATTAACTTGGCTTGACTCCGAGTGAAAGGTCTTGAAGCCATTTGGGTCTTATCATCCTCCCCTTCTTGAGAGGATTTCGTCCTCGAAATCGAAGCATCATTCACGACCTCTTCATCATCATTCACGACCTCTTCATTACCTACATTCAAAGGAACCAAGTCACTAACATTGAAAGTATTAGAAACTTGATACTCACTTGGCAATTCGACCACATAAGCATTGTTGTTTATCTTCGAGAGCACTTGGAATGGTCCATCTCCCCGGGGTGCCAACTTCCCTTTCCTAAGGTTTGGAAACCTTTCTTTCCGGAAGTGCACCCACACATAGTCACCCTTCTTGAGTTCCACCTTCTTGCGTCCTTTGTTCTTCTTGGAGGCAACCTTAGCATAAGATTCCTCCAAGTTCTTCTTTGCCTTGGCATGTAGCTCCATCAAAGCCTTAGCTCGAGCTTTCCCTTCAAAATTAACAACCATTTCCCTTGGCAAAGGGGTTAGATCAAGGGGAATTAAGGGGTTAAAACCATAAACACATTCAAAAGGAGTCATGCCAATCGCACTGTGCAATGTGCGATTGTAGGCAAACTCCATCATAGACAATCTATCAATCCACGTCCCGGCCTTACCTCGGGTCATGGCCCTAAGAAGAGCACCCAAGGTCCGGTTTACCACTTCGGTTTGACCATCGGTTTGTGGGTGGTGGGACGTAGAAAACAAGAGCTTGGTGCCTAAAGCACCCCATAAACTTCGCCAAAAATGGCTTAGGAACTTTGTGTCCCTATCACTCACTATAGTTTGAGGCACACCATGTAGCTTCAAAACATTTTCAACAAACAAGGAAGCTACATGTTGAGCATCATCACACTTCTTGCATGGAATGAAATGAGCCATCTTTGAGAACCTATCCACGACAACAAAGATGCTATCGTGCCCCCTCTAGTCCTTGGTAATCCCATGACAAAGTCCATTGATATATCCAACCACGGACTAGTAGGTACGGGGAGTGGGGTGTATAACCCATGAGGGTGGGATTTAGATTTGGCACGCTTGCACTCAAGGCAATTAGTGCAAAACTTCTCCACATGCACCCTCATCTTCGGCCAATAGAATTGTTCTTGAAGAACGGCCAAAGTCTTTCTTACCCCAAAGTGACCCATGAGTCCTCCACAATGTGCCTCTTGCACAAGCAATTCCCTCCATGAGGACTCGGGTATGCACACTCTACCATTTTTAAAGATGAATCCATTAGACCATTGGTACTTGGCAACTCTCTCCCCTTTCTCTAGAGCATCATGGACACTCTTTAGCTTTGGATCATGAGCATACATCAATTTGATGCTCTCGAATCCCATGAGCTTAGAGGTGAGAGTGGTGGCTAATGCGAATTTTCGAGAAAGCGCATCCGCCACAACATTGTCCTTCCCTTTCTTGTATTGGATCACATAGGGAAAGGACTCAATAAATTCAACCCACTTGGCATGCCGCTTATTAAGCTTCTCTTGGCCTCTCAAATGCTTGAGTGACTCATGGTCACTCTTGATCACAAACTCACGAGGCCAAAGGTAATGTTGCCAATGGGCAAGGGCTCTCACAAGGGCATACAACTCCTTGTCATATGTAGAATAATTCAAGGAGGCCCCTTTCAACTTTTCACTAAAGTAGGCGATGGGTTTACTATCTTGCATTAACACACCACCGATTCCCACCCCCGAGGCATCACACTCAACCTCAAATGCCTTCCCAAAGTCGGGCAATTGTAATAAGGGGGCGGTACTCAACCTACCTTTCAACTCTTGGAAAGCCTGCTCTTGAGGCTCTCCCCAAACAAAGGGTTGGTCCTTCTTGACCAATTCGGTGAGTGGAGCGGCTATGGAGCTAAAGTCTTTCACAAATCGCCTATAAAAGCTAGCAAGACCATGAAAGCTCCTCACTTGAGTCACGGTAGTAGGAGTAGGCCAATCACGTATGGCCTCTACCTTAGACTCATCCACCTCCACTCCTTGGGCACTCACAACAAACCCAAGAAAGACCACTTTCTCCACACCAAAGGCACACTTTTTGAAATTTGCATAGAGCTTTTCGGCTCTCAAAGCTTCAAGCACTTGCCTAAGGTGTTCAACATGTTCATCAATTGTCCTACTATAGATCAAGATATCATCAAAATAGACAACGACAAACTTGTTAATGAAAGACTTCAAAACATGATTCATGAGTCGCATGAAAGTGCTAGGTGCGTTGGATAGCCCGAAGGGCATAACCAACCATTCATAGAGACCGAATTTGGTCTTGAATGGGGTTTTCCATTCATCCCCGGGTTTCATCCGGATTTGATGGTAGCCGGACCTAAGGTCGATTTTAGAAAAGACACGCGACCCACTCAATTCATCCAACATATCATCAAGCCGTGGAATAGGGTGACGATACTTGATCGTTATCTTATTCACGGCTCGGCAATCTACGCACATTCTCCAAGTGCCGTCCTTCTTTGGGACAAGAATGACCGGAACGGCACAAGGACTCAAACTTTCCCTCACCAAGCCTTTTGAAAGCAAGTCATCAACTTGTTTTTGCAACTCCCTCGTATCCTCGGGATTGCTTCTATAAGCCGGCTTGTTCGGGATTTGAGAGCCCGGAATAAAATCGATTTGATGTTCAATACCCCTCAAGGGAGGTAAGCCATCGGGCATCTCATCCGGGAACATGTCCCCAAAGTTCTCCAAAACATTTTTCAAAGCACTAGGCAAAGGACTAGAAGAAACATCATAATTAGAGTTAAGGATCATATCTTTGTGCACTAGGCATAGGAGAAACTTGTTGCCATCATTACCTCTTAGGAGCTCGCCCGGTTGCATCATGGCACATATGCCACCGGTGGATGAAGAAGGTGGGATTGCCACCATGCTTTTGGACAAAGGGCTAGTCTCAATGATTGACTTGGCCTTCGCCGCTTCCCTCAACTCCTTCATTCGATTGTAGTCATCACTCACTTGTTTAGGAGTTAGGGGCTTCAACACAAACTTTCTTCCCTCATGTTGGAGCGTGTAGGTGTTAACACGTCCATTGTGAACCACTTGCAGGTCAAATTGCCAAGGCCTTCCAAAGAGAAGGTGGCAAGCTTGCATGGGCACAACGTCGAACAAGTGTTCATCAACATAACTCCCCATTTTAAACTTGATCATTGCTTGTTTCACTACCTTGAGCTCCCCACATTCACTAAGCCATTGTAACCGGTAGGGCTTGGGATGCTTCATGGTAGGAAACTTCAATTGGGTTATGAGAGATTGACTCACCACATTAGTACAACTCCCGGAATCAATGATCATAGAACACACAACACCCTTAACACGACACCTAGCATGGAAGAGGTTTTCCCTTTGCAAGGTCTCACCATCCTCCGCAATCATAGCTCCTAGACTTCTCCTCACTACCAAGAAAGTATGAGGTTCCTCATCCTCCACCGTGTCATCTTCACCATCCTCCTCTACTCCCTCATCTCCCTCTACTCCCTCATCTTCCTCCGGCTCACTCTCTTGCTCATATGCATTATCACCAACAACAACCATGTTTCTTTTCGTAGGACACTCTTTGGCAAAGTGCCCATACCCCTTGCATTTGTGACATTGAATGGAAGAAGAAGTAGGAGTATTCAATTGGGTTTTAGAGTTACCTCCCACATTAGGTGTGTACTTCTCGAATGGCTTCTTCACATCCTTGCTTGCATTGGCACCACTCGTTCCACTTGCACTCGGGAACCTTGCATTTGTGGTAGGAGGCTTCCAACCCTTTGTATTGTTTGTTGGAGTAGTAGTGCTACTCTTGTAGCGAAAGGATTTCTCCTCTTTAAGCCATTTCTCGGCTTCAACCGCATCCTCACATAACTTGTAGAGATCATCATATTTGTGGAACTTCAATTGTGAAGCTATGTCTCGGTTTAAGCCCCCTTTGAAACGGATTATGGCCATCTCATGATCTTCATCATCTAGGTCAAGGTTCATTCGGACTTGCTCAAAGTCATTGAAGTATTCCCCAACCGAATTGGAACCTTGTTTCAACTTATAGAGACGCTTTTGTTGCTCAACCCGGTATTGGCTAGTCAAATACTTCTCATCCATCACCCGGATCAACTCTTCCCAAGTAAGATTAATAGGCATTCCCGTCCTCCTCCTATTCCTTTTCACCGACTCCCACCAAGTAGAAGCAAAGGTTCGAAGGAAGATATTGCATACTTGGTCTTCTTCACCTCGGGCATATCATTGGTTTCAAATATTCGTTCCATAGCCAATTTCCAATTCTTGTACTCCACCGGGTCACTACTTCCTTTGAAAGAAGGAATAGTGAGCTTCACATTGTTGAGGTTGTTGTTGTTATCACGACCCCCTTGGAATGGCTCCGGTTGGCCTCCATAGTGATCCCCATAACCACCATAACCTCCATATTCTCTCCTAACATTCCCTCCATCATGTCCTAAGGGTGGCCCTCGACCTCGGCCTCTACCCCGGTCCACATTCCGACCCCAATTCATACCCCTCCTCGGTTGAAAGTGGTCATCAAACCCATACATGTCATCTCCATAATTGGCTTCCTCCCCTTCTTGAGCTTCATCAACATGCTCAAGAGGTTGCACGTTTCGGATGGGTTGTGGTAATGGAACGTTTCTTGGAGGGTTGTCTAAGATACGGGGAATGCCCGTTCGTTGGGGATTGCCCAACATTTGATCCATCCGCTCTTTATCTTCCTTTACCCGTTGATGCTTGAGCAATTCAACAACTTGCTCCGGGGTAAAGGTAGGACTATTGATCCTTCCCCGGCCTCCATTGGGACTCTCGGGGTCCCCTTTTCAATTGGGACACTCGGGGTCCCCCTTTCATTGTGGACGCTCGGGGTTCCATGTTCTCCTTGTGTACTCGAGGCTCCCTTTTCAAGAGACTCGATTCTTTCGTTCATGAGGTCCATCTTGGCAAGAAGGTTAGCCAAGGCCTCCTTAATGAAATCTTGTCCGTCGTTAGCCATGGTACCTACAAAGAAAGAAACAAGAGTTAGTTAAAACACCTCACTCGCTCCCTCACTTGTGTTCACTCGGATCACTGGTATAGTGGGCGGTGGATTTTTCACTCTTGCTTGAACCAAAAGCTTCACGAAGTTGATTAGTAAACCTCAACTTAACCACTCAATTCAAAAGTCCAATGAGCTCCGGGGTGAGTGGAGTTAATAGGACTCTATCGGAACGGTTAGCTCTTTCAATGAGGACTTGAATCAAAAGATGCTACGGATCTTCTTTGATTTCTAGTCTCCTTTCTAAGGCACGATGATCCTAATAGCTTAGAAGGACTAGCACAATTCAAGTAGGAAGATTACTCAAAGGAATGCTAGCTAGATGCAATTGCAACCAAAGAAATAAGAGGTTCTACGAAAAACTACCCGGAACAAACCCTCCAGAATCAGGCGCCCCGCCTCAGGAACCAGGCGGTCCGCCCAGTGCAAGGTGCAGGGGGAGGCGCTCCGCCTCTTTGGTGGAGGTGCTCCGCCTCAGAAAGTCCAGAGAGTGGACAAAATTCAGGCGGTCCGCCTCAGATGTTAGGCGCTCCGCCTCTGCAACTTTCCAGCACAGTTTTCCTTCGCGTCTTTCGATCTTAACACCCAAAAATTCGACTAATCACACGTTGTTTAAGCAATTCAAAGGTACCCCAATGTTGTATTAGTCACAAAGAACAAACCCCAACAAGTTTTACCAAACCCCAATCGATATCAAGCAAATCACCATGATCATCTTCTCCAAAAGCTAGGGTTTAAGATTTTTCAAATTTTCAAAGGGTTTCAAATTCTCAATTCTTGTAATACAACTCTAAATTGGGTGTTTAAGGTACCAAAAGAACGGGAATCACACAAAGATCAAACCCCAATAACAAGTTCTCAATTCCACCTCAATCCAACCCAAGAATCAATCAAAATTGTCAAGAACAAGTTCATCAAGGGTTTAAGGGTTTTGATTTTCAAACTCCACCAATCCAAGTGTTTTTGGTATCCACACAACGGGGTTTCAACCACGATCAAGAATCTATAACACCCATACGAAGAATCATCCAATCCAACAAGATACAACAAATTTTTAGATTTTCAATTTTTTTCAATTTTTTTTTTTTTTTTTTTTGTAGTTTTCTTCTTAAAACAACAATAAACAAGAACCTAAAAACGAGACTAACCTAGGCACGAAGAATCAAGGGTCGGGGGTTCGTAGAAATGATACCCGAACCTTGCTCTGATACCAAGATGATAGGAATCAAATACGCGGAATAAAAAGATAGAAGAGCGAGACACTTCTCGAACTCCCTTCGAAGTAACCACGGGGAACTTGTCCCGAGATACCCTCGAATCGGCGTCAAGGAGGACCTACACTATGCAACGACCCTCGAGACAACACCGGACTCGCAAGTCGAATGGTCGGGTTAGTGGTTCAAGACTCAACTAGGTTCCACTAGTGAATTCAAGCAACCAAGAGACAAAGGTTTCTTCCAAAGAGTTCAACTCTATTTTCATTCATCAATAATCAAAGTAAGGTGTCGTTTGAAAGAGGCTAAGTGAAGTATTTATAGGCTTCACTTAGGACTAATAAAAGGTCTAAAATACCCCTAAAGTGGGCTAAAACAAATAAAGGCCGCGCAGGGCTAAAATAGGAAGTTCAAACAAAAGTCTTAAAAATCCCGCATGTGGGTAACAGGGGGAGGCGGTCCGCCTAGGGTGGGGAGGCGGCCGCCTAGCTGCCTTCAGCTCTCTGGATCTCACTGAGGCGCTCCGCCTCTTGTCTGAGGCGCTCCGCCTCCTGAACTTCAGCTCTCTGGATTTTGGGAGGCGCCCCGCCTCAGCTGGGAGGCGCTCCGCCTCTTCCTGAAGCCCCTTGGGGTGTCTCATTTTGATCCTCTTGAGCCTCTCCAAGTGTCCCCGAGGGTCCTCCATCCATGGCACACCAAAGCATGGTCTTCAAGTTGCTCTTGGGGCCTTCTTCTATGCTCTTCCATGTCAAGTGAAGATGAGTATCTTGGATTAACTTGGCTTGACTCCGAGTGAAAGGTCTTGAAGCCATTTGGGTCTTATCAGCTCGGGATGTGTCGCCTCAATTGAGGCTGCACGTGTATCACACGTTGGAAGATGTGTTCGAAGCTACCACCGAAGCTGAAAAGTGGATTAAGGACGATAGAGCAAACCGGTATCGAGGAGTCACTACTTCTACTCCCTTGAACCGAGGTAAAGAATGGAAGAGTCCAAATCCAACAAGTGCAAACACTGTTCGAGATTCGAAGAAACCCTTTGAGAGGGGTGTGACCGTTAACCAATCAAGAGAAGTGGGAGGCAAAGTTCAACTTAATTCTCCTAGTGCTTCAAACATATAGTGTCATAAATGCAAAGGTTATGGTCACATGGCTAAAGAGTGTCCAACTCGCAAAGTGATGCTTGTGTTAGACAATGGAGAAGTTTGTGAGCAAGCGAGTGACACCGAAGAGGATAATTTCGAGGAGACTGACCGAGCTGAAAATGATGATGGTCATGAAGCTACCGAAGCTGATCATCCGGAAATGTTTCTTGTGGTTCGAAGGAATCTGAGCTGCACGACTCTCGAAAAGAAGGACAACCAAAGAGAGAATCTTTTCCATGCCCGATGTCGAGTGAGGGGGAAGGTGTGTTCGATGATTATCGACTCAGGTAGTTGTGCAAATGTAGTGAGCCAAACCTTGGTCTCGCAAATGGGACTACCTACTCTGAAGCATCCCCATCCTTACAAGTTGCAATGGTTAAATGAGTGTGGAGAATTGAGGGTTGTCAAACAAGTATGGATCAAGTTTAGGGTGGGAGAATATCAAGATGAGATGATGTTCGATGTGGTACCGATGCAAGCTTGTCATATGCTATTGGGTTGACCATGGCAGTATGATCGATCGGTTGTTCACAATGGAAGATCCAACACTTACACTGCAAAGCTCGAAGGGAAGAGTTTTATACTCAAACCCTTGTCTCCGAAACAAGTCACCGAGGTCTATAAAAGAATGAAAAAATCGAACGAAGCAGCCAAAGCTAAGCTTCCGATGGGAACAAAAATTGTGGCCGAAGACATTCATTCACCGCTCGAAGTAAGAGGTATTTGTGCAATCATGCAACCGGGTGAGTATCTACGAGGCAACGACAACACTCAGATGATGATTTGCCTCGTGCACAAGGGTATCTTTCTTAACTCTAATGATGATTTTTCTAACGATAACCCTTTGCCAAGTGCTGTACAAAGTGTTTTGCAGGACTTCGGAGACATGTTTCCCGAAGAAATGCCAGGTGGATTGCTTCCGTTGAGAGGAATCGAGCACCAAATTGACTTCGTACCGGGGTCACAAATCCCCAGCAAACCTTCATACCGGTGTAATCCCGAAGACACCAAAGAGTCCAAAGGCAGGTTGATGAGTTGCTGAACAAGGGCCTCGTTCGAGAGAGCTTGAGTCCTTGCGCCGTTCCTGTTAGTTCGAGAAGCTCACTCCGGAGGCGCCGTTCCTGTTATCCTTATCCCGTTCGAATGTGTGTATGGTTTTAATCCTTTGATTCCACTTGATTTAACCCCATTGCCTCGAGATTCTGTTATTGATTTTAAAGGTACTCCGCGAGCCACAGCCTTGATCGAGTTGCATGCAAAGGTGAAGAAGAACCTCGAGGAAGCTTATGCAAAGGTCGCATCAAAGAAAAACAAGGGGCGTAAAAAGTTGCACTTAAAGAAGGGAGATTGGGTTTGGGTTCACTTCCGAAAGGAACGCTTCCCGAACCAAAGGAAAGGAAAATTGGCTCCTCGAGGGGATGGTCCATTCCAAGTGCTGAGCAAGATCAACAACAATGCTTATTTGATCGACCTCCCTGGTGAGTATAACGTGTCCAACACCATTAATGTTGCTGACTTAGCTCCTTGTGTTGTAGGTCAAACTTCGGAGGGAGAAGAGGGCTCGATTTCGAGGATGAAATCTTCTCAAGAAGGGGAGAATGATGCAGCCCGAACACGTGCTGATCAAGTGTTCGACCCACTGAGGCCAATGACACGAAGCCAAGCCAAGCTGCTGCATGATGTTCACATTCACTTGTCTTGGTCGAAGGAAAGCAATTGCTCCGAAGCTGAGTGGCCGGGCTCAAGACCCGAAGGCGTCATCTTCAAATTGGAGCCCGAAGACAAAGTGACCGAACACCAACTCTTGGCGCCGAGCAGCACAGAGCCGAACACAACGAATTGTGTTCGAAGTCAAGTGAGCGCCCGATGACAAATGAGTTCGAGCAAGTGATAACAATCACGATACCTCTCGATAAGAATCACGTTATGGATCTAAGAACTTGATAAAGAAATTTTAAGAAACGCGCGGAAGCTAATAAAATATAATTAAAAACGAACAAGAATTGAAAATAAGGATAGAATGAATTCTAGAAAAGGTTTATTGAATTCAATACCGGATCAAGAATCTCAAGAATGAAACTAGAAATTCAAGACAAGTCTAAATCTTGAAAAGAGACTCCTAACAACAACAATTAGACTAGCTAATCGCCTTTGGTAGAGAATAACCCAAGAAGTAGATTATGGAATTCCGACCCCCATTAGAGTAACAAAGAACAACAGTAAAATAGAATTTACCCGCCTTTCTTGAATACCTAAAAGTAATCTAAAGATTTAAGAAGAAATACCTCATCACCTAAAAGTGTAGACTTGAAGGTTGAAAGATAAATCCAAGAGTAGCCACACACAAAAGTGCAAGAGAAAACCTCTCAATTTTTATTCATCATAAATCTATATGTTTTGTCGTATATCTAAAAATAAAGAAAATAACCCCTTTATATAGGAGTAGGGGCTGGCCATAGACCTTACAAAATCCTACTCAAATATAGTTTCTAAGTAATAATGAAATAGGTAAAGAAACCAACTAGGTAAGAAAATCCTAATAGAATAAGAAAAGGAAGTATATCCTTACTAAACTAGTAAAAGTAAATAATATCCTAAATAAACTTGGTAAACTAATCCTAATTAATATTAGAATCAAAACCTAATTAATATAGGAAAATATATCCCAATTAATTTAGGAAACAAATTCCACTTGACATAGGAAACCTTGATAGCAACTTGCAAGCAACTTGGAGTACACTTCATGGAAATCCTTTGACCATGCTTTGCACGTTTTTGGGCTGAAACTAAGCACATTTTATGGGCTAAAAACGTGACCCTATATGGCTCTTCTTGGGCTTCAAGTTTGGCACACTTTAGGCACCTTAATTAATCCAAAAAATAGACTGATTTGGAACCCAGTTCTTCCACCTCAAATTGTAGTAACTTTGACTTGAATATTCATCACTTGTACCTTAATTTGAACCATATAATATTTATATCATTTAGAATCATCTTTGGCTTGAGCTCTTCCATTTCACAATTCAAGTGCAATCAGCTTGTTTCTGAACTTTCTTTGTGTGAGATCTTGTCATATGCCTTCCAAGAGCTTCTAAAGCTTCATCCAAGTATTTCAATGGAGTTTTCCTTCCATGGATGCTATCAGCAAGCAACCAAGCACCGAAGTCAAGGCTGCCGAACACACACTTAGCTCAGGCCTGCGTGGCTTATTTTTATTTGTCACTTGTGACTCTTTACTGTTTTACCCTTAGCCTAGTCTATAAATACTCCATTTACATTTCATTGTAAAAAAGTTATTGTTGAATGATTAAACATAGCAAGTGCTATTGTGAGTCTCCGATGGAGCCAAACCCCGAAGTGGGATTTTAAAGAACTTGTGTTATTCGGTGTCTTCGATTGAACATTTTCTTCTTGGTCATTCAGTTTGCAAGAAGCTTGTTCTTCTTGAGGATTGTTGCATAGCATAGGTGCGTCTTGACCTCACTCGATTGAGCTTTGAGACAGGTTCCTCACTGTTCTTTCGAGTCGAAGCAAGATTTGTCTTGCTTCTATCTTTTAATTCTTGTTTTCTTCCGCGTTTTCTTTGTGTTTAGCTTTCCCTCGTGTTTGCTTGCACCATCCCCAAACCCCCCGATCATTCTACTTGCGAGTTCTTTGTCGACTCGAGGGTAGTTGCTTAATGTTGGCTCTTCTTGACACCGATACGAGGGTATCACGGAACAAGTTCTCCGTGGTTATCTTGTAGGGAGTTCGAGACGTATCTCGTTCCCCTTATCCTTTACTTTTATCGTCTTTTTGGTTTTGATCCTTATCATCTTGGTATTAGAGCAAGGCTCGGGTTTTGCTTCTACAAACCCCCGACCCTTGATTCTTCGTCCCTAGGTTAGTTTCTACTTTGATTTTCTTGTTATTGTTATTGAAAAGAAGAAAAACACAAAAAAATAGAAAAAGTTGAAAAACACCAAAAATTTGATCGTATGTTCTTGGCTTGATTGATTCGTGTTGTGATTGATATTGGTGTTTGCTCCTTGTTGGAAACCCGTTATTTTGGTACCTAGAAATCGTGATTTGGAGTTGTATCCCAAGATTTGAAAATTTGAAACCCTTTGAAAATTTGAAAGTTGAAACCCTAGCTTGAAAATTGATGAACATGGTGATTTGATTGATATTGATTTGGGTTTGTTTAAATTCATTGGGGATTGATCTTGGTGACTGAAAACACGTTTGGGTACCTTCGGATTGCTAAAACAACGTGAGATTTGTTGGGCTGAAAAGTAGGCGGGGCGCCTACCCAACTCTCTGAAGTTCAGAGGCGGACCGCCCCTGTAACCAGGCAGACCGCCCACTCTCCACTGCAGAGCACCAGGCGGACCGCCCACTCTGGGTAGGTGGGGCGCCTGTTTTTCTAGAAGTTGGTTTCGGGTAGATTCTTCTAGGATTTCTTGTTTCGTTGATTACATTGCTTCCGGTTAGTGCTATTAGAGTATAATCTTACTCGATTAGTACTAATTACTTTGAGCTATTAGGACCATCGTGCCTAGAAAGGAGAGTAGAATTCAAAGAAGATCCATAGTATCTTTTGATCCAAGTCCTCACTTAAAGTGCTTATCGTTCCAATAGAGTTGCATTAACTCCACTCACCCCGGAGTGCATTCGGCTTGTGAATTGAGTGATTGATTTGTGGTTCGTTGATCAACTACGCGAAGCTATTAGACTCAAACTTGTGTGAAATATCGACCACCACTAAACGAGTGACCCGAGTGCCATACACGTGAAGGTGTGAGTGAGGTATTTTACTAACGTTTGTTGCTTTTGTAGGTACAATGGCAAATGATGGAGATGATCCCATGAAGAAATTCATGGCCACCATTATGGCCAAGTTGGAAGACATATGTTTGAGACTTGAGACCGTTGAGAGGAATCAAGTGGAGACCGGTGAAAGGAGGACCCCGAGTGTCCAAATTGAATCCGGAGAAGGCACAAGTCATAGCACTCCTATGACTCCCGGACACTTTGTGGAGTTAACCAAGAAGTATGAGCAAAGCAAAGTTGAAGCTCTACAAGAGCGTGGGTTGGGCAATCCCCAACAAGAGGGCAATCCCCTCAATTTGGGCAATCCCCAAGGAAATGCTCCACTTCGAAGACCCGTTAGATTTGTTCCACCTCTTGAGCAAGTTGTTGAGGCTCAAGAAGAGGAGGAAGCCAATATGGTGATGAAGCTTTTGGGTATGATGCTCCTTATCAACCTAGGAGGCAAATGAATTGGGGTCGAAATGTGGATAGGGGTAGAGGCCGAGGTCGAGGGCCACCCATGGGATATGGTGGGAGGAATGCTAGGAGGGACTATGTTGCTTATGATGATCATTATGGAGGCTAACCGGAGCCTAACCATGGATTACGTAACAACAACAACCTCAATAGTGTTAAGCTCAACTTTCCATCCTTTAAAGGAACTTGCGATCCGGAGGCATACGTGGAATGGGTACTACTCATAGAAAGAGTGTTTGATACCAATGAGATTACCGAGGAGAGAAAGGGCACCTTTGCTATTTCTACCTTTGAAGCCTATGCTTGTACTTGGTGGGAGTCCATGAAGAGTTCAAGAAGAAGGATGAATATGCAAGAAAATGTGACTTGGGAAGAGTTGAAAGTTCTTATGAACACCAAGTACATAACTCCAAGGTATCGACAAGAGCAACTCAAGAAGCTCTATGATCTAAAATAAGGTGTCAAATCGGTGCATGAGTACTTTGATGAATTTGAGAAGATCCGGATGGCATTGGATATGGATACCGAATGTGTAGAACAAGCCATGATCCGCTTCAAGAATGGTTTGAGCTATGGTATAGCTTCTTAATTGAGGTTGCATACTTACTACAAGATCTCCTTGAAGCCGCAATTGAAGCCGAGAATTGGCTCAAGGGTGAGAAGTCTAAAAGCAACACTCCTATTGCAACATGCAAGCCCAAAGAGTGGAAGACTCCAAATGCAAGCTTTCCAAGTGCAAATGCTAGGAAAGAAGTGAAGAAGCCTTATGAGAAGATTATTCCACACTTGGAAGGTATTCTAAAACTCGCTTGAGTAATCCTACTTCTACTTCTACTCAATGCTATAAGTGTAAGGGCTATGGTCATATTGCTAGGGATTGCTCTACAAAAAGAACCATGGTTGTGGTTGGTAATTTGGTGTATGAGCAAGATAGTGAGTCCGAGGGTGAAGTGGTAGAGGGGGATGAGGCAGTTTATTGTGAGGAGGCTATAGAGGAGGATGCGGATCCTCAATTGTTCTTGGTGGTTAGGAGAAGCTTGAGTACCATTTTTATGGAAGAGGAGGTAGAAAATGATCAAAGGGAAAACCTCTTTCATGTTAGGTGCCGAGCAATGGGCCAAGTATGTTCAATGGTTATTGATTCGGGGAGTTGTACCAACATAGTGAGCCGAACCTTGATTTCCCAATTGAAGTTACCCACTCTAAAGCATCCAAAACCATATCGTTTACAATGGCTTAGTGAGTGTGGTGACCTAAGGGTGGTGAAACAAGTGATGATTGTCATCTATTGTTGGGAAGACAATGGCAACATGATAGATGTGTGGTTCATGATGGTAGGACAAACTCCTACACGGTCAAGCAAGATGGGAAGAGATATGTGCTTAAACCTTTGACTCCAATGCAAGTCAGGGAAGACTACAAATGTATGAAGGAGTTGAGGGAAGCAGCTAAAGCAAAGTCACCCATTGTACTTTAGCCCTGCAATCAATCTTATTGTCTTGCCATTACATGATGGAAATGAGAGTCACTCCACTTCAAATGAGAGAGAAAAGATAGAGAGAAGTGAGGGAGTGACCGGTGACAATCCAAGAGAGGAAAAAGGAGAGGATTTGAGGAGTGATGTGAGTGTATTGTCACCACAAACTACACTTGACCATGAGGTAAAATTGAGAGAGAAGAGAGGTGAGGAAAGAAAAATTGAGAGTGAGAGCACCCATTATACTAAGAATTCATCATCTTCTACTTTTTCTTGTGAAAGCTCTTGTGTAGGGTACATTTGAAGACAAGCCTTTGGAGCCTCAAAGTGAGCTTCATGAAGGGGGAGTTGCATATGACACTTCTAACCTTGTGAGTGATCAAGGAAGTACTATAAATGTAAGTGTTACTTCACCTTTTCATGAGCCTACTAGTTGCTACTATGATGCATCTAGTGAGTATGCCACTAGTGAAAAGTCTAATTATCAACTTGAGTTTGCTTGTGAAACACTAACTGGGAGGAGCACTATGCCCCATCATGATGTGAGCTCATTGTTCATTGAACCCCTCCCTAGTGTAGATTTGATGGTTGACCATGATTGTGACCTTTGCTATGACACACCACCAACCTTTGACAAATGGGAAGATGAAATAGTTGATCATTACCTTATTGATATGCTTCTATTTGGTGGACCAATGTGTTGTGGTAAAGATGGCATTGACCTTGAGGAGTCCAAATTGCATGAATTGGACAAGGTTGTCTATGTTGACTCCTCAAGTGAACCTAGTCTTGATGATTTGTCTATGCTTAATATATTGAGATGCATGCTTATACTAATCCATTATTTGAAGGCATCCTTATTAGTGGTAATGACTTGTATCGAACTAGGGTGAATAGTAAAATGGAACCTCCATGGTGTGAAGGATTTGATTCCTTAGGCAACCCATTGTTTGAGAATTTGGGTGAGGTAGATGGTTCTTTGAGTGACCCTACTATTGCTTGTTGGAGTTATGATGAAGAAGAATCCATCATCAATACCTTCCTTGAGAGCTTGTTTTTTGAGAAGGGTTTCTTAGGTGATGAAATTGGAGGGGAAGAGGAATCCCTTGGTGTGAGTAAGTATGCTCTAAAGAAGGGGAGTGGAGTACTTGAACCCACTGTAGGTTGAATTATTTGGCTCACTCCACTCCGCTTGTTGATCACACCTTGAGGATTGATTGGTGTGTTGATTTTGAGCTTAAGGTTCAAGGGGGTTTTGATAGCTTGATCTTGCATTTTTCATGTTCCCATGACCTATTTGCTCATTATTGTGTTGCGTGCATGTTGATCTCTAACCAAGTACTTATTGTTCTCTTTGGAGACTTGCTATTTGTGCTTATCATTGATGCTTGGTTATACAACAAGAGTGTATTTTCCACATTTCTTGCACTAACTTACTTTCAAAGTAGGAAGTTTGCTTGTGTATTCTTGGCGTTGCTTGTAGGTTCTAAGCTCCATGCTAAGGCGGGGGAGATCTTGGAAGAAGCCTATATCAAAGTGATGACTAAGAAGGACGACGATGGAGAGTCTTGGCCGCCCCGAGGAGTTGATGATGCCATGAGAGACCAAGCCTTGATTTCGAGGATGAAATCTTCTCAAGAAGGGGAGGATGATGCGGGGCAAATCGTGAAACCATCCAAAAGTGCCATCCAAAGCCAAGGAAGAGCTCATGCATTGGAACGCCATGGAAGGAGGAGTGTTTGGGACACATTTTGGCACGTTTCAAGTCTTTTCAGGAAGAGGCGGACCGCCCGTTTGCAGAGGCAGACCGCCTACTTGATGTCTGCTCTCTGGATTTCCAGCCGCCCCTTTTGTAGGCGGGGCGCCTACTGGGCCGCCTGTTTCCCTCTGTAAAGCTACCAGGTGGGGCGCCTGGTAGGGTAGGCTGGGCCCCTACTATGCTGAAGACCTTGCGGGATTTTTATTTAAGTTGCTATGTTTTTACTATTATAGCCCTATGTGGACATTGTTATTTAGACCCACTTTGGGGGTACTTAGGGGCTTTCATTATATTTAGATAAAGCCTATAAATACTTCATTAGTCTTTCAAATTTCCTTAGTTAGCTATTATGATGAATGATTGAATGAACAATGTTCAGGAGAAGAGTCTCTTTGAATGAAAACCTTTTGAGTTGGTTTGAGTCTACTAGTGGATTCTAGTTGATCCCCAAACCCCCCCGATCATTCTACTTGCGAGTTCTTTGTCGACTCGAGGGTAGTTACTTAACGTTGGCTTTTCTTGACACCGATACAAGGGTATCACGGAACAAGTTCTCCGTGGTTACCTTGTAGGGAGTTCGAGACGCGTCTCGTTCCCCTTATCCTTTACTTTTATCGTCTTTTTGGTTTTGATCCTTATCACGGACACGCTTCCTTGCTCGAGGTTAGCTACTCGAGCACTCACTCCTCTCACTTCGGCACTGATGCCTTGTATCGCAGCCATGACATCGGCTAACGACACCTCGGGCCTTTCAATGCCCTTGCCATCGTCTCCATTCCCAGCCATGGTACCTGCACAAATCAAAGACCAAATGATATGTTAAGGTTAGAAATCACCTCACACACTCCCTCACCTTTGATGGGTGGCACTCGGGTCCACTCAGTTTATGGGTTCGGTTTTTGGTCACTCAAGAACTTGTAGCGAATGGCTTCCTCGATTGATCAACTTCTCTCAGTTCCTTCGAATTTGACAAGTTACAATGTGTCCTTCAGGATAAGTGAGTTGATGTGACTCGATGGAACGGACGCTATTTACTCTTGCACTTCGGGAAGTCAAAGAATTTTCTATGAAGTTGGACTTCGGTCACCCCACGCACGAGTTCCTATAAGCTCAAAATGAGTTAGTACGACCTCGAGTAGGAAGAATTACTCAAAAGATCCACTAACTAGATTTATCGATCACAAGAAAAGTGAAAACCTAGGAGAATCTACCCTTCGATTCCTCTTCGGAATCTTTTCGAACACACCAACTCTTGTCTGTACAAGAGTGGTCCCTCCTTGGTACGGATAGGGTTTTACCTTATCCAATTCCCTTTTCTAGCAGACAAAATTTTCACCTGGGGTTTTTGATCTTTACACTTTACCCCTTTCTTCTTCAATGGAACAGTGACGTTTTTAGCTTCGGCGTACGGACAACTCAACTTCAATCACTGACCACGATTGCTAATAGAATTTGGGTTGCTTCTTTCAACTCCGGTAACAACAAAAACAGAGGAATTTAATTCAAAGTCCTTTAAGCTAAGATTCAGCTCTTCGTGTCGTACACTGTTACAATAGTAACAATTTTCCGGTGTACGGACGACGGTTCAAATCTTAGAACTTCGAAATTTAAGCACAAACAAACCCAAATAAATCAAGAACCACCAGTCTTCATCGGTAATAACCAATCTCACTGGGGTTCGATTTCTGTCACCAACAATGCTCAAAACAGTCCAAAAAATTCACCACGAAACCCTAGTCGACAATTGTGTACGACAGATGCTCGTTGGAATCAGGAAATAATGGTGAACAAGAATCAATGGTTGTTTAATCCAAACAACCAACAAACCAACCAATTTTTTGAATTTTCTTTTTCTACTTTTTTTTTTTTTTTTTTTGTAAACACCATGGCAACAACAATCAACAACAAGGAAGAAAGCTGAAACTGGAGACACAAAGCACGAATAATTCAAACAGGATTTGAGGTTGTAAGAACAAACTCAAACCTTGCTCTGATACCAAGATGGTGCAAGCAAACCCGAGGGAAAGCTAAACACGAAAAAGACGCGGAAGAAAAACAAGAACAAAAGATAGGAGCAAGACAAATCTTGCTTCGATTCAAAAGAACAGTGAGGAACCTGTCTCAAAGCTCAATCGAATGTCAGCCAAGACGCACCTATGCTATGCAACAATCCTCAAGAAGAACAAGCTTCTTGCAAACTGAATGACCAATAAGAAAATATTCAATCGAAGTGATAAGAATCAAACGCGGAAAAGTAAAAGATAATGAACGAGACGTAACTCAATCAATAATCTCAAGTAGCAACGGAGAACTCGTTCCGTTACACTCCGAGAGAATGTCAAGAACACCTACGCTAAGTAACTACCCTCGAGTCAACTAGAACTCACAAGTAGAATTGTCGGGGTGGGGTCGTTGTCCAACTAGAATCCACTAGAAGCACACAAATCCCAAACATAGGTTGGTTTTCATAAACCCAAAGAGATCCCTCTTTACAATGTTAATTCATCATTCAAAATAAGCTAAGTGTAAAATAAGCTATACTTGGGGTTTTTATAGTGTTTCCCAAGCTTACACAATGACCCAAATACCCTTACTATTAAGGTTCATCAAATAAGCCACGTAGGGCAAAACAGTAAAAGAAACATAAATTCAGCAGTTGGGAGGGGCGCTTGAAGCTGGGAGGGGCGCCTGGCTTGTGCTGCAGCTGGGAGGGGCACCTGAGGTCAGGCGGGGCGCTTGGGGTGGGCGCGTAGGCAGGCGGGCGCCTGGGGTGGGCGCCTAGGCAGGCGGGGCACCTGTGCACATTTTGCACACTTAGGCAGTGAGCTCTCTAGGCGGGGCGCCTTGGCTAGGCGGGGCGCCTGGATGTGCTGGGCCTCCCTCCTCCTCATTAGGCGTGGGGACTAGAGCTGAAACCATCCGAAACACTTTCAAAGCTCTCGACTTCAAGTCCTTTGCATCTTCCAAGCTTGGCACATGTTGGAAAGTGTCTTGGCTCGATTTGGCCCTTATCATCCTCCCCTTCTTGAGAAGATTTCGTCCTCGAAATCAATGCATTCACGTCCATGGCATCATCTCTTCGGGGTGCCCAATGCTTTCCTCCCTTGTAACTCTTGAACGTCACTTTGACCTAGGTCTCTTCCAAGATCTCCCTTGCCTTAACATGGAGCTTAGAACCTACAAGCAACGACAAGCAAACACAAGATTTCCTACCTTGAAGGTAGGTTAGTGCAAGAAGTGTGGAAAACACACTCTTGTGATACAACCAAGCATCAATGTTAAGAACAACTATCAAGTCTCCAAAGAGAACAATAAGTACTTGGTTAAAGATCAACATGCACTCAACACAATAATGAGCAAGTAGGTCATGGGGACATGGAAACTGCAAGACCGATGATAAGGGGCTATCAAGGATTGGGTCCAAACTCATAAGGAGCCGCCCGCTGTGGGGTCCACCCCTGGAGGAGTTGCGTTGCTCGGGGTGGTCATGGTGGTGTCAGGGACGGACCTCGATTTGGGGTTGATCCGGCGATATAAGATGTAAGTTGCGCCTCTACCATCAGCTATGGCTTTTGGTAGAAATGGTTACAGTTCACTCTTAAAGTTTGGTATCAGAGCCAACCCGGGTTCGATTCTTGGCTACACCATGCGAAGTTCGGGGACGAACTTGCTTTAAAGAAAGGGCGGATGATAAGGGGCTATCAAGGATTGGGTCCAAACTCATAAGGAACCGCCCGTTGTGGGGTCCACCCCCCTGGAGGAGTTGCGTTGCTCGGGGTGGTCATGGTGGTGTCAGGGATGGACTCCTTTTTGGGGTTGATCCGGCGATATAAGTTGTGAGTTGCGCCTTTACCATCAGCTATGACTTTTGGTAGAAATGGTTATCAAACGCGGAAAAAGTAAAAGATAATGAACGGGACGTAACTCGATCAATAATCTCAAGTAGCAACGGAGAACTCGTTCCGTTACACCCCGAGAGAATGTCAAGAACACCTATGCTAAGCAACTACCGTCGAGCGAACGTGAGCACGCAAGTAGAATGGTCGGGGGAGGGGGGGATTGGAATTCATCTGGTTCCACTAGAGGAAGAACAAGTCCCAGCAAGGTTTTCATTCAATCAACAAAGAGTTTAACTCTTACAATATTCTTAATCATCAATAATAAGCTAAGGAATAAAACAAGCTAACTAGCTATTTATAGTTGTTTTTAGGCACAAAGTAAAAGGTCTAGAGTGCCCACACTTAGGCTTAGGACTAAATGACCACGTAGGGTCAAAACAGTAAAAGCATGATAAATCCCGCAGCTGGGAGGGGCGCCTGAAGGCAGGAGGGGCGCCTGGCTTGTGCTGGGTCTGGGCGGGGCGCCTGGGGGTAGGCGGGGCACCTGGGTATAGGCCTAGGTAGGGGGGCACCTGGGCAGGGGCGCCTGGGTGGGCGGCCCGCCTGTGCACATTTTGCACCTTAGGCAGTGAGCTCCACAGGCGGGGCGCCTGGGCCAGGCAGGGCGCCCAATGTGCTGGGATGCTCCTCGTGCATTTTGATCACCCGGAACGGCTTCCAATCGTTTCCTTCTTCTAGGCCCTTCCTCACCAAGTGTAGGTGTACTCCTTGGATCTCCTTAGCTTGGCTCCGTGTGAATGGTCATGTGGGGGTTTGGGTCTTATCATCCTACCTTTCTTGAGAGGATTTTGTCCTCGAAATTGAAGCATCATCATCCACGACCTCTTCATCACCTACATCCAAAGGAACCAAGTCACAAACATTAAAGGTATTAGAAACTTGATACTCAGTTGGCAAGTCGACCACATAGGCATTGTTGTTTATCTACGAGAGCACTTGAAATGGGCCATCTCCTCGGGGTGCCAACTTCCCCTTCCTAAGGTTTGGAAACCTTTCTTTCCGGAAGTGCACCCACACATAGTCACCCTTCTTGAGTTCCACCTTCTTGCGTCCTTTGTTTTTCTTGGAGGCAACCTTAGCATAAGCTTCCTCCAAATTCTTCATCGCCTTTGCATGGAGTTCAACCAAAGCCTTGGCTCTAGCTTTACCTTCAAAATTAACAACCATTTCCCTTGGCAAAGGGGTTAGATCAAGGGGAATCAAGGGGTTAAAACCATAAACACACTCAAAGGGAGTCATGCCAATCATGCTATGCAATGTGCGACTATAGGCAAACTCCATAAGAGGCAATCTATCAATCCACATCCCGGCCTTACCTCGGGCGTGGCGGGACGTAGAAAACAAAAGCTTGGTGCCGAGGGCACCCCACAAGCATCTCCAAAAGTGGCTTAGGAACTTGGTGTCCCTATCACTCACAATGGTTTGAGGAACACCATGCAACTTTAGAACATTGTCAATGAACAAAGAAGCAACATGTTGTGCATCATCACACTTCTTACATGGAATGAAGTGAGCCATCTTGGAGAACCTATCCACAACAACATAAATGCTATCATGGCCCCCCTAGTTCATGGTAATCCCATGACAAAGTCCATTAATATATCCATCCACGGGCTAGTAGGTACGGGGAGAGGGGTATACAACCCATGAGGGTGGGCTTTAGACTTGGCACGTTTGCACTCAAGGCAATTAGTGCAAAACTTTTCAACATGCACCCCCATCTTCGGCCAATGGAATTGTTCTTTAAGAACGGCCAAAGTCTTTCTTATCCCAAAGTGACCCATGAGTCCTCAACAATGTGCCTCTTGCACAAGCAATTCCCTCCATGAGGACTCGGGTATGCACACTCTACCATTTTTAAAGATGTAACCATTAACCCATTGGTATTTCTCAACTCTCTCCCCCTTCTCTAGAGCTTCATGGATGCTCTTGAGCTTAGGGTCATGAGCATACATCAATTTGATGCTCTCGAATCCCATGAGCTTGGAGGTGAGAGTATTGGCAAGAGCGAACTTCCTAGAAAGTGCATCCGCCACAACATTGTCTTTCCCCTTTTTATATTGGATAAGATAAGGAAAAGACTCAATAAACTCTACCCACTTGGCATGCCTTTTATTCAACTTCTCTTGGCCCTTAAGATGCTTGAGTGACTCATGGTCACTCTTGATCACAAACTCTCTAGGCCACAAGTAATGTTGCCAATGAGCAAGAGCTCTCACTAAGGCGTACAACTCCTTGTCATACGTAGAGTAATTCAAGGAGGCACCCTTCAACTTCTCACTAAAGTAGGCGATGGGTTTGCTATCTTGCATTAGAACACCACCAATTCCCACCCCCGAGGCATCACATTCAACCTCAAATGCCTTTCCAAAGTTGGGCAATTGCAATAGAGGGGCGGTACTCAACCTACTCTTCAATTCTTGGAAGGCCTTCTCTTGAGGCTCTCTCCACACAAATGGTTGGTCCTTCTTCACCAACTCGGTGAGTGGAGCGGCAATGGAGCTAAAGTCTTTCACAAAACGTCTATAAAAACTAGCAAGACCATGAAAGCTCCTCACTTGAGTCACGGTGGTAGGAGTGGGCCAATCACGAATAGCCTCCACCTTGGACTCATCCACTTCCACTCCTTCGGCACTCACAACAAATCCAAGGAAGACAACCTTCTCCACACAAAAGGCACACTTTTTCAAATTGGCATAGAGCTTTTCGGCTCGTAGCGCTTCAAGAACTTGACTCAAGTGGCCAACATGATCATCTATTGACTTACTATAGATCAAGATATCATCAAAATAGACAACCACAAATTTATTGATAAAAGGCTTCAAAACATGGTTCATGAGTCTCATAAAAGTGCTAGGTGCGTTGGATAGCCCGAAGGGCGTCACCAACCATTCATAGAGACCAAATTTGGTCTTGAATGCGGTTTTCCATTCATCCCCGGGTTTCATCCGGATTTGATGGTAACCGGACATAAGGTTGATTTTGGAAAAGGTACATGACCCACTCAATTCATCCAACATATCATCAAGTCGTGGAATAGGGTGACGGTACTTTACCATTATCTTATTCACGGCCCGGTAATCCACGCACATTCTCCACGTCCCATCCTTCTTGGGCACAAGAATGACCGGCACGGTGCATGGACTTAAACTTTCTCGGACCAAGCCTTTAGTGAGCAAGTCATCTACTTGCTTTTGCAATTCTCTTGTGTCCTCCGGATTGCTTCTATAAGACGGTTTGTTTGGGATTTGAGACTCCGGGATGAAATCAATTTGATGTTCGATCCCTCTCAAGGGAGGGAGACCGCTTGGCATTTCATCCGGGAACATGTCTTCAAACACCTTCAAAACACTTTCAATTGCACTAGGTAAAGGGTTAGTTAAAGAATCAGCATCGGATGCAAGAATCATACCTTTGCCATCATTTCCTCTCAAGAGTTCACCCGGTTGCATCATGGCACATATGCCACAGGTAGAAGATGGTGGTATTTCCACCATACATTTGGCCAAAGGACTAGTCTCCACAACCGATTTAGCCTTTGCCACCTCTCTTAACTCCCTCATTCGCTTGTAATCCTCACTTACTTGCTTGGGAGTCAAGGGTTTAAGCACAAATTTCCTTCCTTCATGTTTGACCGTGTAAGTGTTGACACGACCATCATGCACCACTTGCCTATCGAATTGCCAAGGCCTCCCAAAGAGTAGGTGGCATGCTTGCATAGGCAGTATGTCAAACATATGCTCATCTACATAACTCCCCATTTTGAATCTAATCATCACTTGCTTCACCACCTTTAGCTCCCCACATTCGCTAAGCCATTGTAAACGGTAAGGTTTGGGGTGTTTCACGGTAGTCAACTTCAATTGGCAAACAAGTGATTGACTCACAACATTTGCACAACTTCCCGAGTCAATTATCATAGAGCAAACAACGCCTTTGACTCGGCACCTAGCATGGAAGAGATTTTCCCTTTGCAAGGTTTCAGTATCTTCCACAATCATGGCACCTAAGCTTCTTCTCACTACTAAGAAAGTGTGAGGATCTTCATCCTCCACCGTGTCATCTTCCAAATCCTCCTCTACTCCCTCATCTCCCTCTACTCCCTCATCCTCCGGCTCACTCTCTTGTTCATATGCATCTTTACCAACAACAATCATGGTCCTTTTCGTAGGACATTCCCTAGCAAAGTGACCATAGCCCTTGCATTTGTGGCATTGTATCGAAGAAGAAGTAGGAGCATGTAATTGGGTTTTAGAGTTACCTCCCACATTAGGTGTGTTCTTCTCATAGGGCTTCTTCACATCCTTGCTAGCATTTTCACCACTTGTGCCACTTGCATTTGGGAACCTTGCATTTGGATTAGGAGTCTTCCAATCCTTTGGTTTGCTCACGGAAGTGGAAGTGTTGGCCTTGTAGCGGTTGGACCTTTCATTTGTAAGCCATTGCTCGGCTTGAATAGCGGCATCAAGGATCTCTTGATGTAAAAGATAAGCATGTAATCTCAATTGTGAAGCTATACCATAGCTCAAACTATTCTTGAAACGGATCACGGCTTGTTCCTCATCTTCGGTGTCCATATCCAAAGTCATGCGAATCGTCTCAAACTCATCATAGTATTCATGAACCGTCTTGACACCTTGCTTTAGCTCATAAAGCTTCTTGAGTTGCTCTTGACAATATCTAGGAGTAACATATTTGATGCTCATGAGACCTTTCAAATCATTCCATCCCACATTCACGGGAATTCCTGCTCTCCTCCTTGATCTCTTGACGGATTCCCACAAAGTAGATGCATAGGACTCAAAGGATGAAATAGCATAAGTACCTTTCTTTTCATCCGTCATCTCATTTGTGTCAAACATCCTCTCCATGAGTAGTACCCATTCAATGTAGGCCTCCGGATCACAATTCCCCTTAAAACTTGGAAGATTGAGCTTCACACTATTGAGGTTGGTATTGTCACGACCCCCACGGTAAGGCTCCGGTTGGCCTCCATAGTGATCTTCAACTTCACCATAGTCCCTCCTAGCATTACCTCCAACATACCCCATGGGTGGCCCTCGACCTTGGCCTCTACCCCTATCCACATTTCGACCCCAATTCATACCTCACCTTGGTTGAAAGTGATCATCATACCCATAAGCCTCATCAACATACTCGGCTTCCTCCCCTTCTTGAGCTTTAATGATTTGCTCTCGAGCTTGGACATTTCGAACGGGTCTTGGAAGTGGAATGTTTCTTTGGGGGTTGTCCAAAATACGGGGAATGCCCGCTCGTTGGGTATTGCCCAACACTTGGTCAATCCTCTCACGATCTTCCTTTACCCGTTGTTGCTTAAGCAACTCAACAACTTGTTCCGGGGTAAAGGTAGGACTACTTGAGCCCTCACCGGTCTCAATTTGGACACTCGGGGTCCCTCAACTTGGACACTCGGGGTCCCTTGGTCACCTTGGGTACTTGAGGCCCCTTTTTCAAGAGACTCAATCCTTTGGTTCATGATATCCATCTTGGCAAGAAGATTAGCCAAGGCCTCCTTTATGAAATCTTGAGTTAGTGAAATCACCTCACCCGCTCCCTCACTTGTGTTCACTCGGATCACTTGTTTAGTGGTGGTGGATATTTCACTTGACTTGTAGTTCCAAAGCTTCACATAGATGACTAGCAATTCCTCAACTCAACCAAACTATTCACGAGTCAAGCACACTCCGGGGTGAGTGGAGTTAATGGGACTCAATGAACGCTAGGCACCTTGAAGTGAGGACTTGAACCAAAAGAAGCTACGAGTCTTCTTTGAATTCTATTCTCCAACTATGGCACGAATTCACCTAAGAGCTTAATGAACTAGTGTAAATCAAGTAGGAAGGTTACTTGGATAAACACTAATTAGAGGTTAGGCAATCAATTAAACAAAGAAACCTAGAAGAAACTACCCAAATCAACACCTTCAGCACTCAGGAGGGGCGCCCAAAAATTGTGCAGGCAATCAGGCGGGGCGCCTGGGACAAGGCGGGGCACCTGAGGTCTTAGGCAGTGACCAAATCAGGCGGGGCGCCTAGCCTGGAGCAGTTTCCAATCCTTTCCAAACTTGTTCCAATTCGATTTCCAATCCACAAATCTGATCTTTTCAACTTGTTTTCACAATCCAATGATACCCAAAGTTGCTTTTGATCTTTTCTAACAAAACCCAATCAAATTTTCAACCAAACAATCAATGAAATCGAGATTCAAGCCAAGAAACTCAAGAACACAAGGGTTTTTCAAAAGGGTTCAAAATGGATTGTGATTCATCAAATTTGGTGTTATACATGTTCAAATCCCACAAAATTGGTACCAAATCGTTTGCTTTTCAATGAAGATCAATCCCCAATATCAAGTTTCCAATCAAACACCCATTCAACCCAAGAATCAAGCCAAAATCTTGAAGAACAAGGTTTATCAAGGGTTTAAGGAAATTTTGGGGTTTCAAACTTTCAATTTCACAAATCTAATCCAAACCAAGTGTCTTTGGTTCCCAAACAACAAGGTTTCAACAATGATCAAGAATCTATAACACCCATATCATGAATCCAACAAACCAACAAGTTACACCAATTTTTTTTCGGATTTTCAATTTTTCTATTTTTTTGTAATTTTCTTCTTTCAATAACTTCTAACACAAGAAACTAAATGAAACTAAAGTAGGCACGAAGAATCAAGGGTTGGGGGTTTGTAGAAACAAAACCCGAGCCTTGCTCTGATACCAAACTGATAAGAATCAAATGCGGAAAAAGTAAAAGATAATGAACGAGACATAACTCGATCAATAGTCTCAAGTAGCAACGGAGAACTCGTTCCATTACACCCCGAGAGAATGTCAAGAACACCTACGCTAAGCAACTACCCTCGAGCTAACGTGCGTACGCAAGTAGAATGGTCGGGGGGGGGGGATTGGAATTCATCTAGTTCCGCTAGAGGAAGAACAAGTCCCACCAAGGTTTTCATTCAATCAACAAAGAGTTTAACTCTTACAATATTCTTAATCATCAATAATAAGCTAAGGAATAAAACAAGCTAACTAGCTATTTATAGTTGTTTTTAGGCACTAAGTAAAAGGTCTGGAGTGCCCACACTTAGGCTTAGGACTAAAAGACCACGTAGGGTCAAAACAGTAAAAGCATGATAAATCCCGCAGCTGGGAGGGGCGCCTGAAGGCAGGAGGGCGCCTGGCTTGTGCTGGGTCTGGGCGGGGCGCCTGGGTGTAGGCCTAGGCAGGAGGGCGCCTAGGCAGGGGCGCCTGGGTGGGCGGCCCGCCTGTGCACATTTTGCACCTTAGGCAGTGAGCTCCTCAGGCGGGGCGCCTGGACCAGGCAGGGCGCCCAATGTGCTGGGATGCTCCTCGTGCATTTTGATCACCCGGAACAGCTTCCAATCATTTCCTTCTTCTAGGCCCTTCCTCACCAAGTGTAGGTGTACTCCTTGGATCTCCTTAGCTTGGCTCCGTGTGAATGGTCTTGTGGGGGTTTGAGTCTTATCAACCAAGCTATCAAAATCTCCTTGAACCTTAAGCTCAAGATCAACAAACCAATCCCTCCTCAAAGTGTGATCAACATGCGGAGTGGAGTGAGTCAAATAACCCAACATGCAAGTAACATCAAGTACTCCACTCCCTTTCTTTGGAGCATATTTACTCACACCAAGGGATTTCTTTTCACCTTCCATTTCATCACCTAAGCAACCCTTCTCAAAAGACAAACTATCAAGAAAGGTATTGATAATGGCCTCTTCTTCATCATAACCCAAACAAGCAATAGTAGGGTCACTCAAAGAGTCATTTACCTCATTCAAATTCTCACACAAGGGGTTGCCTAAGGAGTCAAATCCTCCACACCATGGGGTTTCCATTTGACTAACCACCCTAGTCCAATACAAGTCTTTTCCACTAATGAGAATGCCTTCAAACAATGGATTAGTAAAGACACGCATCTCAACATTATGATCCAACATAGACAAGTTATCAAGCCTAGGTTCACTTGGGGAGTCATCATAGACAATCTTGTCCAGTTCATGCAATTTGGACTCCTCAAAGTCACTATCCTCACCATAACACATTGGTCCACCAAATAGAAGCATATCAACAAGGGTATGATCAACTATCTCATCTACCCCTTTATCAAAGATTGGCGGTGTGTCATAGCAAAGGTCACAATCATCGTCAACTACCAAGTCTACATTAGTGAGAGATCCATTGAACAATGAGCTCACATCATGATGTGGCTTATCAAGACTCTCAACTAATATTACACAAGCACACACAAGTTGACTTCTAGACTCTTTACCAGTGGCATATTCACCAGATGCTTCACAATGTCCAACTAGTGTTGAGTCATCACAAGACAAATAGCTAGTAGGCTCATGAAAAGGTGGAGCAACACTTACATTCGTAGTACTTCCTTGATCACTCACAAGGCTTGAAGTGTTATATGCAACTCCTTCTTCATGAAGCTCACATTGAAGATTTTCTTCCTCTTGTCTTTTCTTCCAAGCACATGGTTGAGGCTCCAAGGGCTTGTCTTCATTTGTACCTACACAAGAACTAACACAAGAAAGAGTAAAAGATAAAGAATTGTTAGAACAATGGGTGCTCTCACTCTCAATTTTTCTTTCCTCACCTCTCTTCTCTCTCAATTTTACCTCAAGGTCAAGTGTAGTTTGTGGTGACAATCCACTCACATCACTCCTCAAATCCTCTCCTTGTTCCTCTCTTGGATTGTCACCTGTCACTCCCTCACTTCTCTCTATCTTTTCTCTCTCATTTGAAGTGGAGTGACTCTCATTTTCATCATGCAATGGCAAGACAACAAGATTGTTTGCCTTGGGTTCAAGTACAATGGGTGACTTTGCTTTAGCCACTTCCCTCAACTCCCTCATATGCTTGTAGTCTTCACTAACTTGCTTTGGAGTCAAAGGTCTAAGCACATATTTCCTCCCATCATGCTTGACCGTGTAGGAGTTGGTCCGGCCATTCATATACCACAGATCTATCATGTTGCCATGGTCTCCCAAATAATAGATGGCATGCTTGCATCGGGACAACATTAAACATGATTTTGTCTTTATATTTCCCCATGCTAAGCTCAATCAATGCTTGCTTCTCCACCTTCAACTCGCCACACTCACTAAGCCATTGTAGACGATATGGTTTTGGATGCGTTAGAGTGGGCAATTTATATTGGGAAATCAAGGTTTGGCTCACTATGTTGGTACAACTCCCCGAGTCAATAATCATGGAGCAAACAACACCCATGACTCGGCATCTAGCATGGAAGAGATTTTCCCTTTTAACATTATGCACCTCCTCTTCCATGAAAATGGTACTCAAACTCCTCCTAACCACCAAGAACATTTGAGGATCATCTTCTTCCTCTATAGCCTCCTCACAAGGAACCTCCTCATTTTCGGGTTCACTATCTTGCTCATACACCAAATCGCCTACCACAATCATGGTTCTTTTTGTAGGACAATCTTTAGCAATATGTCCATACCCTTTACACTTATAGCATTGAGTAGAAGTAAAAGTAGGATTGCTCAAGTGAGTTTTAGGATTACCTCCCAATTGTGGTGTAGACTTCTCATTTGTTCTCTTCACTTCTTTGCTAGCACTTTCACTTTGGAAGTTTGTATTTGGAATCTTCCATTCTTTTGGTTGGCTCACGGGAGTAGGAGTGCTACTCTTGCATCGGTTGGACTTTTCTCCCTTAAGCCATTGCTCGGCTTCATTAGTGGCTTCCAATAGATCTTGGAGTGAAGGATAAGAATGCAACCTCAATTGAGAAGCTATGCCATAGCTCAAGCCATTCTTAAAACGGATCATGGCTTACTCTTCATCCTCGGTCTTCATATCCAATGCCATCTGGATCTTCTCAAACTCATCATAGTACTCGTGAACCGTCTTGACACCTTGCTTTAGATCATAGAGCTTCTTGAGTTGCTCTTGACGATATCTAGGAGTCACATACTTGGTATTCATGAGGTCCTTCAATTCATTCCAAGTCACATTCACATGCACACCCGCTCTCCTTCTTGTCCTCTTTATGGACTCCCACCAAGTAGAAGCATAAGACTCAAAGGCTGAAATAGCATAAGTACCTTTCTTCTCATCGGTCATCTTATTTGTGTCAAACACTCTTTCCATGAGTAGTACCCATTCCATGTATGCCTCCGGATCACAAGTTCCCTTAAAGAATGGAAGATTGAGCTTAACACTATTGAGGTGGTTGTTGTTGCCACGTACCCCATAGTTAGGCTCCGGTTGGCCTCCATAATGGTCATCATGAGCAACATATTCTCTCCTAGCATTCCTTCCATCAAATTTCATGGGTGGCCCTCGACCTCGGCCTCTACCCCTATCCACATTTCGACCCCAATTCATTTGCCTCCTAGGTTGATAAGGAGCATCATACCCATAGGCTTCATCACCATACTCGGCCTCCTCCTCTTCTTGAGCCTCAACAACTTGCTCAAGAGGTGGAAGAAATCTAATGGGCCTTCTGATGTAGCCCGAACACGTGCTGATCAAGTGTTCGATCCACCGAGGAGACCAATGACCCGAAGGCAAGCCAAGCTGCTGCACGATGTTCACATTCACTTAGCCTGGTCGAAGGAGAGCAACTGCTCCGAAGCTGAGTGGCCGAGCTCAGGAACCGAAGGCGTCATCTTCAAATTTGAGCCCGAGGACAAAGTGACCGAACACCAACAAATTGTGTTCTAAGACAAGTGAGCGCCCGAGGACAAATGAGTTCGAGCAAGCAACCACGCACCGAAGTCGAGGCTGCCGAACACACACTTAGCTCAGCCCTGCGTGGCTTGTTTTTATTAGTCACTTGTGACTATTTACTACTTTATCCTTAGCATAGTCTATAAATACTTCATTCCTACTTCATTGTAAGGATCCAGTTTTTAGTTGTATGAAAAACATAGCAAGTGCTATTGTGAGTCTCCAATGGAGCCGAACCCCGACGTGGGCTTTTAAAGAACTTGTGTCAATCGGTGTTATTCGTTTGAACATTTTCTTCTTGGTCATTCAATTTGCAAGAAGCGGGTCTTTCTTGAGGATTATTGCATAGTATAGGTGCGTCTTGATTTCATTAAATCGAGCTTTGAGACAGGTTCCTCACTGTTCTTTTGAATCGAAGCAAGATTTGTCTTGCTTCTATCTTTTATTTTCTTGTTGTTTTCTTCTCCGTTTCGTGTTAAGCTATTCCTTCGGGTTGGCTTGCACCATCTTGGTATTAGAGCAAGGTTTGAGTTTGTTCTTACAACCTCAAATCCTGTTCGCGTCAATCGTGCTTGTGTCTCTAGTTTCAGCTTTCTTCCTTGTGTTTGATTGTTGTTGCTGTGGTGTTTATAAAAAAAAAAGTAGAAAAAAAAAATTCAAAAAGTGTGTTTGATTGTTGGTTGTTTTGATTAAACAAACATTGATTCTTGTTCACCATTGTTTCCTGATTCCAACAAGTACCCGACGTACAACTTTTGTGACTAGGGTTTCTTGGTGAAATTTTGGACTGTTTTGAGCTTCAGTGGTGAATTATTTTGAACCCCAGCGTGTCTTGGTTGAAATCGATGAAGATTGGTGGTTCTTGAATGATTTGGGTTTGTTTTGTGCTTAAACTTTGAAGTCCTGTTTAAATTCGTCGTCCGTACGCCGGAAAATTGTTACAAATTGTAACAGTGTATGACACGAAGGAGCTGAATCTTAGCTCAAGGACTTGGGACTAAATTTCTCCGTTGTTGTTGGAACCGGAGTTGAAAGAAGCAACCCAGATTCTGCTGATATTCGTGGTCAGTGAACGAAGTTAAATCGACCGTACACCGGAGCTAAACTTTCACTGTTCCATTGAAGAAGAAAGGGGTAAAGTGTAAAGATCAAAACCCCCAGGTGAAAAGTTGTCGGCTAGAAAGGGGAATTGGATAAGGTAAAACCCTATCCGTACCAAGAAGGGACCACTCTTGTACGGACAAGAGTTGGTGTGTTCGAAAAAGATTCCGAAGAGGAATCAAAGGGTAGATTTTCCTAGGATTTCACTTTCTTCTGTCCGAAAAATCAAGTTAGTGGATCTTTAAGTAATTCTTCCTACTCGAGGTCATACTAACTCATTTGAGCTTATAGGAACTCGTGCGTGGGGTGACCGAAGTCCAACTTTCGTAGAAAATTCTTTTGACTTCCGAAAGCGCAAGAGTAAATAGCGTCCGTTCCATTGAGTCAAATCAACTCACTCTTCCCGAAGGAGACATTGTAACTTGTCAAATTCAAAGGAACTGAGAGATGTTGATCAACCGAGGAAGCCATTGGCTACAAGTTCTTGAGTGACCAAAACCGAACCTAAAAATTGAGTGGACACGAATGCTACCCAACAAAGGTAAGGGAGTGAGAGGTAATTTCTAACCTTGACACTTTGATTGGTCTTTGATTTGTGCAGGTACCATGGCTGGGAATGGAGGCAAAGAAAAGGGCATTGAGAAGCCCGAGGTGTCGTTAGCCGATCTCATGGCTGCGATACAAGGCATCAGTGCCGAAGTAAGAGGAGTGAGTGCTCGAGTAGCTAACCTCGAGCAAGAGAGTCTGTCCGTGGCCATGCATGGGTCCGGCGCTGGAACGAGCAGCTCCACTCCGATGAAACCTGAGCTGTATGCTGAGCTTGTTCGACAACATCAGTTGATGAGTGAGGCAATTTGAAGAGAACTAAACTTGAGCAATCCCCAAGCCCAACAAAACTTGGGCAATCCCCAAGCTGATTATCAAAACATGGGCATTCCCCGAGGAGAGAGGTTACCACTTCCAAAGGCCCGAAGAAACCTTGGTGCTGTTGTCGAAGAGGTTGAAGAAGAGGAATTTCCCGAGGACGAATATGGGCATGAGCCGCCGCTCGGTCAACGAAGGCAGGCTCAATAAGGTCGTGGAAATTTCCGAGGTCGAGGCGCAAATGTTGAACGACATATTGAGCGTGAGGCTGATGATCGTTATGATGAGTATCCCGAACAGGTTCGTGGTGTTCGAGACTCAAACTTGAGCAGTGTCAAGATCACTATTCCACCCTTTAAAGGAACTAGTGATCCAGATGAATATCTTGAATGGAAGCTTAAAATGGAGCGAATCTTCGAAACCAATGAGATGACCGATGAGAGAAAAGCTGCCCATGCCATTGCTTCGTTCGAAGCATATGCATCTACATGGTGGGAAGCTGACAAGAGGCATAGACGAAGGAATGCCTATCCCGAAGTCATTACTTGGCCGCAGTTGAAAAGAGCAATGGATGCCACGTATTTGAGTGCTAAGTACAGGCAAACTCAGTTACAAAAGCTCTATGAGCTAAAGCAAGGGTCCAAGTCTGTCCAAGAGTATCATGATGAGTTCGAAAAGGTTTGATTGAATCTTGATCTGGTAGAAGATTAAGAGCAAGCCACTATTCGATTCAAAAATGGCTTGGCTCTGGATGTGTCATCTCAATTGAGGCTACACGTATACCGCACGTTGGAAGATCTGTTCGAAGCTGCTACCGAAGCTGAGAAATTGGTAAAGGAAGATAAGGCAAACCGGTATCGAGGAGTCACTACTTCTACTCCTTTGAACCGAGGTAAAGAATGGAAGAGTCCTAACCAAACAAGTGCCAACACTGCTCGAGATTTGAAGAGACCCTTCGAGAGGGGTGTGACCGTGAACCAACAAAGAGAAGTGGGAGGTAAAGTTCAACTTAATTCTCCTAGTGCTTCAAAGGAGTGTCCAACTCGTAAAGTTATGCTTTTGCTCGAAGATGGAGCCGTCCATGAGCAAGCGAGTGACACCGAGGAGGATAATTTCGAGGAGATTGACCGAGCTGAAAATGATGATGATCGTGAAGCTACCGAAGCTGATCATCCGGAAATGTTTCTTGTGGTTCGAAGAAATTTGAGCTGCATGACTCTGGAAGAAGAGGACAACCAAAGAGAAAATCTCTTCCATGCCCGATGTCGAGTGAGGGGAAAGGTGTGTTCGATGATCATTGACTCAGGTAGTAGTGCAAATGTGGTGAGCCAAACCATTGTTTTAGAGATGGGGCTACCTACGTTGAAGCATCCCCGCCCGTACAAATTGCAATGGCTGAATGAGTGTGGAGAATTTAGGGTTGTCAAACAAGTGTGGATCAAGTTTAGAATTGGCGAATATCAAGATGAAATGATGTTCGATGTGGTCCAATGCAAGCTTGTCATTTTCTATTGGGAAGACCATTGCAATATGACCGTTCGGTCATTCACAATGGGAGATCCAACACTTACACTGCAAGGCTCGAAGGGAAGAGTTTCATACTCAAACCTTTGTCTCCAAGACAAGTCACCGAGGACTATAAACAGATGAAAGAATTGAAAGAAGCGGCCAAAGCTAAGCTTCCGATGGGAGCAAAATTGGGAGCCAAAGACACAAACTCACTGCCCGAAGTGAGGGGAATCTGTGCAATCATGCAACCGGGTGAGTATCTACGAGGCAACGACAATGATCAGATGATGATTTGCCTTGTGCACAAGGGTATGTTCCTAAACTCTAATGATGATTTTTCTAACGATAACCCTTTGCCTAGTGCTGTACAAAGCGTTTTGCAGGACTTCAGAGACATGTTTCCCGAAGAAATGCCAGGTGGATTACCTCCGTTGAGAGGAATCGAGCACCAAATTGACTTCGTACCGGGGTCTCAAATCCCCAGCAAACCTGCATACCGGTGTAATCCCGAAGACACCAAAGAGCTCCAAAGGCAGGTTGATGAGTTGCTGAACAAGGGCCTCATTCGAGAGAGCTTGAGTCCTTGCGCCGTTCCTGTTATACTTGTCCCAAAGAAATATGGAACATGGCGAATGTGTGTTGATTGCCAAGGAGTCAACAAAATAACGGTAAAGTATCGTCATCCTATTCCTCGATTAGATGACATGCTAGATGAGTTAAGTGGTTCTTCATGCTTTACGAAGATAGACCTCAGGTCCGGTTACCACCAAATCCGAATGAAACCCGGAGACGAGTGGAAAACCACATTCGAGACCAAATTCGGTCTCTATGAATGGTTGGTAATGCCTTTTGGCTTATCCAATGCACCGAGCACATTCATGCTACTGATGAACCATGTGCTCAAACCGTTTATAAATAAGTTTGTTGTCGTGTACTTCGATGACATACTTGTTTATAGTAAATCTGTGGATGAACATGTGGAACACCTAAGGCTAGTGCTTGATAAACTTAGAGAAGAAAAGTTATACGCTAACTTCAAGAAATGTCCCTTTTGTGTCGAGCGTGTAGTCTTTCTAGGATTCGTTGTCAGTGCTAATGGTGTTGAAGTTGACGAGTCAAAAATCGAAGCCATCAAAGATTGGCCAACTCCAACCTCGGTATCACAAGTTCGTAGCTTCCATGGCCTAGCTAGCTTTTACCGAAGGTTTGTTCGTGACTTTAGCACCGTGGCAGCTCCTTTAACCGAGCTGGTTAAGAAAGACAATCCATTTGTGTGGGGAGAGTCCCAAGAGAGGGCTTTCCAAGAGATGAAACGGAGGCTTTGCTCTGCCCCATTGTTGCAACTCCCTGACTTCAGCAAAGCATTCGAAGTCGAGTGTGATTGATAAGACCCAAACCGCTACAAGACCTCTCACTCGGAGCCAAGCTAAGTTGATCCAAGACGTCCATCTTCACTTGATATGGAAGGGTATGGAAGAAGGCTCCGAGAGCGACTTGAAGACTGTACTTTGGTGTGCCATGGATGGAGGACCCTCTAGTACACTTGGCGAGGCATCGGGAGCGCATTTGGAGTCAATGGACAAGCCCACGGAACCAGGCGGACCGCCTACTACACTAGGCGGCCGCCTACTTTTCAGCAACTCTCTGGATCTCAAGCAGGCGGACCGCCCCTGCAAACCAGGCGGACCGCCTACTCCTTCAACATGAGAGAAACAGGCCGGGCGCCTACTCTCAGTAGGCTGGGCGCCTACTTTGTGACCAGGATGCGGGAATTGCTAGTTTTTGACTATGTTTTGGACAAGTTTAGCCCTACGTGGCCTTTATTGTTTAAACCCACTTTAGGGGTATTTTTGAGCTTTCATTACAATTAGGTGAAGTCTATAAATACTTCACAAACCCCTTTCAAACAATTACCTTACACTTTGATAATTATTGATTGAATGAAAATAGAGTTGAACTCTTGGAAACACCTTTGTCTCTTGGTTGCTTGAATTCACTAGTGTAACCTAGTTGAGTCTTGAACCGCTAACCCGACCATTCGACTTGCGAGTCCAGTGTTGTCTCGAGGGTCGTTGCATAGTGTAGGTCCTCCTTGACGCCGATTCGAGGGTATCTCGGGACAAGTTCCCCGTGGTTACTTCGAAGGGAGTTCGAGAAGTGTCTCGCTCTTCTATCTTTTGTTCCGCGTATTTGATTCCTATCATCTTGGTATCAGAGCAAGGCTCGGGTATCGTTTCTACGAACCCCCGACCCTTGATTCTTCGTGCCTAGGTTAGTTTCGTTTTTAAGTTCTTGTTTATTGTTTTTGAAAAGAAGAAAAACTACAAAAAAATTGAAAAAGAAGAAAAAACACCAAAAAAAAAAATTTAATCATAGATTCTTGGATTGTTGCAATCGTTATTGAATTGTTATTGGGGTTTGTTCATTATTGAAAACCCGTTCTTTTGGTGCCCTATACGTTTGATTTGGAATTGAAACACAAGAATTGGAAGTTTTGAATCCCTTGAAAATTGAAAAGATTGAAACCCTAGCTATGAACATGGTAGATTGTTGAATTTTGATTGGGGTTTGATAAGAATTGATTGGGGTTCGTTCTTTGTGGTTGAAACAACATTGGGGTACCTTTGAATTGATAAAACAACGGTGGAATCGTTGGATTTTTGGGTGCAAAACCAAAAACTTCGTGTTGAATCTGTGCTGAAGCTTGCAGTAGGCGGGGCGCCTAGTAGACCAGGCGGACCGCCTGATTTCTGTCAACTCTCTGGATTTGGAGTAGGCGGACCGCCCACTTGCAGAGGCGGACCGCCCACTCCCCACTGAAGCTTCCAGGCGGACCACCTACTTGAAAAGGGTGGGGCGCCTACTTTGGGTGGTTTTGGTGTCGGGTAGAATTCTTCTAGGATCGCTTGTTTGTTTGATTGCACCGCATCTAGTTAGCACTACGTCGAGTAATCTTTCCTACTTGAATTGTGCTAACCCTTCTAAGCTATTAGGAAACTCAAGCCTAGAACGGAGATTAGAACTCAAAGAAGACTCGTAGTCTCTTTTGACTCAAGTCCGCACTTAAAGAGCTATCGTTCCGATAGAGTCCTATTAACTCCACTCACCCCGGAGCTCATTGGGCTTTGAGTTGAGTGATCTAGTTGAGGTTTACCATTCAACTTAGTAAAGCTTTTGGGTTCAAGCAAGAGTGAAAAATCCACCACCCACTATACGAGTGATCCGAGTGAAAACTTGTGAGGGAGTGTGTGAGGTTGTTTTTGGCTAACGTTTGTTAATTGTGCAGGTACAATGTCTACCGAAGGACAAGATTTCATAAAGGAGGCCTTGGCTAACCTTCTTACCAAGGTGGACCTCATTAGCCAAAGAGTTGAGTCTCTTGAGAAGGGTGCCTCAAGTGCCCTAGTTGAGCAAGAGACTTCCAATGCTCAATCGGAGAAAGGGACCCCGAGTGTCCAAGCTGAGAAAGGGACCCCGAGTGTCCAGGTTGAAGTCTCGAGTAATCCAAACTTTACCCCAGAGCAATTGAGCCTTGTCATTGATATGTTCAGTCAACAACGGGTAAAGGAGGAACGAGAGAGAGTTGATCCAATGTTGGGCAATCCCCAACGAACGGGCATTCCCCGTATCTTAGACAACCCTCCAAGAAACATTCCACTACCACAGCCCATCCGAAATGTGCAACCTCTTGGGCAAGTTGATGAAGCTCAAGAAGGGGAGGAAACTAATGATGGAGATGACATGTATGGGTATGATGATCACTTTCAACCGAGGAGAGGTATGAATTGGGGACGGAATGTAGATAGAGGTAGGGGCCGAGGTCGAGGGCACCCTATGGGGTATGTTGGGGGGGATGCTAGGAGAGATTATGGAGGTTATGGTGGTTATGGGGATCACTATGGGGGCCAACCGGAGCCTTTCCAAGGGGGTCGTGATAACAACAACAACCTCAATAGTGTGAAGCTCACTATTCCTTCTTTCAAGGGGAGCAGTGACCCGGTGGAGTACAAAAATTGGAAGCTGGCCATGGAACGAATATTTGAAACTAATGACATGCCCGAGGTGAAGAAAACCAAGTATGCAATATCTTCCTTCGAGTCTTTTGCTTCTACTTGGTGGGAGTCGGTGAAAAGAAATAGGAGGAGGACGGGAATGGCTATTAACCTTACTTGGGAAGAGTTGATTCGGGTGATGGATGAGAAATACTTGACTAATCAATACCGGGTTGATCAACAAAGGCGTCTCTATGAGTTGAAACAAGGTTCCAATTCGGTTGGGGAGTACTTCAATGAATTCGAGCAAATCCGACTGGACCTTGACATAGATGATGAAGACCATGAGCTAGCCATGATCCGTTTCAAAGGGGGCTTGAACCGAGACATAGCCTCACAATTGAAGTTCCACAAATATGATGATCTCTATAAGTTATGTGAGGATGCGGTTGAAGCCGAGAAGTGGGTCAAAGAGGAGAAATCCTTCCGCTACAAGAGTAGCAATACTACTCCAACAAGCAATGCCAAGGGTTGGAAGACCCCTACCACAAATGCAAGGTTCCCGAGTGCAAGTGGAACGAGTGGAGCCAATGCAAGCAAGGATGTGAAGAAGCCATTTGAGAAGTACACACCTAATGTGGGAGGTAATTCTAAAACCCAATTAAATACTCCTACTTCTTCTTCCATTCAATGTCACAAATGCAAGGGGTATGGGCATTTTGCCAAAGAGTGTCCTACGAAAAGAACCATGGTTGTTGTTGGCAATGATGCATATGAGAAGGAGAGTGAGTCGGAAGATGAGGGAGTAGAGGGAGTAGAGGGAGATGAGGGAGTAGTGGAGGATGGTGAAGATGACACGGTGGAGGATGAGGGACCTCATACTTTTCTAGTAGTGAGGAGGAGCTTAGGAGCTATGATTGCGGAGGATGGTGAGACCTTGCAAAGGGAGAACCTTTTCCATGCTAGGTGTCGTGTTAAGGGTGTAGTGTGCTCTATGATCATTGATTCCGGGAGTTGTACTAATGTGGTAAGTCAATCTCTCATAACTCAATTGAAGTTGCCTACCATGAAGCATCCCAAGCCATACCGGTTACAATGGCTTAGTGAATGTGGGGAGCTCAAGGTAGTGAAACAAGCCATGATCAAGTTTAAAATGGGAAGTTATGTTGATGAACACTTGTTCGACGTTGTGCCCATGCAAGCTTGCCACCTTCTATTTGGAAGGCCTTGGCAATTTGACCGGCAAGTGGTTCACAATGGACGTGTTAACACTTACACGCTCCAACATGAAGGAAGAAAGTTTGTGTTGAAACCCCTAACTCCTAAACAAGTGAGTGATGACTACAATAGAATGAAGGAGTTGAGGGAAGCGGCAAAGGCCAAGTCAATCATTGAGACTAGCCCGTTGCCCAAAAACATGGTGGCAATCCCACCTACTTCATCCACCGGCGGCATATGTGCCATGATGCAACCGGGCGAGCTCCTAAGAGGTAATGATGGCAACAAGTTTCTCCTATGCTTAGTGCACAAAGGTATGGCTCTTAACTCTAATCATGATGTTTCTTCTAGTCCTTTACCTAGTGCTTTGAAAAATGTTTTGGAGAGCTTTGGGGACATGTTCCCGGACGAGATGCCCGATGGCTTACCTCCCTTGAGGGGTATTGAACATCAAATTGATTTTATTCCGGGCTCTCAAATCCCAAATAAGCCGGCCTATAGAAGCAATCCCGAGGATACGAGGGAGTTGCAAAAACAAGTTGATGACTTGCTTTCAAAAGGCTTGGTGAGGGAAAGTTTGAGTCCTTGTGCCGTACCGGTCATTCTTGTCCCAAAGAAAGACGGCACTTGGAGAATGTGTGTAGATTGCCGAGCCGTGAATAAGATAACGATCAAGTATCGTCACCCTATTCCACGGCTTGATGATATGTTGGATGAATTGAGTGGGTCGCGAGTCTTTTCTAAAATCGACCTTAGGTCCGGCTACCATCAAATCCGGATGAAACCCGGGGATGAATGGAAAACCGCATTCAAGACCAAATTCGGTCTCTATGAATGGTTGGTAATGCCCTTCGGGCTTTCCAACGCACCTAGCACCTTCATGCGACTCATGAATCATGTTTTGAAGCCTTTTATCAACAAGTTTGTCGTTGTCTATTTTGATGATATCTTGATCTATAGTAGGACAATTGATGAACATGTTGACCACCTTAGGCAAGTGCTTGAAACCTTGAGAGCCGAAAAGCTCTATGCTAACTTCAAAAAGTGTGCCTTTGGTGTAGAGAAGGTTGTCTTTCTTGGGTTTGTAGTGAGTGCCCAAGGAGTGGAGGTGGATGAGTCTAAGGTAGAGGCCATACGTGATTGGCCTACTCCTACTACCGTGACTCAAGTGAGGAGCTTTCATGGTCTTGCTAGCTTTTATAGACGATTTGTGAGAGACTTTAGCTCCATAGCCGCTCCACTCACCGAATTGGTCAAGAAAGACCAACCTTTTGTTTGGGGAGAGCCTCAAGAGAAGGCTTTCCAAGAGTTGAAAGGTAGGTTGAGTACCGCCCCGTTATTACAATTGCCCGACTTTGGGAAGGCATTTGAGGTTGAGTGTGATGCCTCGGGGGTGGGAATCGGTGGTGTGTTAATGCAAGATAGTAAACCCATCGCCTACTTTAGTGAAAAGTTGAAAGGGGCCTCCTTGAATTATTCTACATATGACAAGGAGTTGTATGCCCTTGTGAGAGCCCTTGCCCATTGGCAACATTACCTTTGGCCCCGTGAGTTTGTAATCAAGAGTGACCATGAGTCACTCAAGCATTTGAGAGGCCAAGAGAAGCTCAATAAGAGACATGCCAAGTGGGTTGAGTTTATTGAGTCCTTTCCCTATGTGATCCAATACAAGAAAGGGAAGGACAATGTAGTGGCGGACACGCTTTCAAGAAAGTTCGCTCTTGCCACCACTCTCACCTCTAAGCTCATGGGTTTCGAGAGCATCAAATTGATGTATGCTCAAGATCCTAAGCTAAAGAGTGTCTATGATGCTCTAGAGAAAGGGGAGAGAGTTGCAAAGTACCAATGGTCTAATGGATTCATCTTTAAAAATGGTAGAGTGTGCATACCCGAGTCCTCATGGAGGGAATTGCTTGTGCAAGAGGCCCATTGTGGGGGACTCATGGGTCACTTTGGGGTAAGGAAGACTTTGGCCGTTCTTCAAGAACAATTCTATTGGCCGAAGATGAGGGTGCATGTGGAGAAGTTTTGCACTAATTGCCTTGAGTGCAAGCGTGCCAAATCTAAATCCCACCCTCATGGGTTATACACCCCACTCCCCATACCTACTAGTCCGTGGTTGGATATATCAATGGACTTTGTCATGGGATTACCAAGGACTAGGGGGGGCCACGATAGCATCTTTGTTGTTGTGGATAGGTTCTCAAAGATGGCTCACTTCATTCCGTGCAAAAAATGTGATGACGCCCAACATGTAGCTTCCTTGTTTGTTGAGAATGTTTTGAAGCTACATGGTGTGCCTCAAACTATAGTGAGTGATAGGGACACTAAGTTCCTAAGCCATTTTTGGCGAAGTTTATGGGGTGCTTTAGGCACCAAGCTCTTGTTTTCTACGTCCCACCACCCACAAACCGATGGTCAAACCGAAGTGGTAAACCGGACTTTGGGTGCTCTTCTTAGGGCCATGACCCGAGGTAAGGCCGGGACGTGGATTGATAGATTGCCTATGATGGAGTTTGCCTACAATCGTACATTGCATAGTGCTATTGGTATGACTCCTTTTGAATGTGTTTATGGTTTTAACCCCTTGATTCCCCTTGATCTAACCCCTTTGCCAAGGGAAATGGTTGTTAATTTTGAAGGTAAAGCTCGAGCCAAGGCTTTGATGGAGCTACATGCTAAGGCGAAGAAGAACTTGGAGGAATCTTATGCTAAGGTTGCCTCTAAGAAGAACAAAGGACGAAAGAAGGTGGAACTCAAGAAGGGTGACTATGTGTGGGTGCACTTCCGGAAAGAGAGGTTTCCAAACCTTAGGAAAGGGAAGTTGGCACCCCGGGGAGATGGTCCTTTCCAAGTGCTCTCGAAGATCAACAACAATGCCTATGTGGTCGACTTGCCAAGTGAGTATCAAGTTTCTAATACTTTCAATGTTAGTGACTTGGTTCCTTTGAATGTAGGTAATGAAGAGGTCGTGAGTGATGATGGAGAGGTCGTGAATGATGATGCAGAGGTCGTGGATGATACCTCGATTTCGAGGACGAAATCCTCTCAAGAAGGGGAGGATGATAAGACCCAAACCGCTACAAGACCTCTCACTCGGAGCCAAGCTAAGTTGATCCAAGACGTCCATCTTCACTTGATATGGAAGGGTATGGAAGAAGGCTCCGAGAGCGACTTGAAGACTGTACTTTGGTGTGCCATGGATGGAGGACCCTCTAGTACACTTGGCGAGGCATCGGGAGCGCATTTGGAGTCAATGGACAAGCCCACGGAACCAGGCGGACCGCCTACTACACTAGGCGGCCGCCTACTTTTCAGCAACTCTCTGGATCTCAAGCAGGCGGACCGCCCCTGCAAACCAGGCGGACCGCCTACTCCTTCAACATGAGAGAAACAGGCCGGGCGCCTACTCTCAGTAGGCTGGGCGCCTACTTTGTGACCAGGATGCGGGAATTGCTAGTTTTTGACTATGTTTTGGACAAGTTTAGCCCTACGTGGCCTTTATTGTTTTAAACCCACTTTAGGGGTATTTTTGAGCTTTCATTACAATTAGGTGAAGTCTATAAATACTTCACAAACCCCTTTCAAACAATTACCTTACACTTTGATAATTATTGATTGAATGAAAATAGAGTTGAACTCTTGGAAACACCTTTGTCTCTTGGTTGCTTGAATTCACTAGTGTAACCTAGTTGAGTCTTGAACCGCTAACCCGACCATTCGACTTGCGAGTCCAGTGTTGTCTCGAGGGTCGTTGCATAGTGTAGGTCCTCCTTGACGCCGATTCGAGGGTATCTCGGGACAAGTTCCCCGTGGTTACTTCGAAGGGAGTTCGAGAAGTGTCTCGCTCTTCTATCTTTTGTTCCGCGTATTTGATTCCTATCAGTGATGCATCTGGAGTTGGGATCGGAGGAGTGCTGATGCAAGAATCGAAGCCGATCGCTTACTTTAGCGAAAAGCTTAAGGGTGCAACCTTGAATTTATCCTATGAGCTTATTTGGGTTATTACAGGGTTTCTGGTAAATTGTCGGAGTTTCCTTCTTATTGGAAGGTTGAGTTGGCATAGATGTTCCATAAAACTCATTTAATATCTATCTCTTCAATTGCGATTCTTTGGCTACCCTGACACGGAAGTAGTTCATTTATATGTCTATTTCTTCAATTGTAGTTCTTTGGCTAGCCTAACTCGGAAGTAATCTAGCTCTGGTAGCCAAGTGAATAAGAAGATGAGTTTCTCGAAGCTCTAATTATTCCTATTGTTGAACCCCAAAATTACCCTTTCTTTAAGAAAAGATAGGTTTCGGGTATATTTCAACAATATGGGACTCCAAAGGGTTTCTTTGGAGTCGCCACCTAATTTAAGGATTATTAGGAACCTACGTTAACTAAGGAGTGCAATTTAACCTTTATTTAAAAGAAATTAAATTAAATTCAGAGATTCTTAGGTAAGTGGTTCTATTAAATTCGAAAGAAGGTCCCTTGCGGGAGCACTTTCGAAAATCCGCTAAATGCGGTTAATCCGGCGATTTTCACGAATTTTACTTGAAATTTAGTTTGGGATAAAAAATAAATAGGTAATAAAATAATATAGAGAAGATAAAATTGATTATGACAATACTTTGAACAAAACTTAAGATTAATTGAATGAATAATGAGATAAGGGTTGATTGATTGATTAATTAATTAAATAAATAAAGGATAAATTAAATAAATAATAAAACAAAATACAACATTCTAAGTAAATAATTAGATAAATAATTGATTAATTGATCGCTTAGGTAAATGGATAAATAAATAAATAGATAACTTAATTAAACAATTGATATATTAATTTAATTAAGTAAAAGATTGAATAAATAATAATTGATTAAATAAGTAAATGAATAGATAAATAATCATTATGAATTAATAAAATAAATAAATGATTAATTAAATTAAATAAATAAATAAGATTAATTAAAT